>SJYQ01001656.1:302127-341884 GCA_006410935.1 Redunca redunca
AAAGGACAGAAATGGTATGGACCTAACAGAAGCAGAAGATGTGGCAAGAATATACAGGAGAACTTTACAAAAAAGAGCTTCACAACCCAGATAATCACAATGGTGTGATCACTCACCTAGAGCCAGACATCCTGGAATGTGAAGTCAAGTGGGCCTTAGAAAGCATCACTATGAACAAAGCTAGTGGAGGTGATGGAATTCCAGTTGAGCTATTTCAAATCCTGAAAGATGATGCTGTGAAAGTGCTGAATTCAATATGCCAGCAAGTTTGGAAGACTCAGCAGTGGCCACAGGACTGGAAAAGGTCAGTTTTCATTCCAATCCCAAAGAAAGGCAATGCCAAAGAATGCTCAAACTACCGCACAATTGCACTCATCTCACACGCTAGTAAAGTAATGCTCAAAAAAACTAGATTACATTCTAGTTGGGGTTGTAGAGAACAAGTCAAGAATTAAGCGAATAGTTTCAGACAGTGAAAAGTGCTATGAAAAAAATCAGAAAGAAGATGCTGGATAGTGTTTGAGTCTGTGTGTATGCACGTGCATGCACACATGGACACACATACTTTTATTTAGGTGATCAGGGAAGACTTCTCCAAGGAGATGACCTCTGAGCTGAGATGAGCCTGGTAAGAAGGAGCCAGCCATGCAGAGATCTGGATATTTTTTTTGACAAAGGCAATAGCAAGTGCAAGTCCCTGAGATCAGAAACAGCTTGGCATTTTGTTTGTTTGTTTTTGGAATCCAAAGAAGACCAGTTAATCTAGGATTTGGAGAGGAAAGGGAGAAATGATGGGCTGAGATGGGAGAGCAGACAAGAGCCAGGGTTCATAGGACATTGTAGTCATAGCCCAGTGCTTATATACAGGCTGCCAGTCATCCCCCAGGCATCAAAAATGCCTTCTATCTGGAGAAATAGGGCATGATTTCAACAGGGAAGTGTCCTAGGGATTCTGATCTATAGAAAAGTGTTTTGTGTAAACAGTTGAATAGTACAATATAGCCAATTTGCTGAACCAACCTATTAAAAATCCAATAATTTTATTTCAAAATCACTACTTGCTCTCGATGCCTGTAATTTCACCCTAAAAACACTATTTACTTGATATAAAATTTGATCTCCTATAGTATTGAGCTGGCCAAAAAGTTCATTCCTTTTTTTTTTTTTTTTTTTTAAAGCAACCTATTGCCGGGGTCCAGCCCCGGTGGATCCAGGGAATTCGAAGGTGGGGACAGCGTTGGCGTCCTTGGAAAGATACATATTTAATCACAGATGTATAGAAAGATTAGAAACGGATAGTGTAGTAGGAAAATTAGTGGAGAAAAAGAGGCTGAATAACTTGGTTTACATGGAATAGCAGTCATGCTCCAGATGGGAATTCAGCCAGAAAAACGGGAGCAAGAAAGAAACGACATGGGGGAATCAGTCTTTCCGGAAACTGGTCCGATTTCTTTATTTTTGGGTTTGTTTATATACCTTTTTTTACATATAGGGATGAATACAGAGTCACATGGGGGTCAGCAGTCCTGACCTTTATCAAAATCAGGTGCTTCACATAAATGTATAAAAAAAGGTCTTAGGGAATTTACATCATCTTCTGGCCATGAGATCTGCTGACATTTTATGATCCTTTCTTTCTGATAACCAAAAAAACTTATTTCTTCACCACCCTCCAAATAAAGTTACATTCCTATAGGGTGAGGGTGTAGTGAGTTACAATCAAGAAAGGAATTTATTTAACCCAAGGTTAACATGATTAATCTTAAAGGTTAATACTTATTTCTCCTATATGCTTAAAGGTTAATACTTATTTCTCCTATATGCTAGTTATATTCATTACAAGGGCAGGGAACATGGAGATTTAGCAGCAAACATCAACCCAACAAGTGAAAATCCCTTCACCAATGTTCCCCTTAAGATCTATTTAGTCTTAGGATAGTGATAAAGTTACATTTTTACATAGCAAGGACACAGTGATTCATAACAAAGTACAGTGATCTATTACAAAAGAGAAAATTCGTTAACTCAAAAAGTCTAGTATTGCTAGCCTTAGAAACTACTATATTTCATCTTCTATATTCCCCAATACATTGATCAATATATTCCCAGGTGCCTAAGGATATGGAGGCCCGGTGGCAATCATTGACTCGACAATGAGAAAAGCCCTATGCTAATTAAGGCTTTAAAATACTCCAAAACTCTCTGTGCTTGTTTATGGTTGAGAGGTAGTAAACAATCATGTGCATAGTGGCAGGAGTATGGATAATCCTGTCACGCAAGCTAGTCTGTCAGCAGAGAGGTTTGACCTGAGACACCCTTGTCACACCCAGGACAGGGAATTAGCAGCAATTATTGACACAACAAATGAAAAACCCTTCACCAATATGATTCTTGACCAACCCACTATACTAAGAATTTCTAACTCCCCAAAAGAATTTGCCTTTAGTAAGTCTAAAACATCTTGTGCCTCCCAGGTTGGGAGGCTGTAAACAATCACATGTGGCCGGACTAACCTATACAGGTGAGCTAGATAACCTTCAGAGGAGTCCACAAGCTGAAACACTCTTGTCACGCCCAGGAATTTTTATTGCCTTGGAGCTGCACCTCCGAGAGAAATGGTTATGGGGGAGAGCCCCCTGTAAAGTCAGAGGTGTAGGTGAGAGCATAAAACAGACTCTGGTTTTGGGGTAGATGCTCGAGAACAGGGGGTTTCCTGAGGCTTGGTCATGCCTTTGCGTATGCCAAGCCTCCTTCCTCATGACCTTTGCCATGGGCAGGGTTCCTCATGCTGGCTCCCAGCAACCTATTGAAAAACCTGAATGAACATTTTGGCCAACCTAATGTTACCCATCATACAGATTCCTCTATGACAGGTAATACTATAAGTTACCAGTCATTTCATGCTAATAGGAATGAATTGAGAAATGTGTCCTTGAAAAGATATTTTCAAAGAGGAATGTATAAAGTTAGTGGACTCAGGAGTACAAGAGTGTCCAGGAAAGAAACAAACTGAATAAGAGAAACTGAAGCTGTGTTTCTATTTTTTTAAAAATATTTTTAATTTATGTGTTTATTTTTGGCTGTGCTGGGTCTTGGTTGCTGCACAGGCTTTTCTCTAGTTGCAGAGCACAGGGGCTTCTCCTCGTGCAGAGCACAGGCCCTAGCAACAGGCCCTAGGGTGTGTGGGCTTCCTCAGTTTGGCTCCTGGGCTCTAGAGCACACACTCAGCAGCTATGTCACACGGGCTTGGTTGTTCCGTGGTAATGTGAAATCTTCCCGGACCAGGGATCGAACCCGTGCCCCCTGCATTGACAGGCGAAATATTTTACCAGGGAAGCCTCTAAAATACCTATTTTACAATTTGAGGTGAGGCTTTATTTCCTGGAGAGACTAATGTCCTCCTGCCAAGATGTGTCAGAGCAAGGCTCTTTCTCATACATAACACGTTTAACCTTTATGTGCGTGCTCAGTCGCTTAGCTGTGTCCGACTCTTTGTGACTCTATGGACTGTAGCCTGCCAAGCTCCTCCGTCCATAGGATTTTTCCAGGCAAGAATACTGGAAGGAATTGCCGTTTAGTCCTCCAGGGAACTTCCCAACTCAGGGACTGAGCTGGTGTTTCTCTTGCATCTCCTGCTTTGGCAGGTGGATTCTTTACCACTGAGCCACCAGGAAAGCCCCAAGAAACTTTTGTAGCTCTTCCTTAAACAGAAAATATGAAATAATTCACAAAACCCTATAAGTAAACAGAGAGATGGTTATAATGGGTCGTCCCTACTGCCTTGTTGCTCTTTGATCAGCCATGGACCTGTGTGCTAGACTTAACCTCTGAACTGTAGGTGTCTCGTTGCAGAGCACGGATTCCAGGGCACCCGGGCTTCAGTAGTTGCAGCACATGGCTTCAATAGTTATGATGCATGGGCTTAACTGCTCTGCAATATGTGGGATCTTCCTGGACCAGAGATGGAGTTGGTGTCCCCTGCGTTGCAAGGTGCACTCTTAATTGTTGGACCGCCAGGGGAATCCCTGTATTTTTCCTTTGCTCTGGATATTTCTAGTCTGCACCTCCTGCCTGGGGGACTCTCCTCACCCCTTCTCTGTCTGACAGACTTTTACCTATGTTTGAAGATCAGAGCAGAAGTCACATCCTGCTCCTTGAGGCTCATCTGCTCCAGGTCCCTTCAGCATCCCTTGCTCTTTCTCCAGTGTTCCCACCAAGTGCCATCTGCCCGGCCTTTGCCACCACCACCATTGCTGTGTTGTGTAGGTGTTTGTCTCCACGTCTTATCTTCTCTCCTGAATTTTAAGGCCCTTGAGGATAGTGAATTTTATTTATTCATCACTTTAGAGGTATCTCATCATTTTATCCTTCAGAGCAGCTGGTAGAGCTCTGTACATAGTCATCACTCAGAAACTGTTAGTTGAATTATCTGTTGACATAATTTCATACTCTCCACAGTGCCCTAGACAACACAGTAAGTACTGTACACACACACACACACACATACACACACACACACAGAGTTTCATCAGTCTAAATATTTCTATTGGTGAGCTGATTTCATTAATCACATGGATCACAGCCTTGTCTAACTCAATGAAATTATGAGCCATGCCGTGTAGGGCCACCCAAGACAGACGGGTCATGGTGGAGAATTCTGACAAAATGTGGTCCACTGGAGAACGTAATGGCAAACCACTTCAGTATTCTTGCCTTGAGAATCCCATGAACAGCATGAAGAGGCAAAAAGATAGGACATTGAAAGATGAACTCCCCAGGTGAGTAGGTGCCCAGTATGCTACTGGAGATCAGTGGAGAAATAACTCCAGAAAGAATGAAGAAACAGACCCAAAACAAAAACAACACCTGTGGATGTGACTGGTGATGGAAGTAAAATTCGATGCTGTAAAGAGCAACATTGCATAGGAACCTAGAATGTTAGGTCCATAAATCAAGGCAAATTGGAAGTGGTCAAACAGGAGATGGAAAGTGTAAACATCAACATTTTAGGAATCAATGAACTAAAATGGACTGGAATGGGCAAATTTAACTCAGATGACCATTATATCTACTACTGTGGGCAAGAAACCCTTAGAAGAAATGGAGTAGCCATGATAGTCAACAAAAGAGTCTGAAATGCACTACATGGATGCATCTCAAAAATGACAGAATGATCTCTGTCCATTTCCAAGGCAAACAGTCAGTATCACAGTAATCCAAGTCTATGCCCCAACCAGTAATGCTGAAGAAGCTGAAATTGAAGAGTTCTATGAAGATCTACAAGACCTTCTAGAACTAATACCCAAAAAAGATGTCCTTTTCATTATAGGGGACTGGAATGCAAAAGTAGGAAGTCAAGAGATACCTGGAGTAACAGGCAAATCTGGCCTTGGAGTACAAAATGAAGCAGGTCAAAGGATAACAGAGTTTTGCCAAGAGAACACACTGGTCATAGCAAACACCCTCTTCCAACAGCACAAAAGACATGGACATCACCAGATGGTCAATACCAAAATCAGATTGATTATATTCTTTGCAGCCAAAGATGGAGAAGCTCTATACAGTCAGCATAAACAAGACTGGGAGCTGACTGTGGCTCAGATCATGAACTCCTTATTGGCAAATTCAGACTTAAATTGAAGAAAGTGGGGAAATCTACTAGGCCATTCGGGTATGACCTAAATCAAATCCCTTATGATTATACAGTGGAAGTGACAAATAGATTCAAGGGATTAGAACTGATAGACTGCCTGAAGAACTATGGATGGAGGTTTATGACATTGTACAGGAGGCAGTGATCAAGACCATCCCCGAGAAAAAGAAATACAAAAAGGCAAAATGATTGTCTGAGGAGGCCTTAGAAATAGCTGAGGAAAGAAGAGAAGCTAAAGGCGAAGGAGAAAAGGAAAGATATACCCAATGAATGGAGAGTTCCAAAGAATAGCAAGGAGGGAGATAAGAAAGCCTTCCTCAGTGATCAATGCAAGGAAATAGAAGAAAATAGTAGAATCAGAAAGACTAGAGATCTCTTCAAGAAAATTAATGATACCAAAGGAACATTTCATGCAAAGATGAGCATAATAAAGTACATTTGAAATGGTATGAAAAACTAACAGTTAGTGTGAAAAACTAAGAAGATATTAAGAAGAGGTGGCAAGAATACACAGAACTATACACAGAAGATCTTCATGACCCAGATAACCACAGCAGTGTGAACACTCACCTAGAGCCAGACATCCTGGAACGTGAAGCATCACTACGAAGAAAGCTAGTTGAGGTGATGGAATTCCAGTTGAGCTATTTCAAAGATGAAAAGATGATGATGTGCTAAAAGATGATGCTGTGAAAGTGCTGCACTCAACATGCCAGCAAATTTGAAAAGCTTAGCAGTGGCCATAGGACTGGAAAAAGATCAGTTTTCATTCCAATCCCAAAGAAAGGCAATGCCAAAGATTATTCAAACTACTGCACAATTACACTCATCTCACATGCTAGCAAAATAATGCTCAAAATTCTCCAAGCCAGGTTTCAATAGTATGTGAACTGTGAACTTCCAGATGTTCAAGCTGGATTTAGAAAAGGCAGAGGAACCAGAGATCAAATTGCCAACATCCATTGGATTATCGAAAAAGCAAGAGAGTTCCAGAAAAACTTCTATTTCTGCTTTATTGACTATACCAAAGCCTTTGACTGTGTGGATCACAACAAACTGTGGAAAATTCTGAAAGAGATAGGAATACCAGACCACCTGACCTTCCTCCTGAGAAATCTGTATGCAGGTCAAGAAGCTACAGTTCTACATGGAACAACAGACTGGTTCCAAATCGGGAAAGGAGTATGTCAAGGCTATATATTGTCACCCTGCTTATTTAACTTATGTGCACAGTACATCATGTGAAATGCCGGGCTGGATGAAGCACAAGCTGGAATCAAGATTGCTGGGAGAAATATCAGTAACCTTAGATATGCAGATGACACAACCCTTATGGCAGAAAGCGAAGAACTAACAAGCCTCTTNTGGGGTGAGTGCCTGGCTCTGTTAATTAGAATAAGTTAGAAGAGAGACCAGCACATTCATTTTGCATGTGATAAGGTTTGAAAAATCATTGTCGGTGTATTCTTGCCTTTCCTATTAGGTTATCCCCCGTCAATCCTTTTCACAGTAGACATGTTTTCATAGTCTCCGTGTCAATAAGAATTTGCTAGTCCTTAGTGTTTTGAGGGGTTTTAAATCAATGACTCAATGAAGAAAGCACATATAATAATGATCGCACCCAGGACACCCCGATCATGGGACCTTAACCCCTTCATGGAATGTCCCTTACATAGGCCATGATGTGCAAATTGAACAAAAGCTCTTCTAAAGACAGCAGTTTCAATCCCCAGCTCTCAGGAAATCAAAGTTGGAAAAGAGCTATCTAAATGTCCTTTGTCAGGCAGAAGAAGCAAGTCATTTCCCCGGAACAGTTTTCCATAAAGAAAGTTCAGGCATAAATAAATTTCGTATCTCGAGATGTAGTATCCTAGGGCGCTGGTCCTCGCCGAGTGTCTGCAGCAGTTGTTTGATTGTCATGGGGAATTGTCTCCTGATGACACACTTTCTCTTTCCTTTTGCCCCTTTGCTTTTGTGTTCTGAAAAAGGTGCCCTGCTTGCGAAATGGGAATTTCGATTTCTTCTCTCATATTGAAAATAAGATCTAGCAGAAGCTTCTTATTTAAGTAGTTCACACACACAACAAAAAGGACAGTTGCTCACTGTGTCTCAGGAGGAAGGAAAGGGGACTCACACTGCATGATCGTTTCCTACCCTCCCCTTAGTCTTGACTTAAAGGAAGACCCGGAATTCTTTGTTTTGGGGTGTGCAAGATGACTCCCTGCTGCTTCCCAGGTGGGAATGTGTGTGTCCACTAGCATAACGCATGACTCTGTCATTCAAGATTGCGGTTTTGAACACTCTTTTGAACTGGATTCAAGAATCTGGTTTGTTGTTTCTGCATATTTTAAATGTGTGGCCCTGTGTTTACCAATTCTTATGGCAGTACTATAAAGTGTTCACCACCTGTCATATTGAGGTTCAGAAAATTAGAATGGAATGGTTGGGTGCTGCCTACGGCTGCGTCCACAGTGCAAACATGTGTGTAGAGACAGTCTGGCTGGTCATACCTGCTGTATACACTCCAGAAGGGAGCAGTCCGCAAAGCCCCTCTAGTTTAAAACCTGTTTAAAGTATATGGGTAACTGGGTAAAAGCCATCTCTGAACACCGGGCTGGAATAGAATTGTGTGTACCTAGAGTAAAACTTTACAATGCCCTTCTATTCTTAACAGTTCTCATTTAATTACATGCTTGTCCTGTGAAAATATAGACTTTTTTGGTCCACGAAATAATGGTGAGAAAATATTTCTCAGGGAACTGCTGTCTGCCAGGCACTGTGCTCATAGAGGAAGAGAGTTTAAAATACACTTATATGACGTAGGTATTTGTAATATAGACATAGAAAGAACCACTTGCCCAATATTCATCTTTTTAAATCATTAGTCCATATTTTATTTATTTTTTATTGAAATATAGTTGATTTGCAATGTTTCAGGTGGGCAGCAAACTGATTCAGTTATATGTTTGTATATATGTGTGTGTGTTAGACATTTAGTTGTGTCTGATTTTTTGCACCCCCATGGACTGTAACCCGCCCGGCTCCTCTGTCCATGGAATTCTCCAGGCAAGGATACTGGAGTGGGGAGTCAGTCTCTTCTCCAGAAGATCTTCTGGACCCAGGGATTGAACCCAGGTCTCTTGCACTGCAGGCAGATTCTTCACCCTCTGAGCCCTTAGGGAAGCCTATACATATATATATGTTCTTTTTTCAGATTCTTTTTGATTATAGGTTATTACAAGATGTTGAATACAATTCCCTGTACTATACACCAGGTTCTTGCTATTTATTTATTTTACATATAGGAGTGGGTCTATTTAATTCCGAATTTCCAACTTATACTCCCACCCCCTTTCCTCTCTGGTAACCATGTTTGTTTTCTGTCTGTGAGTCTATTTCTGTTTTGTAAATAAGTTCATTTGTATCATTTGTTAAAGATTCTCCATATAAATGATACCAAATGGTGTTTGTCTTTCTCTGTCTGACTTACTTCACTTAGTATGATCATCTCTAGTTCCATCCATGTTGTTGCAAACATGCCCAATATTTCTTAAAGGCAAGCGTATTTTGTGGAATTCAGGGGACACAAAATTCTTACAGCTGGTTGTACTGGAGTGGTTTGGATGGCACCATAGCGCATCCCAAGTTAAGCGTGGTACTAAACTGGAAGACGGGTAGATTTTGATACAGGAAGAGGGAGGGTGCGGAGATGGGAAGGCAGCTCATTTTACAGTCAGGCGAGTCAAGGCGTTTAACTGCAGCGGGATCTCTGTGAGAGAGTGGAGGGGAAATGGGGAGGAGGGGCGGGGTGATGAAGCCTCACACTTTCCATAAGAACTGTGTGGGGTTTTCTGAGAAGACTCCCACCAGAAAGATGCATTATATGTCCTTCCTGCTAAATACTGGTAACTTGCAATCGCTATGGATTTGTTTCTGAATCCTTCTGTGCCTTAGTTTTCTTATCTGTAACATGGGGATAATAGTCATTCCTACTTCTTTGGCTTGATGGGAGGATTAAAGAAAATTATACATGGAAAACAATTAACACAGTACCTGACATATTTCATGTTCAATACATGTTAGCTGTTGCCAGCATGGTCATGATCACCTGCGCAGACATTCTCTAAAGGTGGTAAGTTATTTCTGCCAGTTTATTGGAATGTCCTATCTCCAGTTGAGTTTACAATGACAGTCGAGGACGCAGAAAGCATTTTCCTCCCCATCCCCCCAAACACACAAACGCAACCTGGTAACTTAGCCATTTAATCATTTGAAATGAAACAGTAATCAAGCAAAATTAAGACAGGCCAAAGAGGTTGGTTGAGGAAACCTACATGTCCCTTGTTCAAAAATGAGCATGGCTTAGTGGCATGAAGAGAGGTTCAGATGTCAAATTCTGGCACCGAAGTTTCACCAGAGGTAAACTTCATTAATCATCTCTTCCAGACTCATAGTGGAGCTGGGAATTTCTTTCTTCTAAACCTGTAATATTCCTTGTTGGAGAAAAGGGAGGCACCCCGGATGAAGGTTTGTCTCATCTGCCTGCATCCAGCTTGCTTGATCTCAGGCTTTTTCGCCTTTTGCAGACTCTCCCTTTCTACCTGGAGCCCCCATGGAAAAGAAACCACACGGGGTTATGCAATCAAGCAGCCTCTCTTCGCAAATGCAGTGATTTATTTGAGGGGGGCAGGGGCAAATGCTAATGCAGTGACTTACAGCAATTCAGGAAACCTTATCTTCCATTGGGGATCTCTGCTGGTGGCACTGGGGGCCCTGCAGGCTCCCATCTCCTAGATTTTGTCAAAGCTGCTGGAGCAGTAATGCCAAACAGATGAGGAAATAAGGTAAATGCACCCCCATGTTTGTCTTTCTCCAGAAATCCCACTGGTAGTGTTGGGAAGTTAGCTGTCTGATGGCAAAAGGATGCTCAGAAAGATAAGCTCAAAACTCTCACTAGGAGGAAAATGGCATGGTGAACTGTAGAGTTTGCTTGTGTGTGAGTGTATGTGTCTTTGTATGTGTCTGTGTGTGCATGTCTGCCTCTGTGTCTGTGTGTATGTTTGTGTGTGTGTCTCTGGGGTCTGTGTGTTTGTATCGATGTGTGTCCGTGTATGTCTGTGTTTGTGTCTGTGTGTGTTTGTGTGTGTCCGTGAGTATCTGTTTGTTCTTGTATCTGTGTGTGTGTATATGTGCCTTTGTGTCTGTGTGTATCTGTTTGTTCGTGTATCTCTGTGTGTGTGTCTGTGTGTACACAGGTGAGCAGGGTTGCTTTTCTTGAATTTTCTTCTCATATTCCGAAAATAGTCCTCCCTACCCCCACCCTTCAACAAGGAGCCAAACTCTTGGGGAAATGAAAGATCCAAAGATGGGTAATGAAATTTTTGTTTCACTTTAGTCCGATGGTTCTTCAGTCTGATTACACATTGGTATCCCCTTGGAGAGCTTTTAAAATATTGACAAGGATCAGGTCCCATGCCCAGGACTTCTAACTTGGCTGGTCGGAGCGGAGCTGGGCATAGATGATCATGTCTAAAGTAAACATCTTGTGTGTTCTAGACATAGGTAGGTACAAGCAAAGTCAGTCTAATATTATCTAGAATATCCTCTGCTTAACCACCTTGATCCATTCCCCTAAGCAAAGCCTTGATGGATGCAGTTTCAGAAGCAACATTTCTGATAGCTTAGAGATTTTACCTGTACCTATTGCCCCTTCTCTGCAGTGAGAGTTTCCCACACAGAAAGAGGGTGGATGCCTCCTCTCTGGGCTGGAGGGCTCCTAATTCAAGTCCAGGGATCCAGTCCTGTCTCCATGGGCTTCCATACAGGAGACAGGGGCTCATAAAGCTTCTTTCTATTCCTTAAGACAGGCAGGCAACATGGCAGTCATATAAGAAGATTAGAAGTTTCAAAGACCCTTGGAGCTGGAGATTTAGATGCAAACTGTTTATACTAAACAAACAACAAGGTCCTACAGTATAGTGCAGGGAATGGTATCCAATCTCCTGCAATAAACCATAAAGGAAAAGAATAATTAAAAGGGGACTTCTCTGGTGGTTCAGTGGTTAGGACTTTGTGCTTCCACTGCAGAGGGCGCAGGTTTGATCCCTGGTCCAAGGTCTAGAATCCCACATGCCCCATGGTGAAGAAACTCAGTAACTAAATAATATTTCTTGCACCATTTAAAAAAAAAAAAAAGGAAAAGAAAAAATAGTACAAAAATCCATGATGAATAAAATATAAAAGTTTAAAAAGAAGAATATATATACATATATATATATAGTTATGTATAACTGAGTCACTTTGCTGTATAGCAGAGATGGGCATAACATTGTAAATCGGCTACACTTCAATAAAAAATAAAAAACGTATGTTCAGTGCACTTAACTGCTGACCAGGTGATACTCTAACCACTGGGAGATGGACAAGACAACCATTCCAGCCCTCAGAGAGTGCACCTTCTAACCCAGGAGGCAGACAGCAAACTAGTAAACAAATAAATGTATACTATAATGTCCTAGGTGGCGCTAGTGGTAAAGAAGCTGCCTGCCAATGCAGGTAGATATAAGAGAGGCAGGTTCAGTCCTGGAGTTGGGAAGATCCCCTGCAGGAGGGCGTGGCAACCCACTCCAGTATTCTTGCCTACAGAATCCCATGGACAGAGGAGCCTGGGGGGCTGTAGTCCATGGTGTGGCAGAGAGTTGGACACAACTGAAGAGACTTAGCACACAGCACGCATGTAATTTCAGGCAGTGAAGAGGGTTTTGAAGAAAGATGGAGCCGAGTGAGGAGGTGAATTGCTGGAAGGGAGGTTGCACTGGGGGCCCTTCAAGTTCCTATTTCTGAAATTTTGCCAGATCAATAGTCCCCCAAAGAGGAGGAAATCAGGCAGATGCGTTTCACCATATTTCTCTCTCCAAAAATTCCATTGACCACTTTTGAATGGGTGACCAGTAGAAGCATTTCTGGCAAGGTGGCAGTTTCTTAAATGTCATTATTCTAGTGTCATTCAGGAATCTGAAATGAGTGAAAGGGCTGTGTGTCGATCTGAGGGAAAAGCATGCCAGTAGTAGGAACAGTAGAAGCAAAGAGAGGCCACCTTATCTGATGTGTTCTTACCCAGCC
Organism: Redunca redunca; assembly: GCA_006410935.1. Classification (NCBI taxonomy): domain Eukaryota; kingdom Metazoa; phylum Chordata; class Mammalia; order Artiodactyla; family Bovidae; genus Redunca; species Redunca redunca. The sequence goes on from SJYQ01001656.1 coordinate 314,903, forward strand.
CTCCCTTTAACCTGTTTCCATCATTCATTCAGGAACCTACTGAGGCTGTCAAGGTCTCATACCATAATTTTTATTTTTTTTATGCTGCTCCATTTTGAAATTGTGCTTAAGCTAAATCCCTCATGTTATGTTTTAAGCCTGGTGGTTCTCTTGGAAGAGGGAGAAATAGAAGCAGAAATTTGTTCTCAGAGTAATAATTCTTCAGACACTTGAAATCCTAGGATTGCTATAGGACTATTCCTTCCCATCTAGAAGTCCAGGGCCTTTCCAAGGTGACTCAAAAGTCCTACTTTCTCTCCCTTGTTTTTTGAGAATTTCCCAATATCCTCCCAATCCATGCAACCTCAGGCAAGTCTCTTAACCTTTCTGGACACACAGGGGTGATGCTGAGAAAAGTGTTTGATGCTTTTTGAATTTCGTTTACTTTTTTCACACGAAAAAAGTATATGACTGACTCATAGTCTGTGTCATGCTGTTATGTGAGTTCTGAAAAAAAAAGCCAGCACATCTTGGCCACTTAGTACACTGAAATCTATTTGTCATTTGAACCAGTGAAAATTCCATGACTAGTTTTGTTTGGCAGGATGCAGAGGAGGAGGAGGATGGAGCAGAGTTGGTGTGATACGCTTTGCCCTCTGCTTTGGGAGGAGACAAGTGACACAAATGAAAATGTGGGTATTGGGGGGTAGCGCAGGGTTGATCTGGAAGAGAAGCTTGTGGGTATTTGTTAGGAGAGCTTGTCAAGCTTCATGCCTTTCTTATGCTTTGCAAATGCAGTGCTGGGCAGAGGACCTGGCCGCCGTCGACCTTTTTGGTTCTGTAGAGCTCTAAAGCTCTTTCAGAACCTTCAAAAACCATGGTGTTCACTCAGCAGCTTAGAAGAATTTGAGTTGTATATGATTTCCTTCTCAAGCATTGAAACCCTCTGGAGATATTTGTGCTAAATTTTAGGAACCAAATGTTAAAGTTGACAGAAACCCTCATTGTTCAATGGCTGGAATTTTTTTTTAATTGGAGTATGATTGCTTTGCAATATTGTTAGTGTCTGCTGTACAACCATGTGAATTAGTTATCTTTATACATATATTGCCCTCCGTTGTGAGCCTCCCTCCCCACCCCAGAATTTTAAATAATATTTATTTCACATTACATCTCCAGACCATCTTTAGTTTCTGAAAACCACAAAGGAATGTGTAGGGAGGATGCGGTGTGGAGGATGGGATGGCTTCCTCATGGCAGATCCTGACCCTCACAACAAAAGCGTGTTTGTCCTCTGGTAACAAAATGGACTAGAACTGAGGCCATTTTGGAAATAAATGTGTTAATGTAAAACTGAATGTTAGACAGTAACTCTAAAAAGTACCTGAAACTTACCATGTTTAAACGTGTACTGTTGAATATTATCTCACCTCTCAAGAAAGTACCGAACACCTTTCAGAGTGGGAAGAAGGGATTTTTTACAAGTGACAGATGCTCCCTGAGAAGGTTAGCAGGCAGATTTTGCAGCCACCTGTCACCTCAGGGAGAGGCAAGGAACAGTATTCGACTAATGACATGGCAAAGCAGGAAAGCCAGCTGAAAACGTGCCTCTCTATTTCGAGTCTTTTAACTGGGAAAGTAATTCAGACATTGACAGTTGCTACCTCTGAGTGTCAGATTTATTCAAAGCGATAACAACAAAACAGTGGCTGCGTTAATGTTATTCTCCTAAAGAAGCAGATTTTAATGTATAACTCGGGGAGTACTCTTTGCAACCTTAGTGATTCTGAATACAGCTATCAACAGTTTCTAATAGCCTGTTTTAGTACTTTCCGATGAAGCTTAAAATTGACAAATAGAAAAGAAAATGATACCTGAAACAGTTATTATCACTGGATATGCTTAGGTTGTAAGCTTAAATGGCATCACAGCTTTGCGGTGAATAACCCAGCTTTCCAGGGAGGTCATAAACCCTCTAGCCCATGCCTGGCCTAGAATTCTTTATGTAAGGGGAAAACTTCTTTACGTAAAGGGATTGTATTCCTTCCAAGCTCTAAATCTAAGCTCATTCCAAGGTACTAGTTCAAAAAAGATTGAGAGATAATTTAATGAGGACCTCAAACAGGGTAAAAGAAGTTGTGAACTCTCCGCTCTATCTAGAATGGAGAATTTATCTTAAAAATGTTTGAGAATAAAATATCCACCAAGTTAAGACCTCCCCTAGAAAATGCTCACCGGATGTGCCTTTGTATTCCTCTTTTGGGTAAATGTATCTCTCCGGGGGAAAACACACACCTGTACATACACACACGTGCACACACTCATGAAAATGTTTTGCGTGTGCATGTGTATGTGTGTGCCCAGTCGCTTCAGTCGTATCTGACTCTTTGCGACCCCATGGACTATATATAGCCCACCAGGCTCTTCTTGGGATTCTCCAGGCAAGAATACTGGAGTGGGTTGCTGTAACCTTCTCCAGGGGATCTTCCCAACCCAGGGATCGGACCCATGTCTCTTACATCTCCTGCATTGGCAGGAGGGTTCTTTACTACTCCTACCACCTGGAAAGCCCCATTGCATGTGTATACTATATATAAATATATATTTTTTCCTTAACCATGAAAGGTTTCTTGCTCTTCCTCTCTGGCCTGTCTAACCAGTTATTGGAAACTGAGCTTCTAACCATGTCAGCAACTTGAGAACCCAGAGAAGGTTCCTGGTCAAAAGTTAAACAGAAGTCTCAACAACTGGTAAACAATCCTCCAAGCTGGAGTGTGATTGGGAAGGGGATGGGAAGAAATTCATGACCTTTTCATTTTATTGTTATATACCAAAAAAACGTTTACATCCTTACAGTCCACGAGCAAATGACTCTCCAGAATCTAATATATAAGTTCTAAACTATGAAGTTTTTAAAATACTTGCAAAAAGATCTCTACCCTTCACTTCCAGAAAGATAACTTTAGTAAATTTATCCTTCTCTGTTATATTGGACTGCAGACCAGCTTTCATTCCGCCTCCAAATAACATCTTTACTAATATTCTACTTGTCTCTACAATAAGATAGCTTGCTACTTAGTTGTAACATACTTTTCCTGCATCTCTAGTGGTTCTAAAGTAATATATGAGCAGTCTTTAAGTTGTACCCCAAAGATTTGATGAGCAGGGGAATATTTACTAAGTTAAGCATTAAATCATCCCACTTGATGGCAAATGTAACCCCTCAGAGATAGTAATTTTCATGGTTCAATACTTCATGTTGTCAAGATAAGCAATTTAAAAAATTCTAACGACTCTTTTCCTTCACTAAATACTTCTAAGTACATGGCATATATTAGGATATTCCTTATTATCCCCATAATAGCATGAGGTATCCATTTTCTGTTTTAAACAGGTTTCTGGACAGAGAAGTTAAATTTTTGCATAAGATCACACAGCTATTAGGGACTGCCCAGGGGGCTCAGTGGTAAAGAACCCACCTGCCAAAGCAGGAGACACAGGTTCGATTCCTGGGTCAGGAAGATCCCCTGGAGAAGGAAATGTCAACTCACTCCAGTATTCTTGCCTGGGAAATCCCATGAACAGAGGAGCCTGGTGGGCTATAATCCATCAGGTCACTAAGCATAGGACACGTCTTAGCAAGTAAACAGCAACAACAGTTATTAATTGGTAGGACTGAGTCTTGAACTGTGGTTTGCTTCACTCTTTCTCCTGCCAAAATATCCATAAGGATTAACAAGCCATTCATCAATTATTGGGGGGGGGGATGTACATCTTAGAGGATAAGACTTTGAACTCATAAGTAGTATTTCCTCTAGTGTTCAAAATACTGTTTTTGTCTTCTATTGTCAGAGTTGGGAGTACTACTTTTACATAAATCAGTAGTGGAGATCACTTACTTTTCTTAATAAATCTAACATAGTGGCAGTTCTAGGCATAGCCTGTGTTTTGGATTTCATTTGAAAATCTGTTCAGAATCTAATAATGCCATCTAGTTGGGGAGAAAAAAAGTGCTGGAAGACCCAGGGGCTCACCAATAGATGGATAATAATGGATATGGCAGCTCCGCCACCTCTTTCTAGATGTCAGTGAACATTTTCCAGAACTGAGTGAAGGGTGATCTCTGAAGAATTGTAGAACAGCAGTGGTGAAGGTTTTGATTGCAATGATATTATTTTACTTTTGGACAAGGCTTTCAAATTATTTAAAAAAACTCAGCTTTCTCGCTGGAGATCTCCAAGGTTAGACAAGATCGCGTGATTCATCAAGGGAATTTTGGATTAGGGTTTAATGCACAACACTAAACAAGATCTCTCAGTATATAATTATAGCCTGCATCAATAGTACAGCTAAGAGAATTGATTTCTTCTTATGTGACTTCACTGTCCCTTTAGGTATTGACTAAGAAAAACCACCTCAGGCCACCTTCCTGGAACAGGGTGCGTAAGCAAGGAGCCAATTTAAGAATAGCAACAGTGTACTGAGCACTTACTATTTATCAGGCACTGGACAAAGTGCTTTGATTCATTCATTCATCAACTGTGTATTGAGTGCCTTCCATATTCAAAACCGCACAGGAGGCTCTGGAGATACAGAGGAACCGTCCTGTTGGATGCAAAAGCCTGTGCTCTATCATTATGCATTGTTGGCCTTTATTCCACACAGTTTCATTTTTCCCAGACAGGATGATGCTGTTTTGACTTATAGAGAGGCCTCCTTTGCTAACGGAGGGCACACGAGAAGGAAGCAAGCCCAGTCTCCAAGTCAGACACCCTGGTTGGAATTCTCTGTTTGGCCACTTGGCTGCTTACTGTGTGGTCCTGAGCAGAGAGCCTTACCTCTCCATGCCTCAGTTTCCTCAATTATCAAAGGAAGAAAACAATGCTTACCTCATAGGTTGGCAGTGAGGATTTATTTGAATATATAAAATACCTAACATGGGATCTTGCAGACAGCACGTGTACTGGTAATGATGTCAGCCTTCATCATCATCATCTTCATCTTCCTTAGTAGTTGTAAACTTCTTACACAGAGTTTTGAGTTTTCTTCCCAAGACACTTCTCCCTAACTGGCCCTACTTCAGCAGACTCTTTCCTGAAGTTTTCAGCTTTGCACAGAGGAAGCAGTGCCCTACCTCAGCCTCACACTGAGGTCAGAGAACCATAGTGGGAAGCAGCTGGTTCAGCAGGGGCATGAGGACTCACAGACCCAAACAGTTAGTCTGGATTTCCACACCCAAAGCCAGTTTTAACAAGCATTCTGAAAGCAGAGTCTATGGTGGAATGCAGGGGCTTTAAGGCAAGATGCCTATTAGGAAAAAGAGGAGTTGAACTCAGAACCCATTTCTTCAAATCATATTTAAACACCTCTCTTTGAGCTGTGCTGCGCTCAGTCATGTTTGACTCTTTGCAACCCGAAGGACTGTAGCCCGCCAGGCTCCTGTGTCCGTGGAATTTTCCAGGCAAGAATACTAGAGTTGATTGCCATTTCCTACTCCAGGGGGTCTTCCTGACCCAGAGGTCAAACCCACATCTCCTGCATTGAAAAGTGGATTCCTTACTAATGTGCCACCTTCAAATGGGATGGTAGACTAGCTTCATCATAGCTATGCTAAACTATAATTGAAATACTTTTACTTCCCATTCCTACTTTAAAACTGTGGAGATAGGTGGAAATTTAATTAATTACCCAAGCTAAGCTCAGTTTCTCTTTTGCTTAATAGGCCTTTTGTCCTAGAAACTCTGTATTCTGCAATGTACCCCTACCTCTGACTGCTTATTAGCTTGTATCATAGAACTAGTAAACAGTTCTGTGATACTTCAAACCAATGAAAATAATAACTAAGCTACAAGCCCTGCTATTCATTGCCTGGATGGAGAAGCAATAGATTTGAATTATTAATGAGATGGATAGTAGATGATCTATTTTATATTCTTACTTTGTAGGGAAATGTTCTATATTTTATAGTGCTCAGCAAAATAATATTCTATATTTAAGTAACACTTAGCATATGATTAACCACAATCAACACTTATGTAAACCTCAGCAGACTTGAACCTTCCTTCAATGAATGCATCTTCATGCCACTCTTCTCTTTTTTTATGATTTTTAAACTTTTTTCTGATGCCACCCTTCTGATTAGGCAGGAAATATTATTTTTTCATTGAGCAGTTCAGGTTAGAAGTATTCTCCAAACTATGTACTCAATCGATGCATTCAAATTTGTTCCATGTTAATTCACATTCCTTTTTTATTGCTTTATTTTACTGCAGGATATTTGGTTTGCAATATTGTATTAATTTCTGCCGTATAGTGAAGTAATTCAGTCATACATACAAGCATTCTTTTTAATATTCTTTTCCCTCATGGCCTTTCTCAGAACACTGAATATAGTTCCCTGTGCTGTACATCAGGACCTTGCTGTTTATCCATTTTATATGTAAGAGTTTGCTTCTACCAACCCCAAACCTCCAATCCATCCCTCCCCTACCGGCCTCCCCGTCGGCAACCACAGGCCTTTTCTCTAGGTCTGTGAGTCTGTTTCCGTTTCTTAGATAAATTCATTTGTGTCATATTCCACATATAGTTCCATATATAGTTACTTCACATTCTCATTTCATATTTCTTGGAGGCAGAACCGAGAAGCAACTTGGTACAATGGTATAGTGGAAAGTGGCTTGGTCTTTGGAGGAAGGAAAACCTGAATTCATGTTGTCTCTTATTTATGACTTTCTTGCATCCTAAAAAAAGATACAGATTTAGGTTAAGGGTTATTGGGATATAGATGATCAATAAATTATTGCTGATGCCTATCTTTAGTATGAGTGAGACATCTTATCCATTCATTTGATGTTTAACAAATATGGCAGAGAGCTTGGTATGTAGTAGGCACTGCTTCAGTACTTGTGAGTTCAGGGGTGGAGGCATGCCTCCTGCCCTTGAGGTGTTCACAGCTGATGGAGGAGAAGTTAAGAAATAGACACATGGAACTCAGAAAAGGCTGTGGTTTGAGTTAGCCCAGTACACTGTGGAAACCTCTAGGAGGGAGGTCTGGATTGAAAAGGAAAGGTTTCCCCAAGGAGGTAATTCTTGAGTTACACCTTTAAAGATTAGGTAGGTGTTCAACAGATGAAGAAAAGATGGACATAGGAGAGGGGCTCCTTGCGAAAGAGAGGAGCCCCCACCAAAGCAGAAATGCCAGGAGAGTGGTGACTCCTAGGAAGGAGAGCCCTGGGTGGGGGGCTGCATTATACAGACGCCGGGCCCATGTTGTGAAGGAATTTGGACCGTATGCTCAAGACCAATCCAATGGGCCATGGGAAGCATCTTAAACACGGGCACAACTCTCCACCCAGTCTGACACAAGATCCTTGCCTATTGAAGTGTGACTATAGCTGCACCCAGGCTGATGCTGCAGAGACTGGCGTGGAGAAGAGGCTGCCTCGTGCCAGCCAGAGCAAATGAGAATCTGCAGAGTCCGAGCGTCCTTTAATTATGTTGCTTATCTTTTGTTATTCCCCTGTCTTGTCTTTTTAAAGAGGAAAGAGGTCAAAGAGGAAAGCAACTGCTTGAGGATGTCATTAGGTTGCCATTCAACGAGTCTGGGAGGAGGAAGGGCAGATGTTAGTGCTACACCCAGGATATTCAGGGATGCATTCAATTCAGCAGGCGTGTATTGATTGTCTTCTAGAGCTGGGAGTCAAAAATCAGGAATCTCAACCCTGGTCCTTGTCCTGGGACTCATTTGATCTGTGGGCAAGGGAAGCTGATTTAGAATAACAGGCAAACGTCTTTTATTCAGGTATGCCCTGTTGCCTCTTCACATTTCTAACAACTTGGAAATAGAAATGCGGTGATGTTAAACAGTGGACCTAGACTACTCTGGGTTCCTCCTGAGAGCAAATACCCATGCAGGGAAAAAAAAAACCTCTATATTATTGCTAAAATATGTTCCTAGGGGCTAACATTTCAAGTTTGGCAAATACAAATTGAAGGGAAAGAAGAGTTTGGGAATCACCTGGTGGTCCAGTGGTTAGAACTCTGTGCTTTCACTGCCAAGGGCCCAGGTTCAATTCCTGGTCAGGGAACTAAGATCCCAAAAGCTGTGCAGTGCTGCCAGAAAAAAAAAAAAAGAGACAGAATTTTGATGCCATCTCCTTTTAGTTAAGTATTTCCATCATGCCAGTGGTCTTGCCCCAGTACAATAGTTTATATTTAGTAGATGCTGAATAAAAATTAAATGATAGAATGCAGTAATGGTGCCTTATTTTGTTGCTGGCCTTGTTTTAGGCAGCAGAATGGAGGAAGGAGGAGGAAGGAACCTCTCTGCCTGTCAGGACAGAATTTGCAGGTACCATTTCCTCTCAGATTCAGCCAAACAAAACCTGGGTACGTGGACACATCTGGATGAAACAAAGGCTGAGAATATTATGGTTTTCCAGGTGGCCCTGTGCCCAGTTAAAAATCAGAATAAGCAAAGGAGAAAGGTGGATGTGGAGGGACACATAGCAATTTCTAGTGCCAGTGACGCATGGACCCTTTAAATAAATGACTTGAGAGCTCAAGTGGCAGAATTCACTTATGTCGAATGACAGCCCAGAAGGAGGCCATGATCCTCAAAGCAGTCGTCGGAGAAGTTTGTCGAGTTCCATGAAAGAGTGAAGCTCTGATCTGGGGCTTGACAGGCATGGCAGGTACCAGTAGGCTCTCGCCAACATGGCTGCTCCCTCCTAGGTCCGCTGGTGAGGTTAGAGCCCCGGCAGGCAGCCTCTCCTGTCCCGTCTCCACAACTTGGCACTTGCCGTTCTTCCCTGCTGACGGAGCATCCCACACACTTCCCTGCTTTATGTACGGCTGCTCTTCACTTGAATTGTTCCGTCTGTTTGCAGATGGGTCATTATCAACAGATGGCAAGGCCATCTCTAATGAGATACAGAGTATCGTTCAGATCCTTTGCAGTCACTGGGTAGGGCTGGCATTATGTTGAATAACCTAGCAAGCTTCTGCCCCTGTAGGTACTAAGGCATCTTCAGCCTTCCTCTGCCCTTCATAGATGCAATGGGGTCTGTGATGCAGCCATGGCTTTGGGGAAACAGAAGGAGTTCTGAATCATGAGGCAGAAGGCCTGGGTGTAGGTCCTCAGGGCACTCAAGAGATTTATTCTCTCTGTCTGACCATTGGAATGAAAGATCCCTAGATGACCAGTGGGCAACATGCAAAGGGGATACCAGTCTGGGCTGGACCTCTAACCCTGGGAGTTAACTCATTTTGCAGTTGTGGAAAGTTCTCTATCTCTGAGTCATGGTTTTCTCATCTGTAGGGTGGATATAATAACGCACTCCTCAGGCTTTTGGAAATGGAATAAGAATGTACTTAAAGAATGAAGGCAGTCATAAATGGCTATTATTTTTCTTGCCTCTTTCATCTGTAAACACTGATAATAAAAATACCTTAAATTCGACTGAGTCCAATAGTGATATTTAGCTTTATTAAAAGTATAGTAAAAAAACCATACAGTGATTCTGCTGTATTGAAGATCACATTATTCAACCCATCCACAAAATTATATGTCATTTTTCTGAAATCCAAACAATTTTCTGAGTACAGGGCACATCCATTGTAGTAAAAAAAAAAAAAAAAGCGAAGAAAAAAAAAAGCCAAGTCTTTCAAGGCTGCAAGGAAAAAAAAAGATAACTCAGGTCAAATTCTCCCATGAGGTCACTAATATTAGTGATATCAATTGCTTCCTTTCGTTCAATACTGTGACAAAAAAAAAAAAAATGTTAAGAGCAGCTATTTATTTGCCAGTACTGAGAAGAGAGAAGCAGGCAGAGATCATGTGTTAAATCAGCTAAGAGATGTCTTTGGCGGAACTTTCAATCAGTCTTTATTCTTTAAAAAAAAAATAAAATGTTGGAAAATAAACTGTGTTGGACCAGGACAGTATGTGCCGCCACCCCACCCCCCATTCAATGCTCCTTCTAATTTGTGTTATAGAATAGAAGCTCTGAGCACAAACATTTTATAATGACTTCCTGATGATGTTCTGGCCTCAGATTTTTTCTTGTGGATGCAAGGGAAATAAACTCAAAAAGTACTTTAAGCTCTTAAATTCTGAATGAGCACAATATAATCAACCCTGAATGCTTCAACTTTCCCTTGAACCTTCTGCTTGATCCACCTACACAGTTATTCCAGGAAATTATCATCATTACCCAGGCTTGGAATCTGGAAATATCTTTACTGAGCCCCTTTTATTGACTTCCCATGTAAGCAAAAGCAGATCTTTCAACTCTTTTTCTACTTAATCCAAGTTCAAGGCTATTTGTAAGTACCTCATCTGAATGGGGCACCATGTAATCTCCAAAGAGTAGAAAAAACTCAAAACCCTACAGTCTATCAGGACTGACTAGTGTAAGTGCCAAGAGAAAGGTGCAAATTTAGTAACATGGGGCTTCCAGGAAGAATGATTACCTCCACACTGGGCACATCAGGACTAGCTTCATCTAAAAGGTAAGGTTTTATATCACAAGTTGCAAAATGACCACCTGTGAGCCAGATCCTCAGATGGGTTTTATTTGTTCTGTACAGTGTTTTTTGATAAACTGAATTCCTCGTTGCTTAGCCGTTAAAGTTTGGGGAGGTTTTCTATTTAAAGTCCGTATCCTTCTTCTCATAAGAGATTGGCAGAGCTGGCATCACTGGTTCACCCTTCCAGTTACAATCAGCTCAAGAGATTGCCCTTGTCAACAGAACAAGCATGCTTCATTTCCCACCACTCTCTATTGCCCTACGCTTGCCCACTCCAAGTCTAGACATGGAGAAGTGGAGGACAGTGCTGTAGAGTGAGGAGCAGCCCTGTGGGTGCCCTTGAGCACCAACGAAAGTCTTGACATTAATACCACAAACCATGGGAACCATCAGAGTGTTAAGAGCCATCATTTAGGATGATCAGAGTGCCCCCAGGCATCCAGTCTAGAAGGGAAAAGCAAGAAAGGTGGGGGGAAGGCAGGGAAATCTGAAAGGAAGTTGTTATCATTCCTTAAAGCCCATGTCTTCATTTGTTTAATGTATTTATTTTATTTTTGCTGTGCTGGGTCTTGGTTACTGTGAGGGCTTTTCTCTAGTTGAGGCAGCGGGGGCTCCTTTTCAGCTGTGGTGTCTGGGCTTCTCACTGCGGTGGCTTCTCGAGGTGCAGAGCACGGGCTCTAGGGCATACCAGCTTCAGCAGCTGTGGCTGCCCTGCTCGAAAGCACAGGCTCAGTGGGTGTGCCACACAAGCTTAGTTACCCCGAGGCATGTGGGGTCTTCTCACCCCAGGAGAATCCATGTTCCCAATCCATGTTCCCAGCACTGGCAGGCAGGAAGTCCCATCTCTTCACTTTTGATCCTTCTTTCTTAATCCTACATGGAAGCTCTGTAGACTGAACTGGAAAGAATACTGGACTGTAAGTCAGAAAACTGGGCTCCAGTTACAGGTCTGCCCTTTCTAGCTAGCACAGTACATGGGCAAGATTTGGGCTTTCTAGACCTCCCTTTGCTCATGGTGAAATGGCCATCCGGGTAACACTGACCTCCCAGGATGATGGTGGGGATTAAGCATGATAATATTTTGGACGGTCTTCATGGACTATGTTACCACTCCCTCCTGACTTCATTTCTGCAAATTTCTCCATGTCAGCAGGCTCACCCACATCTGTTCCTTATTGATCAACTTTGACTTTATTCAAACTCAGATTCCTCCTGAGCCTCTTGTTTTTGTCTTCTTAGTTGGGGCTTAAAGTCAAGACTTCAGGGTAGAAAGAACTGGAGGGACAATGAAGGGCCCCCTACTTGCTGTAGCCAACTCCCCTCTAGCCTCTCCTTGAATCACTCCAGGGACGGGGCCCTCACTCCTTACTATGACTATTCCTTTTTTTTTACCGAAACCCTGTCATTTTAACCCATTTGTTCTAGTAACTGTGTGCTCTTTCAGCTAACAGAGCAAGTCTGCTGTTTCTTTGCCAGAAAAACTCTTGTTCTTGGAGGACGGTCATCTCCCGTACTACTGGATCCTCCTCTTCAGGTGAAATTTGCAGTTTCTCCAGTGTATTCTTTTTCAAGTCCCCCCTCCCAGCCTGAAGTTCTGCCCAATTTGCACCATCTTTCCATACCAGCTGCTTGTCCCCTCCCTCCCCTCCTTATCCAGCTGTCATGCACTTAAGACCTTTGATCTCATTTCACCCCGGACTATGCATAAAAAAAGTACCCATAAATTGCATTGAGCAGCCTCAGCTGCATGCAACAAATTCTGGTAAATTCTCTTTTCATATTTATTCTGTTACAAATATTTTTCTAATTTTCCTTGTTATGGCTTGTTAGATACTTAAAAGTGAACATTTAGTTTCCAAATACATGGGTTTTTTAAGTATCTTTGGTATTAACTTTTCATTTTGCTATTAATTTCTCATTTAAATGCTTTCTTCTCTGCTGTCACCTCCTGTGTTTTATCAGCCTTCTAACTTTATTGAGGTTTTCAATGGCTAACTCAAACATCTCCCTTAGTAAATGTCACACTGCACTTAATAATATGTGGGCTATTTTCAAACATTTTTGATATTGATTTCTAGCCTAACTCCACAGTGATAAGAGAACAGACTCTGTATGATTTCAGTACCTTCAGACCAGGAAATTTTGCACCTTGTTTTACATCCCTGAATATGTTCCTATGTCTCCTAGCTTGTAGTCTATGGGAACGAATAGAATTTGTATTCTACTCTCATGTGAAAATTGTATAAATCTCTATAAATTATGCTGAATTGGTTTATGGTGCTTTTCAGGTCTACTATATCCTTCTAACTTTTCTTTATATTCATTCTATTAATTTTTGAGAGTTTGGTAGTGAAACTCCAACCAAAGATCTTAATTTAACTTAAAAAAATAATTGTAATACATTCTACCTGCTATGCAGGAGACCAGGTTTGATCCCTGGGTCAGGAAGATCCCCTGGCAAAGGGAATGGCAACCCACTCCAGTATTCTTGCCTGGAGTATTCCATGGACAGAGGAGCCTGTCGGGTTCCTGTCCATTGGGTCGCAAAGAGCAGGACAGGTTGAGCAACTTTCACTTTCACTTTTCAGAGCGGAACTATATGTAACTTTGTTTTGTATTTTCCAAGTCTCCTATAAATGTGCTATCATAGTTTCATAATTTAAAAAAGAAAACAACAACAACAAAAACACCCTTAGCCCACCCCCACCTGCAACCACATTTGCCTCTCTTTCTCCCATGGGCGGAGGAGCCTGGTGGGCTACAGTCCATGGGGCCGCTAAGAGTTGGACACAACTGAGTGACTTCACTTTCACTTTTCACTTTCATGCACTGGAGAGGGAAATGGCAACCCACTCCAGTGTTCTTGCCTGGAGAGTCCCAGGGACAGGGGAGGCTGGTGGGCTGCCGTCTATGGGGTCGCACAGAGTTGGACACGACTGAAGTGACTTAGCAGTAGCCCTTAATTCATACTTCTCACATTCCATGCTGTGTACTGGGCCATTTGTCTAAGATAAGAGTTGATGATCTCCAGGGTCATTGATGGAGCCCTATTTGGGTATACTCGTACTGTTGAACATTTTTGAGTGCTTACGACAGGTCAGCCCCTGTACTAAAGTGTATGTTCCATGTCATCTCATTGAACCTTCAGACTCTCATGGAAAGTCAGTACCTAGAGAGTATGTGAGGACAAGGTTAGGGAGGCATGCGGTCAAGGTGGTATTCAAGAATAACAAACCTCTTTCCCTCTTTCACGGTTGGGGAGAAGGAGGCTTTGCAGGTGAACAGCTTTAGTGGCAGGGCTGGGATCAAACCCAGGCAGTCTGGCTCGGAGCCTGCGTGTCTCATCATTGCCTCAGGCCTCCTCTCAGCAACTTTGTCTAATGCCTGTTTCTGAGTGTCCTTTCATTTGTTTATTTGTTGCATAATTACTTTAGGGCTTTCACAAGATTTAATAGAAAGTGTAATTACTGTAATCATTACTGTAATGCATGAAAGCTTCTTTCTTTCCCCCTGCTTCCTTCAATTAAAGTCTATAAAGCCATAGGCTGGCCACTACCACCTTCAGGAAGGTTTCTAATAGAGGATATTAGGGGATGATCCCAAGACAGGTAGATATATTCAAGCCCTAAGCATTGCAATGCATTTCCCCATCTCTTCTCATCCCCCTTTTATGCTCTATTTTTGTTCATAGCACTTATTTTATAATATATGGTGTAACTTATTTATTTATTTTTAAAAATATCTGTCTCCTTTTGCTAGAATGTAAACTCCATGAGGGCAAAAGTGTTGTGTTTTATCTGCTGCTGCATGCTCAGCTTGGCCCAGAACAGGAACACAATAAATAGATGCTGAATGAAGGATACAGCAGTAAGGAAGTCCATTATCTTTTGAGCATGGGCCTTTGACCTTGGAGGTTTGTTGTTCTTGACTACCACCTTGACCACATGCCTCCCTCACCGTGTCCTCACACACTCTCCAGTTAACATCCACTAAGCCTCAGCTCAGCAGGCCTTAGATTTCTGCCAGAGCCTTAGCTGTTCCTTGAGGCCCACACGCCCCTCCTCTGTGCTTCCTTGACATCCTGTGTTTGCCTCTGTCATTGTCCTTCCTGCTTTGCATTCCAGTAGCCCCCACTTGCAGACAGACCTCTCCCCCATACCCTAAGCTCTTCTCTTATTCATGTTTGTTTCCCAGCACTCAAGACAGTGCCTGGCATAGACTTGGTGCTCAGTAAATAATTTATTGGTGGATTTGGACTTCCCTGGAGTCCAGGGGTTAAGAATCTACCTTGCAATGCAGAGGACGTGGGTTCAATCCCTGATTGGGGAACTAAGATCCCACATGCCGCAGAGCAACTAAACGTGTGAGTGTCATAAGTAGAGAGTCCTGTGCCGTGATGAAAGATCTCTCATGATGCCAGGAAAATCCACAACTAAGACCCAGCGCAGCCAAAGAAATACGTGTGTGTGTGTGTTAGGCGCTCAGTCACATCTGACTCTTTGCAAACCCATGGACTGTAGCTCGCCAGACTCCTCTGTCCATGGAATTCTCCAGACAAGAATACTGGAGTGAGTAGCCATTACCTTCTCCGGGGGATCTTCCCAACCCAGGGATCAAACCCTGGTTTTCTGCATTGCAGGTGGATTCTTCACTGTCTGAGCCACCGGGAAGCCCAAATGTGTATGTGTGTGTGTTTAAGTTCATTGATAAATGAAAAATATTATTTTTCAAAATGGAGCTTTGGAATCACAAGGAAAGGCACAAACTAGCTCTGAGTTTATTTAAGGACCAGAACTCAGTTGTTTACTGGTATTTAACTGGTATTTAAATTTACTGGTATTTAACTTGTATTTACTGAGTGCACATTATATGCCAGGTCCTGTTCTAGTAATAGGGGACATCAGTGAACAAAATAGAAATGCCCACTATGAAACATCCCAGTGGGAGGAGAGAGAAGCTCATGGATATGATGAATAAATGAGTTAGAGTATGTTGGGAGAGATGTGTGCTAGGGATGGAAGGTGAAAGCAGGCCAGGACAAGGGAGTGAGGAGTAGGGGCAGAAGGTGGCCAGGAAAAGTTCAATTTTCAAAGGTCTTCCTACCAAAGAGAAGACTGCAGAGGCCTTCCAGAAATATTTACTGCTTTCCTACAGTGAGCAAGGCACTCTATGGAAGCCTGAGAATTCCAAAATAGAGCTCAGACACTGGTGAGAAGACTGCCATATCAACCAGAGTATGATAAATGTGAGCATCCGGAAATAAAATGGGACACCAGCAGGTTCTGTGAATAGAACAAACTGGCTTTCAATGCTATGTAGATGTCACCCTGGCCAGTGTCATCCCCTCCCTCCCTGTTCTTTGCTACATTGCCTCATAGCCTGTAAAACTGCCTGAAATGTGTCCATTCATTTGGAAGAGTTATAAAGTGTAGTTCTCTAGGGTCGTAGGATCCTTAAGGGTGGCGGGGATGTGTTGGTCTAGAAGTGGTGGTTTGTCTGCTCCACGGTAGTAACATAAACTAGTGCTGCTGATCTGGAGTTCTGGAGAAGAAAGGCCCGGGTGGGCCAGGAAGAAGTTAGATGGCAGTGGAACCATCTGTTGACACTTCTCATCATTGGGCTCTTCGGGCCTGGAAAAAAAGCCAGACTTGGAGCCACATGACCCCTGCAGATATCATGCTGCTGTTGACACATTCCTTGCCACATCTGCTTTCATCAGGGACCTTTCACACGCAACAGCCTGACTCTAGAGCACGCTGGCTCCATCCACAACACTTTCATGACTGCCTCTGGTGGTACCAGTAAAGGCTGCCTCTTGACCGCCTTAGCAGCACGTTCTGAGCACCTCGGCCACCAGGGGTGGTGCCAGGCCTTCATGGCCGATAAGGCCTCCAATTGGGAGCAAGACTACGCCCTGGTTATGAGAGCCAATGTCCAGTTCCCATTTCTAGAACAGTCAGCGTTTTCCTCTTTCTCCCCTACTGAATTGTTGTCACTGAGTTCAGTGCCTTGATTAGCTCATGAACCAGCATAAATTTGGATTCCGGTCCTGGCCCCTATCCAACAGCTGTCTGAGAAGAAACGTTTTCAGCTCTGCAGCTAACAGAGAATCCTGTTGATTCTTGAATAAATTACCCACGGAGCTGACGTGTACTGCTGATTGGATGAATTTAATTCATAATGGTCATTTCCCTACAAAAGGTCTGAGCCTTGCTTGGAAGTTACAGAAGCGTAAAATGGATCCACGTTTGAAATCTAATGAAGGAAAATCATTAAGCAGAAGCCTGATTCAGTGCCCTCTTAGCCTGAGACAAGGTTTAAGTACAGATACTTATTTCACTGGTGAATGGAGCCAAGAAGCAGGTGTGGGGGTGTTGCAGGAAGGGGGATCCTTTCTAGGGCCCGGGAGTGGGCGTTTACCTAGCAATTGGAAATCAACTGTCTGAGGTGACACATGAGCTGACAAAGCAAGAGAATTTATTAGGAAGGGCCGCCTGGGTGGAGAGCAGTCGGGTAAGGGAACCCAGAAGAACTGCTCTGCCACGTGGCTCTCAGTCTCAGGTTTTATGGTGATGGGATTAGTTTCCGGGTGTCCTCTGGCCAATGACTCTGACTCAGGGTCCTTCCTGGTGGGGCACTCATTGCTAAGCCAGGATGGTTGCCAGCAAGATTCTGGGAGGTGGAAGGACAGGTGGCATTTCCTTTTGACCTTTCCCGAACCTTCTGGTTGGTGGTGGCTTATTAGTTCCGTGTTCCTTACCGGGACCTCTTGTCATAAAATAACTCATGCAGATGGTTTACTGTGGTGCCCAGCCAGGGTGGGTGGTCTCAGTCAGTGTGCTTCCCCTAACAGAGGCAGGTGGAGGGAGGCAGGGAAGAAGGAGGAGACAGTGCAGAGATGGGTCATGGAACCATGGAAAGCTGAATTCCATGGAAAGCTCGAGCCGCTGTATGAAATACAGTACAGAAATTTCTGTCCAGGGAAAGGGAAGGAGAAGCCTCTACCTACTGGCTTCCAGCAACCACGGGCCAAGGTTTCTCTCCAAAGATTATTACCTCCCCTACTTTTAGGGCTATATATGCATGAATACCGAGCAGATTCTTGGGGTGCCTGCCTCTGTGTCAGCTGAGGAGCTTCAGACGGAGAGAGACAGACACTGAGGTGAAGCAAGGTCCTCAGGTTGCAAACTGCATGAAGCTGATCAGAACCCACACAAAACTGATCATGGCGACAGGAGGTGGAGTAAGAGGTGTCATACTAAACACCAGCAAACAAAACAAGTGACAGTATTATCTCCATCATGATTGGTAACCGAGTCGTCCTTTATACAAACACTCCTTTCTTGGAGACAGTGAGGTCCAGATTTACCTGTGCTTGTTGGTGGTGGTCGGCCACTAAGTCGTGTCCCCGTGGACTGCAGCACGCCAGGCTTCCCTGTCCTCCACCATCTCCCGGACTTTGCTCAGCTTCATGTCCATTCCTATCTAACCATCTCATTCTCTGCTGCCCTCTTCTCCTTTTGCCTTCAGTCTTTCCCAACATGAGACCCAAGTAAGGTTTCACTGAAACCCAGGTAGGGTCTTGTGGAACCCTCCTGGATACAAATCCTTGCTGTGTCCATCACCTGCCCTCTTTCTTTGTTTGCTGGAAATAGGCTTCATTCAGCCTCCTTGACCTTCCCTGTGTTCTAAAGGGCAGATTCAATCAGGTGCTCATCAAGGAAGGGAGGGAATGCAGAAACAAAGGAGGGGCCGTCAAGAAACAATAGTGCAGCCTTGGGACAGAGTCCTGGTTCCTCCTTAAGGAACAGACATGTGATACCCTTGAGTTCTTCTGCAGGAATCACGGGGCCCCACCCAGGCAGAGAATGACTCTGCCCACACAAAAATCCTGGAGCACCACCCTGTTGCCTCACCACCAACCAATCAGAAGCGAGGCACTAGAAGTATCCAATAAAAGCACCGGATGCTTCGGACTATTTAACTCGTTACAGTCAGCTTTGTGCCAGGAAAGGCACACAGTTGTTTGCATACCATCCATTTGTGCAGGACTCTGCTGGGATCCCTATGCTAAACCTGGTCAGGTGACTACTGCTTGTAGCAAAAGCGTAGGGATGATATCAGTAAAACGTTTGATATACATCAGATTTGTTTGATGGCTGCTACTGACATTTTCTCCCAAGAAAAATTCCCCTTGCCAACTCCAATTATAAGCCCTTAATTACCGCTTCCCCACCACGCACTGCTAAAGAATCCTATAAATTTCCACCCACTTTGGCACCCCTGTGCTTCTTCCCTTTTGACCTCTTAACATATTTCACATTTCCTTACCTGTGCCTGAAAAAAAAAAAAAAGCTTAATCATCCTCATTTTTCCAAACCTGTCAAATACACAACTTTTTATGGCTTCCAAGCTTCCAGAGTTTCAAGAGGCAAGATTTGAAGTAGACAAAGATTTCTCAATAAGACACAGAAAGTACTAACCATAATTAAAAGATGGATATATTGAACTACTAAAAGCTGGGAACTCATTGTTTTTCAAAAGACACCACTCAGAATAAAAAGGCAAGCCATAGATTGAGAGAAGATACTCACCATCCATATGTCTAACAGGGGCTTCCCAGTGACGCTACTGGTAAAGGACCCGCCTGCCAGTTCAGGAGACTAAGAGACCTGAGTTTAACCCCTGGGTCAGGAAGATCCCCTGGAGGAAGGCATGGCAACCCACTCCTGGATTTTTGCCCAGAGAATCCCATGGACAAAGGATCCCTGGCAGGCTACAGTCCATAGAGTCACAAAGAGTCAGACATCACTGAAATGACTTAGCACATCTGACAAAGAACCCAATTCCAATGTATATCAAGACATCCTAGATATCAGTAAGAGAAAGACAAACAACCCCAACAAAAAATCTGCAAAACACCTGAATAGACATTTCACAAAAGAAGATATCTAGAAAGATGATTCATCAGGGAAATGCAAATTAAAACCCCCATAAGATACCGTTACACAGCCAATGGAGTGGCTAAAAGCAAAACTGTGGTCAGTGCCAAGGGTTGGCAAGAATGTGGATCAGCTGGAACTCTCATACACTGCTGGTGGACAGATTATTACAGTGCTCTGGGAAACGGCAGTGTCTTCCAGAACTAAATATATGTCTACCCTATGATCTAGTAATTCTACTTCCCAAGAGAAATGAGTGCCTATGTTCACGGGAAAACATGCACAAAACTGTTTCTATCAGCGTTATTCATAAAGGTCCCAAAGAGGGAAAATACTCAAATATTCACCGTGGAGAATAGATGAATAAGTTTAAATATAGTCACACAATGGAATACTGCACAGCATTATAACAAAAACAAGTTACTATATGCAATGTGGGTGAATCTCACAATTATAATGTAGGGTAAAAAAACCCATATTTTTGAAGTGTTTATTTATTTATTTTTTTACTTGTTTTTGTTTTTGGCTGCACTGTGTGGTGTGCGGGATCTTAGTTCCCTGACCAGGGATTGAACCTATGCCCTTTGCATGAGGAGTGTGGAGTCTTAACCACTGGACTGCCAGGGAAGTCCCAAGAAGACAGATTTTAAAGTACATATATATAATTGTGAGATTCATCCATGCTGCCTATGGTAACTTATTTTTTTATATTGCTGTGTAGCAATAGAATGCTATACAGCATATTATGTATTGATGAATTTCACAGTTATAATGTAAGATAAAAAAGAGATTTTAAAGTACATATTTATTATAACATTTGCATAAAGTTTAGGAAGAGGGAAAACTAATCTACAGTGATAGATGTTAGAATAGTAGTTATCCCTAGGTAATGGGGAAGGTGGTTATTATCTGAAAAAGTACAGAATGAAGCTTTCTAAGGTGCTGAGAACATTCTATATATGGAGCTGAATGATTGTTATATTGATGGTGATTATATTATAAAAATTAACTGAACTGGACACTTAACATTGTGCGTTTTATATATGTAGATTGTTGTTTGGTTTCTCAGTCGAGTCTAATTCTTTGGAACTCCAGGGACTATAGCCTGCCAGGCTCCTCTGTCCATGGAATTCTCCAGGCAAGAACACTGGAGTGGGTTGTCATTTCCTTCCCTTGGTGATCTTCCCAACCCAGTAATTGAACTCACGTCTCCTGCATTGGCAGAGGATTCTTTACCACTGAGCCAAAAGGGAAGCCTGTGTGTATATTACACCTCAATAAAAATAAACTAAGAAGGGGCAAGGTTGAGAACAGAAAATTTATGATGCCGTTTACCAGGAAAGTCTCTAAGATCTCATTGTCCAGTGGAAACGGAGAGAGCACCATAGTGAATTGGAAGTTATTGGATAAGGATAGATTCAAGAAACCAGATCTTCAGATTTACATCTTTACTAATTAGTCATATAGTCCTTAAAAGTAACCTCTTTAGGCCTTAGTTTATCGATCTCCAAAAGGGCTAATTTTCGAGGATACCTTGTGTCCTCCTAAGTAACATGATTTCAGTGACTGCCTCTCACCTAAGGCCCAGATGAAGATACACGTCTTGTGTTGAGGGGCTTCCCAGGTGGTGCTAGTGGTAAAGAACTTGCCTGCCAATGCAGGAGACATACGAGACGTGGTTTTGATCCCTGGATTGAGAAGATCCCCTGGAGGAGAGCATGGCAACCCACTCCAGTATTCTTCCCTGGAGAATCCCATGGACAGAGGGGCCTGGCAGGCTACAGTCATAGAGTCACAAAGAGTTGAACACAACTGAAGCAACTTAGCATAGCCACGTGTCTTGTGTTGGCTCTGCTCTGATGCATTACACTGAGGACTACAGGGCCCCCAGGTGAAGAGGGGATAGGGCATGGAAGTCTGCACATTTTATTTGCAACTCTAGCATGCAAGTTTTCATAATCACCACCCCTGCAGTGAACTCAGCCAGTTGGTTGCTACGGTTCCTGTACCACCATCATAGGATCATGTTTTATCTCCCACTTTCATCATCTCTGATCATGGCAAGAAAAAAAAAAAAAACCTACTTCCCACAGTACAGAGCGGTGGTCAGTGTCTCACGTCACCAGTCAGCCTCACCTGGTTTTGAAACCCAGCTTGAACACTTGCTGTCTCCATAACCTTAGACAGGTCATGTACGCCCCTGAGCCTCATATTTTCTTATCTTATTTTACAACAGGGTAGTCACCACCAGTTCAGAGTTATTGTTGTCAGGTTTCGATGAAATAAAGTATGTCAGAACTCTTAATACATGCCTCTCTCATAGCTGCATTGCATAAAGTGTAGCCACTATTCTTACTGTAACTAGTGCCTGCTGTGCCCACCATCAATGCCTAAGTTTCAGTTGACACCGTGTTTCATTATAAAATAGCTTCTTAATTCCATAAAGTAGTGAAACATGAAAGAACCTTAGAAATGATCTTGTTAACACCAAGGATTGGCAAAGGTCCTTGCAGGTTGCAAACAGTAGTTGCTGAAGAGATGGCTTAAGCAAAAGGGCAAATGATTGAAAGGATGCAGGAACATCTTACACAATCCCAGGAAAAGCTAAACAAGAAGACAGTAGGATGGCAGGGATTGGGACCACCTGTGGGTGCCAGGGTCTGTAGGGCTTTTTCTGGACATGATCCACACTAGTGTCACTCAGCTCTGATGTCACCAATGTCAGGATCCAAAGCATTATTCAGTATCTAATACAGCATTCATACTTTACCTGGCCAAAAGAGGACTCTAGGTTTTTGCCCCTCAAACCTGCTCCTCCAACAGTCTTCCCATTTCAGGAAATTGTGCTATCAGCCATCCAGTCATTCTGGCCACAAGCATAGTAGTCTTCCTTGACTCTTTTCTTCCCATACCTTCCATATCAACACATTCTTTTTTTTTAATGTTTACTTACTTACTTGAGGGCCTCCCTGATGGCTCAGAGGTTAAAGCATCTGCCTCCAATGCGGGAGACCCAGGTTCGATCCCTGGGTCGGGAAGATAAAGTCTTTATTGAGTTTGTTACAATATTGTCTCTGTTTTGTGTTTTGTGATTTTGGACACCAGGCATGTGGAATTTTAGCTCTCCAGCCAGGGATCTAACCTGCACCCCCTATGCTTGAAGGCAGGACCACCAGGACAGTCCCCAGCAGTCTATTAGTTGCACCTCCAACTCCATTTGCTACCCCTATGGTATAACCTTAGTCCCATCACCTTCCTCTGGACATTGGAGTCATTTCCTAACAGGTCCCTTGCTTCCACTCTTGCTCTCCTGTAATCCAGTGTCTAGCCCTGTCTTTAGATCCCTCGGCCTGAGAGATCTTTTCAAATCATGAGCTGGGTCATGTGACTCTATCTGTGCACAGAACCTTGCAGGGGCTCCCTGCTGCACTTGGAATACATCGCAAATGCATTCCCAAGGGCTCCAAGGCCCTGCTTGCTTTGATTTGTTTGTCTGTAGGATCTCTACTTGCTCACTCCTTTATTCATTATGCTTCGGGCCACACTGGCCGTCTTTCTGTTTCCACTGAGAATGATCTTCCCTAGAGTTTCTGCGTGATTGGTTCCTTTTTATCACCTCCCCAGAGAAGCTTTTCTCACCATCCAGCTTGCAATAGCTGCTTCTTTACTCTGTCACTTATATTTTCGCCATCGCATAGGATCAGATATTTCCTTAACTGTGTGTTTGTTGTCTGTTATCTCTGGATAGAATGCAATCTCTAAGAGGATAACATCTCTATAAGTCTTGTTTGACAGAGACTAAAACAGTGCCCTTAGTAGGCACTTGGTAGATACTTGTCAAATGAATGAATGAGTGAAGAAATGAATGAATCGGTGCATTAAATGGGTTGTGAAATGTCAAATGCCAGAGAGGATCTAATTATCCCAGCTTGGGGGATACAGCATCTACCCTGAATCATTCACGTCTGCCCAAAGTCCCTGATCACAGGCATGGCCACCTGGAGGCCCATCCCTGTGTATTTTTGCAGTCCCACAGCCATTCTAAAAGGGCCTAGGCCTCATTCTACAGATGTAGACAGTGAGACCCAGAGTGAATAAGGGACTTTCTCAATTATTGAATCCTGTCATCTTCTGTGGTAGCAGAATGTGCTTAATCTGTTCTTGCTGAGACATCTCTATATCTCTGTCTTTTAAAACCAGTGGTGTTAACTACATGTTGATAAATATTTCCCTTCATCTACACCTACTCTATTTTAACACTGGTGTTGAAATTCGCATTTCCTACTACAAGAAAGAAATATGGCCCAGATTTTCATTGTGGGACAAGACGTTTCATCTTTCCCACGCCAGGTTTTTGTTTTGTCTTTGTCTTTTTTGGGCACTTCTGATTAATTTTTTTATGATGATAGAGGCTTTTTGTCCCTTTAGTTGCTGAAATCTTAGTTTAGATAGCTATCTATTTTGTCTTGTTTTGTTTTAATTAAGGCGTAGCACTAGCTGGCAGATTCTGAAAATAGGATCCTATTTTAGTTTCTTGTTTTAGCTAAATGAAATCTTTAGAGTGTGGTCATTTAATAGTGAAATATGTGCCTAATCAGGGACAGGAATCCAAATTTTTTTCTAGCTAGTTAGAATTCATTTATAGCTTTCAGTCTAGCATTTCTATTCAAAATTATTCTATTTTATTTGAGCTCCATCCAAAGAAATAAGTGCTATAACATATTCTTTCAAAGAGTAAAATAAAAAGATGTTAATAAATTTGATATAGTAGCTATAGAGTATATGAAGCAAAGTATTAAGTAAGATTAATTCTGTTTTATTTCTTAGTCTTTTTTTCATAGAACTTAACCATGAGTTCTTCAATAGGGAGATAAAGCATTAGAGAAAGAGATAAGAAGTTTATAAATGAATGCAATTATTATATATTTCAAATTTTTATGTACTCATTTCCATGATAATAAACCTTTAGTGTAGCCACTCCAGCTGTTTTTATTAGTGTTTGCACATTATATCTTTTTCCATTCCTTGACCTTAAACCTATATATGCCATTATGTGTAAAATAGACTTTTTGTCAATGGCAGATACTTGGCTGTNAAAATAGACTTTATGTCAATGGCAGATACTTGGCTGTTACTTTTTTAATCAGTCTAATAATCTTTTTATTTTAATTTGTTTTTTAGATCATTTATATTTAATGCAATTATTGGTATGATTGGATTAAAGCCTACTGTATTTCTTATTGTTTTCTGTTTGTTTCACCTGTTTTTACTCCCTTTTTCCTCTTCTCCTGACTGCTTTTGAATTAGTTGAGCATTTTTTATCATTTCACTTTTATCTCAACTATTGGCTTCCTTTAATCTCCTTTTAAAAAATTTTGCTAATTGTGCTAGAGCTTACTCTATTTTTTTGCAACCCCATGGACTGCAGCATGCCAGGCCTCCCTGCCCCTCACCATCTTCCAGAGTTTGCCTAAGTTCATGTCCATTGAATCAATTATACTATCCAACCATCACATCTTCTGCTGCCCTCTTCTCCATTTGCCTTCTATATCCAGTACAAAGTTTTAATTAGTTTATATTCCTAAATAAGATAAAAATTTTAGTAGATGCTTGATCATTGGTTTGATCACTTTGTAACCAATTAACTATTAAAGCTGTCTTTCAGTTTCCATGTTTATATTTTTCTTAATTACATTTATAGTAATAATAAATAATAATAACTGAGTGTTTATGGTGTACTGGACACTATTGTGAGAACTCGTATATTTATTGATTCATTTGATCCTCTCAGTTGCCCAATCTGGATAGGTCCTGTTTACTTATCTCCATTGTACAGATGTGAAAAATGAGGTAGATAGAAGGCAATACTGCTTTTATTTTAGGAGAAAAGAGTAACATGTAGGATTTAACCCATAAAAAGAGGGAGAGGAAAGAAGACTTTTAGTTGCTCAAATTTTCATACAAGAAAAGAAGCAAAGCTGTATTCTCAGGATAGAATGTCTGTGGTGTGCCACACTGGCACAGTCTTGTAGAAGGGGCAGCATCCCATTAGAGCTGTGAAACACTGCTAATTTGAACTATACTGCTTTTGTAATTTGTGTCCAATGTGAACATTTGTATGTTTTTAGAAGTAGTTTTTATAACAGCTTTAAGAATAAGGTGTTTAGGAAATTCTCTGGTGGGCCAGTGGTTGAAAGTTTGCCTTCCCATGCAGGGGGTGTGTGTGTTCCATCTCTGGCCTTGGAATTGAGATCCCACATGCCTCCCAGCCAAAAAAAACAGAACATAAACAAATAAGCAAAATTGTAACAAATTCCATAAAGTCTTAAAAGAATAAGGTGTTTATCCCCAATTCTGCAGTCATACATATTTAAATAACACTAAAATAAAAATGATTGAAATCAGCAGTAGAGATCCTTGAGAATTTTTCCTTGTGTGTGTTAGGTTGGTGCGAAAGTAATTGCTCTTTTGCACTGCTGAAATTTGCTGTTTGATATCGGGATTCTTAGATAAATGTGGTTATGTTATAATCATTTTAGTGTGCATTTCTTGCTTTATAGGTTTTTCTAATGATTTATTACTTGCTGTGTATTTTATATTGATTTTAGTCTACAGAAATGATATTAGACAAAAAGCAAATTTGAGTGATTTTCTGTTTCAAGTTCAAAATGAGTTCTAAAGCAGCAGAGACAACTCGCAATATCAGCAATGCATTTGGCCCAGAAACTGCTAATGAATGTATAGTGCAACGGTGCAAGAAATTTGCAAGAGAGACAAGAGCCTTGAAGATGAAGAGCACAGTGGCCGGCCATTTGAAGTTGACAATGACCAACTGAGAGTAATCATAGAAGCTGATCCTCTTACAACTACACAAGTTGCTAAAGAAATCAACATCCACCATTCTGCAGTCTTTCAGCATTTGAAGAAAATTGAAAAGGTGGAAACGCACAATAAGGGGTGCCTCATGAACTGACCACAAACCAAAAAGAAAAAAATCTTCATTTTGAAATGTCTTCTCTTATTCTACAAAACAATGAGCCATTTCTCAATTGGATTGTGATGTGCAATGAAAATTGAATTTATATGAAAACCAGCAACCCCCAGCTCAGTGACTGGGCTGAGAAGAAGCTCCAGAGCACTTCCCAAAGCCAAACTTGCACCACAGTAAGGTCACGGTCACTGTTTGATGGTCTGCTGTCAGTCTGACCCACTACAGCTTTCTGAATCCTGCTAAAACCATCTAAAACATCTGCTAAATCCTGCTAAAAACATCTGAGAAGTATGCTCAGCCAATCAATGAGAAGTACTGAAAATGGCAACACCTACAGCTGGCATTGGTCAACAGAGAGGGCCCAATTCTTCCCCATGACAGCACCCCACCTCACGTCATACAACCAATGCTTCAAAAACTGAACGAATAGGGCTACAAAGTTTTGCCTCATCTGCCATATTCACCTGAGCGCTCACCAGCTGACTACCACTTCTTCAAGCATCTCAACCACTTTTTGCAAGTGAAATGCTTCCACAACCA
>SJYQ01001656.1:347722-402967 GCA_006410935.1 Redunca redunca
AATTTAAAGGTTTTTTAATTGTTGACTAATTAATAATTATTAAATTTAAATAATTGAATGTTATTATTTAGTTAACAATTTAAAAAATACATACAAGCTTCATTTCCCCATTTTTTTCTAATTCACCCGGCATCTGCAATGTGACCAGCCATCCCCTGAATTTAGCGTCTGAGTCTGCAGAAAGGTTTCTCGAGTGTGAAGGAAACCAGGCACATAGTAGGTTTGGAGTCAGTCCTTATTATTATGTTATTTACGCTGTTAGGAAGGCCCACTTTTTTCCCATTCACTTGAAACTCCACAATGTTTTGGTAATAGTCAAAATTATATGAAATTACAAGAGTAAAGAATTCTTTTAAAACATCATAATTAACTGGGGAAAGGATTCAAATATCTCAGTAGACTAGGCCTACAGAAAACCAAGGTGTTCAGACGATAACCCAAGTGTTGTGTTAATGGCAGCCTACCACCGAGGTAGGCAAGTATTGAGTACAAAGAGAAAATGGTCTTGAGATGACATGTGCATCTCAGGAGGAGACTCAGAAAACCAGGGTCTTTGACTTTGCCTCTGACTTCCTGTGTTTAAGGGACACTTCCTGTGAGCCGTAGCTGGTATTAGTCAGTACACACTGGTATGTCTGTACCTCCGTGTTTGTTTTTTTTTCAATATATTTTTTAATCGAAGTATAGTTGATCTACAATGTTGTGTTAGTTTTAGGTGTACAACAAAGTGACGCAGATATACAGCAAAGGGAATCAATATAACTAAATCACAGTAGTACAAAGTTATTAAAAGATGTAGAAAATATTTTCCTGTGTTATACAGCAGGGCCTCTTTGTTTATCTATTTTTTATATAGTAGTGTGTATCTGCTGCTGCTGCTAAGTCGCTTCAGTCGTGTCCGACTCTGTGCGACCCCATAGATGGCAGCCCAACAGGCTCCCCCGTCCCTGGGATTCTCCAGGCAAGAACACTGGAGTGGGTTGCCATTTCCTTCTCCAATGCATGAAGGTGAAAAGAGAAAGTGAAGTCGCTCAGTGTGTATCTGTTAATCCCAAACTCCTATTATTGCCCCCCTCCCCCTTTGGTAACCATGTTTGTTTTCTCCATCTGTGATTCTGTTTCTGTTTCATAAATAAACTCATTTGTATCATTATTTTAAATTCCACATGTGAATTATATCACATGATATTTGTCATCCTCTCTGTGACTTACTTCACTTAGTAGGATAATCTCTAGGTCCATCCATGTTGCTGCAAATTTCATCATTTCATTCTTTTTATAGCTGAATAATATTCCATTGTATTTATGTACTACATCTTCTTTATCCATCCATCGTTGATGGATGTTTAGCTTGCTTCTATGTCTTGGCTATTATAAATGGTGCTGCTGTGAACATTGGAGTGTCTGTATCTTTTCTGATTCTTTTGTCTTTTCTGGATATTTGCCCAGGAATGTGATAGCTGGATCTATTTTTAGTTTTTTGAGGAACCTTCATACTATTTTCCATAGTGGCTGCACTAATTTACATTCCCACCAACACTGTGGGAGGTTTCCCTTCTCTCCACACCCTCTCCCTGTACCTCTTATTTAAATACCTTTATATCAGTTGGTGGTCAGCCTTTGCCCAAGGCCCCTGCCAGGCCTCTTTGCCTACTTTCCTGGAACTCCCTGGATTTCCCTGTGAGCCAGAGAAGAATTCTCCAGGCAAGAATACTGAAATGGATTGCCATTCCCTTCTCCAGGGGATCTTCCTGACCCAGGGATCGAGCCCAGGTCTCCCGTATTGCAGGCAGATTCTTTACCATCAGAGCCACCAGGGAAGCGCATGATCCAGGCACCGAAGGCTTATTGCCAGCCCTCCTGTTTGAGTAGTGCTTGTACCGAAAAGTTCCTGAGTATTTTGAACATTACCTCTGCTCCAGGATTAGCGTTTCTTATCTCTGAAGTTAAAGTTTAGATTAAATTACCCCTAAATTTCCTTCTAAAATCTTGAGATTTTATTTTACATGTTTAATATTGAGAGGAAAAGACATGCTTCACTCGGAGCCAGAACTCTGTCTTTGCCCTCGGAATTGGCTTTCAGCAAAGGGTGTGATGCTGCATTTGCACTGAAGGCCAGGAAGAGCCTCAGGGCAGCTCTCAGCCAAATGGAGCTGTAGGCGTTGGCCCATCAATAACTCCTAGTGCAAAGTTACTTATGGCGCTGTCATTTCATCGGAAGATAGATGGCTCTTCGTGGAGCTCTAGCTCAGTGGCCCACAAAGCAAGCTTTGGTTTCGGGCTGTAACTTAGAATTGAGCACAAACATTTTCGGCAGATGAAGACAGAGGACTTCTCCGCAGAGGAACCTAAGGATTAAAACTGCATCATTTTTTTCCCGATATATTTTGTGACCTGAGTTATCAGTAGCCACCAGAATAGAGCAGTAACCTAAGTTTTCGTGTCACCTATTTGAATGGTTTCTTTTTGATAAGCATATTCAAGCCATTAGGGAAAATATGAATTGTTTGTTTAAAAAACTCGTCTTGAAATTTTCTTTCTCCTTTATGCAATTAAAATTTTTTGATTGGACAGCTCAGAATTCTGCCAGACCCTGGAAAAATAGACATGAACAAGACTGAATTGGCCCCTGGCCTCAGGGTGCTTCCAGTATATTTGTAACTCAGTGAAAAGAAGATATTATTAAAGATAATCCTGGAAGGCAGATTATCATAGTAGTTCATATTACAGGCTCTGGGGAAAGACTGCTACTTATTAATTCTGTGACCTTGGGAAAATTAGTTACTTAACCTCTCAAAGCCTCAGTCTCCTTATCTCTAAAGTGGGGGCAATAATATATACCTTACTAGTCTATTAATAGAATTAAAAACATGATGCCCTATAATGTTTTTGTAATAATGCCTAACATACAGTAAGTGTTAATACATGATACCTCTGATTAGTTTTTAAATTAAAGTATAATTGATTTATAATGATTCAGGTGTACAGCAAAGTAATTTGGCTATAGACATAAATATATTAATATATATGTATATATGTATGTATTCTTTTTCAGATTCTTTTCCATTATAGGTTATTTTAAGATATCAAATACATTTCCCTGTGCTATACAGTAGATTCTGGAAGATGCCCTGGAGGAGGGCATGGCAACCCACTCCAGTATTCTTGCCTGGAAAATCCCCATTGATAGAGGAGCCTGGCGGGCCGCAGTCTGTGGGGATGCAAAGAGTCGGACACGACTGAGCGACTCAGCACAGCACAGCACAGTGTGTATCTATTAATCCCAAATTCCTAGTTTATCACTTCCTCCCCTTCCCGCTTTGGTAACCATAAGTTTATTTTCTATGTCTGTGAGTCTATTTCTGTTTTATAAATGAATTCATTTGTATATCCACATATAAGTGATATCATATGATGTCTTTCTTTCTCTGCCTCACTTCAGTTCAGTTCAGTTCAGTTCAGTCGCTCAGTCATGTCTGACTCTTTGTGACCCCATGAATCGCAGCACGCCAGGCCTCCCTGTCCATCACCAACTCCCGGAGTTCACTCAAACTCATGTCCATCGAGTTAGTGATGCCATCCAGCCATCTCATCCTCTGTCGTCCCCTTCTCCTCCTGCCCCCAGTCCCTCCCAGCATCAGGGTCTTTGCCAATGAGTCAACTCTTCACCTGAGGTGGCCAAAGTATTGGAGTTTCAGCTTCAGCATCAGTCCTTCCAATGAACACCCAGGGCTGATCTCCTTTAGGATGGACTGGTTGGATCTCCTTGCAGTCACTTAGTACGATAATCTAAGGGTCCATCCAAGTTGCTACAAGTGGTATTACTTCATTCTTTTTTTCTGATAGTTAATAAAGTGGAGGAAGGGATAGGTTACCCACTCCAGTATTCTTAGGCTTCCCTCGTGGCTCAGCTGGTAAAAGAATCTGCCTGCAATGTGGGAGACCTGGGTTCGATCCCTGGGTTGGAAGATCCCCTGGAGAAGGGAATGGCTACCCACTCCAGTATTCTGGCCTGGAGAATTCATGGACTGTATAGTCCACAGGGTCGCAAAGAGTCGGATATGACTGAACAACTTTCACTTTCACTAATAAAGAATAAACAGAAAAATAATAAACCAAAAGAAAAAAAATGATAAAAGGTTTAGCTTAGTTTTTTCCCTCAAGTTCCTCTTCAACCACATGCCAGATGAAACTGAAAGCTGTTACATCATACCTGGGCTTTCCCTGTCTGGTGTAATAATTTAGATATCCCTGTTCATTTGTTTCAGGGCTGTGATATGTGACATTTTTCTGAAGCACTAGAATCTTCTTATCCTTTGAATACACTTTTTGAGAAATAGGCGAAAACCTGTAGCTGCTCAGGCATCACTTGGGAAGCTTATGAAAGCACACACTCCTGGACAACAATTCAAGGAATCCATGTTTGTGGCAAACAAGCCAAGTGATTCTTATGCACAGACCAACTGTAGACACACACATGAGAAACTGCTCTTGAGGGCTGACCTTGCAAACCTCTGCCTATAAAGTAGTGGCAGGCGCTGTAAGCTGGACATGCATCCAGGGCTGGTATTAGCCAACACACACCTGCTAAAATATCAAGCTAATTCCCCACTGCCTGTCCTAACTAGCTTTGGAGTCCTTGAGTGCCCTTCTGCTCCTCCTTACCCCCTCCCAACCCGAGCCCCAGCTGCCTGACCTTCCCCCAGGAATCTTCAAACCAACCAGCAACTCAAGAGCCTAGCACAGCCTGGGCTTGTGCTCTGGGGAGGCGGCTGATGTCTGCTCTAGAACAGGGCTGATTAATGAATAGTTTTAACATTGCCCTTGAAAACGACTGATGGTAGGGAAAAGGTGGCAGCTCTGTTCCTGGGTGAAACACACACATACATGCACACACACATATACACACCACGTGTATGTACACTTGTGCACACACACCTCCTAGAGGCATTTATTTCTTGCTTGCCACCTTCCTTAGAGTCCTTCAGTATAATAAATACCCAGCTTCCTTATGAAGGGATGAAAGAACAGGATGACGAAGGCTGTCAACCCACTGGTTATGATGAATGAACTTTTCTGGCCTGTTATTTCATAAGGAGCTACAGCCTCTTGGCAGTAGAAGTCATTCTCCCAGGCTCCATTGGAACCAAGAGAATTAGAATCTCTGTTTAAATACAGCCCTGTAAAGGGGGGCAGGGCGGGGAAGCCCCTTCCTTCTTTACTTTATATCATGTTTAGTGGGTGCCGGGGGATGCCTGCTCTTTTTCATAGGCCTGTTGCTGCTGCTGCTAAGTCACTTCAGTCGTGTCCGACTCTGTGTGACCCCATAGACGGCGGCCCCCCAGGCTTCCTGTACCCTGAAGTAATTGTCTTCACTCCATTTATGTCTCTGTCCTCATAGACAACGCTCCTTTTAACAATTAAGAAGAATTTCCCTGGTGGTCCGGTGGCTAAGACTTCATCTTCCAATGCAGGGTGTGCCAGTCCGGTCTTTGGTTGGGGAGCTAAGATTCCACATGCTTCGTGGCCAAAAAACTGAAGGAAAACATAAAATAGAATCAGTATTGTAACAAATTCAATAAAGACTTTAAAAAATAGTCCACATTGAAAAAGAACTTGTAAGGGTTGCAAACTAGTGAATATAACAAAAAGGAAACAGATTCACAGATATGGAGAACAGATCAGTGGGTACCAGTGGGGAGAAGGGAGGAAGAAAAGGCAATGCAGGGGCAGGAGATTAGGAGGCAGAAATTTTATGTATAAAGTGAGCTACAACAATATATCATACAACATGGGAAACATAAATAATATTTTATAATAACTATAAATGGAGTAGAAACTTTCAAAATTGTGAATCACTATATTGTATACAGGTAACTTATAATGTGCCTCAACTATACTTCAATTAAAAGGTTTTAGGGACTCGTCTGGTGGTCTAGTGGTTGGGGCTTTGCCTTCCAATGCAGGGGGTACAGGTACGATCCCTGGTTGAGGAGTTAAGATCCCTTACACCTTGAGGCCGAAAAGTCAAAACATAAAACAGCAGTGATACTGTAATGTAATCAATAAAGATTTTTAAAATCCACATAAAAAATTAAAAAAAAATTTTTTTAACAGTTAAGGGTTGATATCTTATATAGGTTCCATGTTCTAGTATGCCAGTTCTTTGCTTGAAAAGATAAAAAGCATTTCTAATATTTCCCTTTTAAAAAAATTATTTTCAGGGGATGGTACTTAAGGGACTATATGCCTTTAAATGCTCCATTGAACACCCTTAGTTCTGACTTCCCCAATTTAGAATGATTAATCACCTCACCTGTACTGCCAAGTCCTAGTTATTATAGCACTGGCCAGAGATGTCTGGCCAAGAGCTTCACCTTCCCTGGAATTGTCCTTGATCTTTCAAAGCTTCATGTGGGGTAAAGAGGATTTCACTGGGAAGCCTGAAGCATGGGCTCTGCATCTAGTTCCACCTCTGACCAGCTACGTGACCTTGACCAAGACTCAATCACATTGTGCCTGAATTTCTTCATCAAGGAGAATGATGAAACCAAGCTGGAGTATCTACTGTGTTCTTATCATGTGCCAGGCACTACGCTTACCACTTAACCTGAACTATTTCACTCAACAATCCTTTTTTGAACAGTTACTTTTCATCAGATGCATTTGTACACTATGTCATTGAATTCTTACATCTCTATGAAGAAGCTATTATGATTCCCATTTTTCAGAAGAGAGGACTGAGAGACCACATTCCTTGAGCAAGGGTCTCCTATAGTAGATGACAGAGCAAAAATTTGAACTCAGTCCAGTCTGATAACCAAGCCAATGTTTATAGCTACATAAATACTATACTGGCCCTGATCTGGCTGGCCTTAGAGGGCACAGTGGGGTTAGATAAGAGGAGATGGGTGTGAATGTTAGTTTGACTAAAGATCTGGATGCAGGGAGATCTAGAGCAGTGGTTCTCTACCAGGGCAAACTCCCACTCCCCAGGGGCACTCAACAATGTCTGAACACATGTTTCATTGTCATGCCTAGAGGATAGTTTTTTATTTAGCAAATAGAAGTTGGGGGTGGTACTGAACACCCTATAATGCACAGGACAGCCCCATGTTAACAAAGAATTATCTGGCTGTGAATGTCCCTAGGTTGAGAAAGTGTTCTACTTTGGAATCTCCAAAGGAGACAATTGAACACTCTTTGGGTTTTGCCTAGTTGCTAAAGTACCCACTTATGTCCATTAGGTAATGCGTAATTCAAGCTATCAGGACATGGAATAGTGTGGGAATCAACAGGCCTTGCCAGCAAGCAAGACTCTGGCTTCTGTTAATCAAATGTGATGCAAGATGGGTTGAATGGAAAAGCTGGAAGATTTTGTGAATTTTAAGGTGCTAATAAACCTTAGTACCTATACAAAGGGAAAACAAATAAACAACAAGCCCTGGCTGTATATTAGAATAATCTAGAAAGCTTTTTAAAATACCAAAAAATTCTGGTTCATGTGATCTGGTATGTCCTAGATCATTCCAATGCACAACCAGGGTTTAGAGTTACTGGCTATATTGCATTAAGGTAGGTGGTTGATGAATAGAACTTGGATAAAACAGCAACTATAGAGATGAATTGACCTTAAAAAAATAAGTATTGCACAGGGAGCTGAGCTTGGTGCTCTGTGATGACCTAAAAGGGTAGAATAGGGGTGGCAAGGTAGAAAAAAGGATCAGGAGGCAAGGGATATATGTATACATATAGCTAGTTCACTTTGTTGTATAGCAGAAATGAACACAACATTGTAAAGCAATTATACTCCAATTAAAAAAAATAAAAATCTGGTACAGTCAGTCAGTCAGTTCAGTCACTCATTCATGGCTGACTCTTTGTGACCCCATGGATTGCAGCAGGCCAGACTTCTCTGTCCATCACCAGCTCCCAGAGCTTGCTCAAACTCATGTCCATCGAGTCCCTGATGTCATCCAACCATCTCATCCTCTGTCATCCCCTTCTCCTCCTGCCTTCAGTCTTTCCCAGCATCAGAGTCTTTTTTAATGAGTCAGTTCTTCACATCAGGGTGGCCGAAGTATTGGAGTTTCAGCTTCAGCATCAGTCCTTCCAATGAATGTTCAGGATTGATTTCCTTTAGGATTGACTGGTTTGATCTCTTCAAGTCCAAGGGATTCTCAAGAGTCTTCTCCAACACCACAGTTCAAAAGCATCAATTATTTGGTGTTCAGCTTTCTTTATAGTCCAAATCTCACATCCATACATGACTACTGGAAAAACCAAAGCTTTGACTAGATGGACCTTTGTTGACAAAGTAATGTCTCTGCTTTTTAATATGCTGTCTAGGTTGGTCATAACTTTTCTTCCAAGGAGCAGGCGTTTTTAAATTTCATGGTTGCAGTCACTATCTGCAGTGATTTTGGAGCCCAAGAATATAAAGTCTGTCACTGTTTCCATTGTTTCCCCATCTCTTTGCCATGAAGTGATATGATTGGATTCCATGATTTTAGTTTTTTGAATGTTGAGTTTTAAACCAGCTTTTTCACTCTCCTCTTTCACTTCCATCAAGAGGCTCTTTAGTTCTTCTTTGCTTTCTGCCATTAGAGGGGTGTCATCTACATATTTGAAGTTATTGATATTTCTCCCAGCAATTTTGATTCCAGCTTGTGCTTCATCCAGCCTGGTGTTTTGCATAATGTACTCTGTATATAAATTAATAAACAGGGTAACAACATACAGCCTTGACATACTCCTTTCCCAATTTGGAACCAGTCCATTGTTCCATGTCTGGTTCTAACTCTTGCTTCTTGACCTGCATACAGATTTCTCAGAAGACAGGTCAAGTGGTCTGGTATTCCCATCTCTTTCAGAATTTTCCACAGTTTGTTGTAATCCACACAGTCAAAGGCTGTAACGTAGTCAATGAAGCAGAAGTAGATGTTTTTCTGGAATTCTTTTGCTTTTTCAATGATCCAACGGATTTTGGCAATTTGATTTCTGGTTCCTCTGACTTTTCTAAATCCAGCTTGAACATCTGGAAGTTCTTGGTTCACATACTATTTAAGCCTCGCTTGAAGAATTTTGAGCATTATTTTGCTAGCATGTGAGATGAGTGCAGTTGTGCAGTAGTTTGAACATTATTTGGCATTGCTTTCCTTCCAGTACAAGGAACTTTAAAATACTCAGCCTTCCAGAGATGTTTAACCTGGATTGGATCATGATGACATAAAAGACAAACTCAAGTGCCCTGGTATGCTATAAAACATCTGGTGTGGGCATGGACTTCAAAAATGTCCATGCCAAGAACTGAGGAATGGTCCAAACTAAAGGAGCCTAAAGAGAAATGGTAACTGATCCAAAACATGGTGTGGAGTTTTCCTGTGCTTTGGAGGACCCTAAGTGAATAATGAGTGAAAACTGAAAGTGGTTTGTGTATTAAAGTATTATATCAATGATCATTTTCTGAGTTTGATAACTGTACACTGGTTATGTGAGAGAATGCCCTTGTTGTTTAGTAATATACCTAAGAGTTTTAACACTAAGTCAAGTGATTCAGAAGAAAAGTGTGTGTGTGTATGTGTGTGTGTGTGTGTGTGTGTGTGTGTGTGTGTGTGTGTGTATGTGTCTAAGATGGGAGGGACAAGAATAAAGCAAATGTGATAAAATGTTAACATCTGGGGAATCTGGGTGAAAGATATATGGGAACTCTTTGCACTAGTCTATTCTTGCAACTGTTCCATAAATCCAGAAAGTATGCAAAAATGCAGTTAAAATACTCCAAAAGGTGATAGAAGGATTTCTGTTTCTGAGGTCCTTTGGGACTAAGATATGTGTGTGTGTGTGTGTGTGTGTGTGTGTGTATGTGTTCTGTTATGTCCAACTCTTTGCGACCCCTTGGACTGTAGCCCACCAGGCTCCTCTGTCCATGGGAATTTTAAGGCAAAAATGCTGGAGGGATTGCCATTTCCTACTCCAGGGCATCTTCCTGACTCAGGGATTGAAGGTGTTTCTTGCAGTAGCTGGCAAATACTTTACCACTGAGCCACCTGGGAAGCTGGGACTAAGATACATGTCTGTATTTCATGGTGTCTCATGTGACATCTTTTATGCAAAGAGGGACTAAATGGAAAAGGACATGAGATGGTCTGAAAGGCCTGAGGTGATCTTTTTTTTACAATCAGGGAAATTCCACTGTGAGGTCTAAGCTAGGCGGTCCCCCTCAGGGTCTCCTCCGAGAGCCTCTTTCTTTGCACATCTAATGTTGAACCAACTTCATCTAAGTCAATGCTGTGGTGACCTAGTCACCCATAGGCTGCACTGCTTTTAGTACTCTGTCCAAGAGAAAGCAGTCTTCCTCTTTTTAAATCCCTTACTCGTGAGATGGGGTCAGGGGATAGGTGAAGTGGCAACTCAGAAAGAAAGAAATTGATTAAATAGTCAAATATAACCCTCTAGAACCCTTCCCTCCCTGACACCCACCACATGCTGCCTGTCTTAGTTTCTTTGGGCTGCTGAAACAAGAATACCACAGGCTGAGTAACTTAAAAACATCTATTTCTCACAGTTTTGGAGGCTGGGAAGTCCAAGGTCAAGGTACAAACAGATTTGGTGTCTGGTGAGGGTTGAAGATCCATAGATAGCCATCTTTTTGCTGTGTCCTCATATGGAGGAAAGGGTGGGAGAACTCTCTGGAGTCTTCTTTATAAAGGCACTAATCTCATTCATGAGGCCTCCACTCTTATGACCCAATCACCTTCCAAAGGTCCTGCTTCCTAACACCATCACATTGGGGAATAGGATTTCCACCTATGAATTTTAAAGGGACACATTCAGTTCATCACACTGTTCCATCTATGCCTCCCTCTGGCATAAATTTTAAAGTACATGGAGAAAAAGGGGGGCTGTTCTTTCTCTATTGACAATAAAACATGTGTGTGTGAGTCGCTCAGTTGTGTTCAACTTTTTGTGACCCCGTGGACTGTAGCTCACCAGGCTCTTCTATCCATGGAATTCTCCAAGCAAGAATACTAGAGTGGGCTGCCGTTTCTTTCTCCAATGATCAACTATTACATATTTTTAAAAGGCATTCTTGATAGGTTACATAAAAGATAATTTTTAAAAAAAATCATTTATTGATCTGATTGCTTCCAGAGGTGGAAATAAATACTCTACAACTCAGAAAAGAAGTTAGTGTTTAGAACCAGAAGCTGTAAGGTAACACTCACTTCAAATCCAACGTTTCCAAGCTTTGCTTTCTTTATGGTTCTATTCTTTAAGACTTCCTCGCTGGTCACTGAGAAATAAAACATGAAACACAATTAAAAGCTCCTTTCTAAAGAGAAGGTGAAAAAAGTGAATTAGGTGAGCATTCTGGACACAAGGTCATTGTCTATTTTGGAGAAAGTGATTTTTTTTTTTTAACTGTTCTTTGTGATCGAGAGGTTGAGTGACCACACATCTCAATTTACCCAGTCCTCTTAGCACAGTTATTAGCACTTCCTATGATCCTGAACAATGTCCCAGTTTGGATATTAAATTCTATAGTTGTCTACCTATAGAAAGAGTCATTTCCCCTCCTATGAAAGAATGATTTATACCAGGAGTGGTATTTCATTCAGAACACTGGACTTCATCTTAGAAAAGTTTACCAGATCTGAGTAAATAACCATGTGGAAATCTGAACCCATTTGAGATACACCAGAGATGGATATACAAACAGAAAATAAACTCCTTC
Organism: Redunca redunca; assembly: GCA_006410935.1. NCBI lineage: Eukaryota > Metazoa > Chordata > Mammalia > Artiodactyla > Bovidae > Redunca > Redunca redunca. Next base: position 359,460 of record SJYQ01001656.1, read on the forward strand.
TACAAAGGAAACAGTAAAAACTTGAGAAACGGGAAGTCGACTGAACAGGATGGTTTTGCTGACCTTTCTTTTGTTTTAACCTCCATTCTAAATTGTTTTTCTTTTCCTTTCTTTCTCTCTCTCCTTTTTTTTTGATAGAACAAAACTGTTTCCTCTTTGCTCCCCCAGGCAGGGCCTTTCAGTCTCAGCACATTTCGTTTATGTTCCATTTTCACTAAAGGTTGTACTGATGATATCAGCTGAAGAACTTCATGAAGCTCTCATCCAGTTTGAGCGGGAGTTGGCCGAGGTTTCTGTGAGAGGCTTCCATGCACCTCCTCTTTAACTTTCAACCACCCCTGTCCCCATCCAACTCACAAAATCACGTTCCCACTGGCTGCTCTAGTCAACTCACCTGGGAAGCAAAGGCTCCAGCAAGCTGAAATAAACTGTAGCTGATACACAGGCAAAGGGTTGACTTAATGCAGTCCAGAGAGCTTTCAGTGAAATTTTAACTCCCAGGCTTGAGCTGTGAAAAAGGGTGACTGCCGTTTAAATTATTTATGAGCGTTTCGGATGGCTTCTCTCAAACACAAACAGGCTTTCATGTTTCAAGTGTCCCCCCAAAGCAGCATTTCATGGGAGAGACTGTGTGCAGCTCATATGATCCTAGAGAGGGACAGACTGATTGTGACTTGGGTATAAACACATCATACCTTTGACCGAGGTCTGTGGATCAGTCTCATGGAGGCCTCTGTTGATGGAGGAACAGTAAATCCTGGGGCCACAGAGCCCCTAGCTGTGACCGCACCCCATATACTTGTGGCCACAGTTATGACAGTTGTTTGTCTCTCCTTAAAAATTGTATTATGGTGGATATGTCCTATGACAGGCACTGCTGGACATCCATAACTGAAACCAGATTATTACAAGCTCTGGGCTGAATGTTTAGGGACTCTTTTACAATATATGAAGATATCCAGTAGGGCTTTCTAGGTGGCACTAGTGGGAAAGAATCCACCTACCAACAAGGCAGGAGACGTGAGAGACATGGGTTCTGTCCCTGAGTTGGGAAGATGCCCTGCAGGAGGGCATGGCAACTCACTCCAGTATTCTTGCCTGGAGAATCCCTTGGACAAAGGAACCCGGCAGGCTACATCCATAGGGTCACGAAGAGTCAGACACAACAGAAGTGACTTGGCCTGGCACGGCACACAAAATGTACAGGGGAACTCTATATAACAAACCTTGACCTTATATGTTTTTTCACTTGAAAACTTTGTTTGGGTAAAGAAACCAGCTCACTAAGTTGGAGATGAACCCATAGCGAATGTTCTTCCACTGTTGTTACGTTTGCGGAACATCTTTTATATTTTAGGAAACTCTAATCCGATTTTACCATTTTGCATGTGTCATTGGCATGGGTAAAGCATGAGAAAGGAACCAGGCTCTAAGAGCGAATGTGGCGAAGAGCCTGTGTCTCCATAGCTGTGTAGCAAAGTGAGGGTTCTGTGGCCATTCCCAAAGTGCTGTGTCATCGCTGGCCTCTGACAACCAAACAGCTTTTATTTCTTAGGAATCCCAAAGCAGGTGATGCTTATACCAAGCTAACAAAAAAGCAGTCATGACTGTTAGTGACCAGCTATTGAAAGAATAACAGTGATTATATGTGCCACCTGATGGCTTAGAGGAGGTCTGTGTTTGTGAGATGATAGAGCCGAGTCCAGTCTTGGCAATTGTGACTACATTCTTACCATGAGCTCCAGAGGGGAGAGAAGGTCTAGACTTCATGGCCCATAGACTCAAAGATACCAAAGCAAGAGTGCCCTTTATTTTTGGTAGCCAAAATGATATCTACTGTAAAACCCAGGTGCACTGTTGTCAAAATGTAATCTGGGAATTCCCTGCTGGTCCAGTTATTAGGATTCTGCATATCTACTGCAGCGGGCACAGGTTTGACCCCTAGTCAGGGAATTAAGATGCCACAAGCCTCACATTTCAGCCTTAAAAAAAAAAAAAAAAGTGATCTGAGAGAGGTAGAAATTTAAAAAAAAATTAAAAGTAGAAATTTTGAAAAAACAGCTCATAATCTTAGCCATTTCTGGGGTTTTTTTGTAGTCATTGCAAAGTGTTCTCAGTCAGTTCAGATCCCCTCTAAACTGGTGATGAATTGAAAACCCTACACATTGTCACAGTCTTCCAATATGGTTATTGGGAGTGAGGATAGCCTTGTTTAAATTTAGACAAGCCACATCCACTGCTGTCCCCTTAGGCTGCTGATCCCCAATCATCTGCGTCCATCTTTCCTTGCATGAATTCCCTGATTTCCATCTGCTCCGCTGTGAAAGTCTCTGAAGTTACTCTCGATTCTTCTTGTCCCAGCTACAGAGTGGATCCTTGGATCTCCTGCCCTCTCTGCCTACCTCTGCACTCTTCTTGGGAAAAGCCCCCAAAGCATTGGAAGCTCTTTTGTGACTCTGGAGGAATGGGAAATCCACTGGGGCTGTCTTGCACCCTCTCTGCTTGGATGGCCACACAGCTGTGTCCACTCTATTCGTTGTTGTTTTTTTCCGTTCAGTCTTTCAGTCGTATCTGACTCTTTAGACCTCATGGACTGCAGCACGCCAGACTCCCCTGTCCTTCACTATCTCCTGGAGTTTGCTCAAATTCACGTCCATTGAGTCGGTAATGCTTTCTAACCATCTCATCCTCTCCTGCTCTCTTCTGCTTTTGTCTTCAATCTTGCCCAGCATCAGGGTCTTTTCTAATGAGTTGGCTCTTCGCATCAGGTGGCCAAAGTACTGGAGCTTCAGCTTCAGCATCAGTCCTTCCAAAGAATATTCACAGTTGATTTCCTTTAGGATTGACTGGTCTATCCACTCTGGTTTCTGTACAAAATAGGATATGTGTGGGAGGGATGCTAGGGCCTTGCCGCTTTCCTAGACACCCCTCCCCCCAGAAAATGAGGCACAGATGCTCTCTACTGCAGGTCTCTAAACACACTTGGGGATCTCAGAATTCTACCTGCCCACTGGACCCTCTGACCTAGATCAGAGCTGGATGTCAGTGCCCCTACTCTGAGCCCACACCAACCTACCATGCGTTGTTCTTTCCAATTCTTTGTCTATAGTCTAAAGAATTTTTATCTCCTTGGACAGAAACAATTGACTCTGCAAATATTCTTTTGAATATTTTATATTAGCATCTGGACCTCAGCTTTTGAACTCAAAAGCTGAGAATCTGACCTCTTTGTTTTTTGCTTCCCCAGTGGAGGGAGTAGATGGCCCACATGTAGCTACCTGAGTAGGGTAATAAGATGCAAAGAAAGAAGCCATCAGTCAATCAGTAAATAAAACCAACATTCTAAATGCTTTGTTTGTATAATCAGAAATCTGCAGGTTAAGCAGCTTCTTGACTGAACTGAACTCTTGGTTAATCTTGGCATCAGAAACAGGAAGACAGCTAAAATGCTGCTGGGGAGTAAGTGATAAAATAATCACGGCCCACATTTTGTTTGCTGCAAGATCCACAGGAAGCCTCCGTGCTGCGTCCCGTTGAGCCAAAACTCTCGTCCTCATCTTTATCATCATTTTGTGCATCCAGCCTTTCACAGAACTGACAACAGGCCAACTTTGCCCAAAGAACCAAATGAATTCGTTAGGCTTGGTCACAAAAGAAACACACAACTCATGATTTTTTTTTTCTTCTGCCACTCACTTTCTACTCTCTAAAGAGGAGATGATGATGATTAGCATAACAGCCTCAGTACATTTAGAGCTTACGTCCATGTCCTTGATGGACCCAACCATTCAGCTGTCTATGTTGATTAATACCATCTCTGCGCTTTGTAAGGAAAAAACACCTGAATGTTTATGAGATATTTATGATCCCACTTACATCTGTTGATGTATATAATCTATGCATATGTGTATATAGAGGTATATACACAGTGGCTTCCCAGGTGGCTCAGTGGTAAAGAATATACCTCCCAATGCAGGAAGTGCAGGAGACGTAGGTTCAGTCCCTAGGTTGGGAAGATTCCTTGGAGAAGGGAATGGCAATCCACTCCAGTATTCTTGCCTAGAGAATCCCATAGAGAGGGGAGGCTGGCAGGCTAGTCCATAGGGTCACAAAGAGCTGGACATGACTGAGCATACACACACACATACACACACACATCCTGTTGGCTCTGTTTCTCTGAAGAATCCTGTTAAATATAGTAGCAAATCACCCCCCAGTGTATTTCATCGTGTGTAAGAGTCAGGAGTCCAGGCAAGGCTTAGTTGAGGCCTCCAGTGCAGGGACTCTCCTGGGGCTGCAGTCACCGTGTTGGCTAGAGCTGCAGTCTCCTCTGAAGGCTTGACTGGGGAAGGAAGCTCTTCTAAGCCCACTTAGTATTTGTTTCCAGGATCCAGTTCTTCATAGGCTATTGGACTGAGAGCTTCAGTTCCTCTCTGGCTGTTGGATGGCAGGGCTCTCCAGAGAGCAGCTCCTAACCTGGCATCTTGCGTCTTCAGAGCAAGCCACCGAGGAGAGCTGGAGAGAGAAAACGATGGAAGGCACAACTTTTTGTAAAGCAGTCCAGAAGCCCCATCCCATCACTCTTGCCATTCCTATTCCTAAAGCAAATGGCCAGCATCCCACCTGGACTCAGGGAAGGGGGTGACACAGGGCGTGAATACCAGGATGCAAGGATCAGCAGAGCCGCCGGAGAAGGGAGCTCGCCACACTCAGCTGCTCAGTACACATCACAGGTGAGATGAAGCTCAGGCTGAGTCCAGAGCCCATCCTCAGAGAGCCTAGGGGAATTCTTCTGCAGGGATGGACAGCCTGAGGATCGCTTTGTGAGCAGAGCAGGGGGAGTTCTCCAGATCATGGTGAGCACATTGCCAGTGAGCAAAGTCCTGGCCAGCATTATCACAACCCTCAGAGTCAATGTCCCTCTCCTCCAGAACACCCTGGTTAAACGTGGCGGAAACCTGCCCTGTTGACCTTGACTCCATCTTGTATTAATACTTTCTGGGAACACATTCCTTCTTGTTAGAGAGGGATGTAAGCAGTGTGCTCAGATTCAACTCTTGGCACAAAATGTGGCCACATTCCTTCAAATTCAAGACTCTGGACCCTCATGCTGCCTATCTGGAGGACAGCTTGCTTTCTTCTCAGAGCATTCATCCTCTGATTCATCCAAGTCTCAACTGTCCATGGAATCCGTTCTAGTGAGCCTCACCTCAAGTGAAGGGAAGGGTAGAAAAGGTGCCTGGGGCTGGAATTCTGTTCTCGACAGCACCACTGTTGAAAGTAAGAGGGCGGTTTTTTTCGTGGACGGAACAGACACTACACTCGGTAGTCAGCAGTGCCTCCTCAGAGGTCAAGAGGGCGTGAGGCTGGTTTATCACTGTAGTCAATGCCACCACACAGCTGGGAGCCCAACCAGATGGCTTTCCCAGTCTCAGCACCTCTGCCTCGGACCCCACCTCACACACAGCCATTTACCGCACAGTGTGCCCTGAGTCCCTGAGCATCTGAGTCAGTCTGTTCCCCATACCAGGACACCCTTCACAGACACCAGTGCCGTCCTCATTCACCAGCCAGAACGCCTGCACTCAGCAGAGTTGTAGAAATAAATGACCAAGGAGAAAATGTCCAGCACAGCGTCTGACATTGGAATACTTTATAAATTCCTTGAAATTGAAGAATGAATGAATGAAACAAAAAGATACCTTTTAAAACTTGATGATTCATGTTATTTCTCTAAAGAGAGTGACGAAGGTGTTCCTTGGTTTATCTGGTTTATCCAGTGTCTGTTGGACTGTCAGTCAGATTGAACCACAAGAAAGTGCCAATATTCGATGGATTTTAACCCTGACAAAATGCAATTCCATGTGCTTCAGCCTAATAGAATCTCAGCAAGAAGTCCCTGGTGCACTTTTGGCTCAAAATAACAAGACCGAGAAAGTGTTTAACTCCTCTGTCTGCCAAAATGTCTCTGAAATGGCAGGAATGAAATGTAATGAGAAGCAGCAGTCTGTGGCACTGGAAATAGTGGGAAGTGTCAGGAGCACATCAGAAATCCTTCCGGAAGGTGATAGGTAGAGGGGATCCCATGGGCAGGGGAGGCGTATGCAGGGATGGCTGCGGTGGTCACGGACTTCCAGGGCGCGCCCCTCTCGCTGAGCATCGTACTGGCTGACCAGGTGAAACAGTGCAGGCTCCATTGGGCAGCCACCTGGGCTGGGGTGGGGCCCCTATCTGTGCTCTCAGCCTCAGCATTTGCTCCCAGGAGAAACCTGTGAGAGAATAATCATCCCATAAAGCATAGAATCCGCCTTATGTGGTTTCTTGAGGGCTGTTGCAATCTCAGGGGATGGCAGAGCTAAGCCTGAGGGAACTTGAGTGACCCTGTGACACAGATGATACAAGTCACCCTGGTGGCTTGTCCTGGGGTCCTGCACTCACTTGACTCCTGCCAGCTGCTGTGTCCTGAAGCCAGCCAGGAGCCCTCGAAGTCCTCTGTGTCCTTCCAGCATGCCTGATCCACGCTTTCTCAGTCTCTGGAGTCTTGGCAGCTAGAGCTGTCAACTAAGTCCCCAGGAGAGAAGAGCTTTTGGCCAAGGAGAATGGGATGGCTTCCCAGGTGGTGCAGTGGTAAAGAATCTGCCTGCCAATGCATGAGACAGAGGAGGCATGAGTCTGATGCCTGGGTTGGGAAGATCCTCTGGAGAAGGAAAGAGTAACCCACTCCAGTATTCTTGCCTGGAAAATTCCATGGATAAAGGAGCCTGGCAGGCTACAGTCCATGGGGTCGTCTCAAAAGAGTTAGATGCAACTGAGTGAGCATGCAAACACACACACACACACAAACACACACACACACAATAGGAGTCACCTCACCAAGGGCCCTCCACTAGGAATGGCTCTCATCCAGTGACTGCTCCAAGAAACGCAAGGTCCTGAATTAGGGATACTTTTGAAAGGCCACCCTGCCCCTATTATTGCCATGTGATCTTTTGAAGCCTTTTTTGAGTCTATCAACCTAGTTTGATGGCAAAATATACACATATCTGACAATGCAGTGACTCAGAGTGTTTGCTATCTGTGTGGAGGAAGGAGGTATACTCAAAGATGTTTTCCCACATAACAGAAAATGTACTCCAAGAAAGAGGGGGATACAAAAACCAGTAGAAATGGCCCAAGATTGAAATGAAATTTTGTTTTGACCATTGTAATGCAACGGCTCTAAAACTTAATCAGTTGAAAATGAACCAGCATTTCAGAGGGTCCTGTGTTGAATGACTTAAAGAAGACATTTTATATCAGTTCAGTTCAGTTCAGTCACTCAGCCGTGTCCGACTCTTTGCAACCCCATGAATCGCAGCATGCCAGGCCTCCCTGTTCATCACCATCTCCCGGAGTTCACTCAGGCTTACGTCTATCGAGTCCGTGATGCCATCCAGCCATCTCATCCTCTGCCATCCCCTTCTCCTCCTGCCCCCAATCCCTCCCAGCATCAGAGTCTTTTCCAATGAGTCAACTCTTCGCATGAGGTGGCCAAAGTACTGGAGTTTCAGCTTTAGCATCATTCCTTCCAAAGAAATCCCAGGGCTGATCTCCTTCAGAATGGACTGGTTGGATCTCCTTGCAGTCCAAGGGACCCTCAAGAGTCCTCTCCAACTCCACAGTTCAAAAGCATCAATTCTTCGGCGCTCAGCCTTCTTCACAGTCCAACTCTCACATCCATACATGACCACAGGAAAAACCATAGCCTTGACTAGACGGACCTTAGTCAGCAAAGTAATGTCTCTGCTTTTGAATATACTGTCTAGGTTGGTCATAACTTTTCTTCTAAGGAGTAAGCGTCTTTTAATTTCATGGCTGCAATCACCATCTGCAGTGATTTTGGAGCTGAAAAAAACAAAGTCTGACTGTTTCCACAGTTTCCCCACCTATTTCCCATGAAGTGATGGGACCGGATGCCGTGATCTTAGTTTTCTGAATGTTGAGCTTTAAGCCAACTTTTTCACTCTCCTCTTTCACTTTCATCAAGAGGCTTTTTAGCTCCTCTTCACTTTCTGCCATAAGGATGGTATCATCTGCATATCTGAGATTATTGATATTTCTCCTGGAAATCTTGATTCCAGCTTGTATAATTAGGAACCTGGAAGTACAATTTTTGTGCTGTTAGTAATGAAATAAAGGCTTATGTCTCTTCTCTTTAATAAAAATAGAAAGGCATTTAGAAATTCTAAATGGAAGAAAAAAGGAGATAGGGATAATTCTGTGAAATAAGCATAAATTTGTACCATTGATGTAGTAAATAAAAATAGTGCTTTCTATTAATAAAACAGCAAACCCAAACCCCACAGGTCAGGAAATTGAACCATAAGGAGAGTTAGGAGTGTCATGAATAGTTCTAGTCAATTTATGTTATGTTCATTGTACACAGTAGTTGCAGTTACTTCCTTTCCTATGCTGCTATATTTTTCCCCACCAAGGCTTGCTTTTGTTACTTTTATGTGATATTTTACAAATTTGCAGTTTTCTATGATTTTCTTAGGCCTTTCCCAGTGGCTCAGTGCTAAGGAATCTGCTTGCAATGCAGAAGCCACAGGAGACACAGGTTCAACCTCTGGGTCAGTAAGATCCCCTGGAGGAGGGCACGGCAACCCACTCTAGTATTCTTGCCTGGAGAATCCCATGGACAGAGGAGCCTGGCGAGCTATAGTCCACAGGGTCACACAGAAGCACACACGACTGAAGCAACTTGGCACACACGCACACATGATTGTTTCAGTAGGCTTGGGTTCTTTTTTAAATTAAATAACAGAGACTTAACATTTTTTTGTTTAGATATCAGCATCATCTTATGATTTTCATAAGACAGATGACTTAGATTTTATACCTGGAAACATAAACCTGTTTTTCTTAAGACTTTTCATTTAAAATTTTAGAAGAGTCCTTTAGGAGATTAATATTTCTTGCTTTGGAGAAAACTTTTTTCTGAAAGTCAACAGTTTTTTTAGTTTTCATTAAATCTTTTTTCTGGTTAAATAAAATTGATAAATGCAATGCCTTTATTTAATAATAATGTTAACTGTGATTATCTTTGATAATGGAGTTGTTTTATCTTGTACATTTGTATATATTTTTCCAACTGGTCTACCATGACCATGTTACTTTCTAAAGAGAATAACAGTAATCCTTTCCAGTTACAACATGGTTCAGAGATAGAACTTGGCAAACATGTGAATTAGAGACTTCTCATTACCATCACTTGCCCATAACATTTGAATGAATCTCTTAACTTCTCTTGGCCTTGGGTTTATGAAATGGAAAATTGGGATGAAATTTACATTTTAGTATTTCTGAAAAATAATTAGCATTGCAGACTTGTTTTTCCTAGGGAATATCTGACTTCCACTACTACATCTCTGAATATCTTCAGAGTTTTCAAAACTGGCATCATTCACAAGGTCAAAATATATCAGGAGATTCTTGATTCTAAATATTGCTGTAATCCCTTTGTTCATGGGACCCCCCAACACAATGCCCCATCTACCTGATGGGTCTCTTCTTTGTAGTAAGAAAAGAACCCAGTGGGAAAAAAAAGAACAAGTGAAAACAATTCAGTTATTATAAGAACAATGCCACCAACATGAGTAATTGCCAAGTGTGATTCTAATAATGTATTAGTTAATGCAAAGAATTGAAAACCACTAATACCCAAGGACGGCACTGGTAATTCCCAGTAGCACAATTATATGCATCAGGTATGCACTTAGTCAGGAAGCTCTTAAGTCTCAAATGGTCCAACCTATGTCTTCTAATCGGTACTTATCAAGCTTTAAATGGAAACTAATCATCTGAGAATCTGGTTGAAATGCAGATTATGAACCAGTAAGTCTATGGGCTTAGGGCCTGAGATCATGTGCACAGGATAATAAGCCCCCAAGGCTGCTTCAGCTGCTGGTTTGTGGTCCACGCATTGAACTGTCAGGATGATGACATATAGCACTTAGAATAGTGTCTGCACTTAGGGAGGCCTGCTAAATGATAGCCATGATTATTATTGCTGGGAGGTACAGGAATTCTAGCTTTCCATGTGCTCATATGCAGTAGTATTAAGAATTGTGCAGCAGCCAGGTTTTTGTTGGACACAGTCATCCCTCAGTATCCATGGGGATTTGGTTCCTTGACCCGTATGTATGTCAAAATCCATGGATTCTCAAGTCCCTTGTGTAAAATGGCTTAGTGTTTGCACAGAACCTACACAGCCATTCTCTTCTTCAGGGGATCTTCCCAATCCAGGTATCAAACCTAGGCCTCCTGCATTGCAGGCAGATTCTTTGCCACCTGAGCCACCAGGGATTCCAACCTACACACATCTCCTTGCTATCTTACGTATAGTTATATGTATATATTCATCCTGACCTCCTAAGTTTGCCGCCCTTTCCCCATCCTCTCGCTTCCTCCGTCAATCCTATTTTAGTCAAGAAGTCACTTTAGCATCCTACTCATCAGTTCATTCAGCTCCATGGAAGTCATTCTTGTTCTTCTCGGAGTCCAGTTTTTCCTTTGACTACTTATAATACCTAATACAATGTAAATGTTGTGCAATACAATATAAATGTTATAAATAGTTGCCAGAGCACAGCAAATTCAAGTTTTGCATTTTGGAACTTTCCAGAATTAGTTTTTTTAATTAATATTATCATTTTCAATCTGTAGTTGATTAAATCTGTACATGCAAAACCATGGATACTGAGGGCTAACTATACCCAATCTAGAATCCTTTTATAAACTCATTTATGGATTTTAGTAATTAAACTTTATAAATTTATTCTGGAACTCTCTCCTAGATTAAAAAAAAAAATCTAAGGAATATGCATGATTTGTTGTTAAAATCTGCTGAGAAAGCTTGCATATTTGGACAGGATTCATCTGTCAGGAGGACAGTCATGTCCTTCTAATGAGCTGAGGACCACCGTTTTGGAATCAGTGATTCAGGGGACCAGCCAATTGGTGATCAAATATCCAGGGTGCCCAGGACAATCCTAATGTCACAGCCTAACCAATAGCAACCCCCCACCCCTGCCCAGATTCAACAGCACGTTGTCTAGCAATCCTAGTTGCAGTGGACAATGAAGACATGTTACTGACTTCATTCAGCTTTTCTATTTCTTTCCAACATTTTTACCGCATGGGGAAAAAGGAATTCTCAGTCAAACCCTCCTTCTTGGTTGGCAAAAGTTTTGACCCTAAATCAGGCTTATGTTCAATAGTCCTGCACATTTGAATGTAACACACACACAAATGTTATTCTATTTGAAAGAGACATGGTTGTTTCATCATTCATCACTATAATGAATTTTGTGGATCGCTATTCAGTTTGTGGATACTTCTCACCTGAAATGCCCATGTGAAGCTTTCATCCTTTTAACGGGAGAAGCATTTTCTCAGGATCCAACCATTTTCCCTAGGATTACACAAGAATTCTTCACACTACTGCTGGCCTGTGAAATAGAGAGGGGTAAAACTGACTGAACACAAAAGATGGGTCCATCTCCTTGGGTGAGATGCAGGAAAGGGATGAAGTCATAGCAACACAGCTTCTCTCAGCCGTAGGTGGGGCAGCCTGCAGGTTAAGCCTAAGGCTCCAATACCAGGATTAAATCTGCATTCTGTCACTGGCCAGCTGACTACATTAGGCAAATGACTGAATCTCTTTCAGCCCATTTATGAGCCCGTAAACTGTCTCATATGTTTATTCTGAGATTGAAATCTGTTATCATATGGAAGGGTCTTAGGAAGGGCTTGGCACATCAAAAATATTCAAACCTTATGCATCCATCCCTGCAGTCCTTTATCTGCTGCCACATAAGATTTAGCCACTGTGCATAACGGCAGTCCTGTTAGCTGCAGTGTTGACTACCCGCTTCAGTTCCAAAAGGCTTTTTTTAGGTGCCTTGTGTCCCAAATCTGTAATGGGTTGAAACAACCATTGTAGTTTGAAATCTCAAGGAATTTGAACATGAGAGATTTCATTTTATGTAAGGTTTTTGTAACATGTGTTTAAGCAAAGCACAGAACAGAAGCTAAATAAGATAGAAAAGGTGTATTTGAGAGGAAGAGAGGGAAGACAGAGGAAGACCATTAGGAGCATAACAAACTGTATGTTTTCTTTCTAGATTTAAAGATACAGTCATAAAAACTTGCTCATATCTGCATCTCAAAACAATGCAAATACCATCTCAATTTCAGGAGACAAATAAGCATACCATGCTGCCTTTGAAAAACTTGCTTTGATCATATGCCAAATGGCAAAATGAATGAATTTAATTTGAAATTGCCTGTCTTCAGAAAAATGTGATATGGAACATATTTAGGAATTAGCCCTTTCATTTAACATTAAACATACTAAAAATGTCCTCATCAATTATTGACAGCCCAGTATTAACACAGAAGCTTCATTTCAGTCTTGAGAAGAGAGGACACTGTTTCTTTTTTATTTTTAACTTTTACAATGTGCTTCTTTCTAGAAGCACGTTTCCTCCCTCTTTCAACTGCAACACCATGCGGAGTTCTCAAAAGGGACCATTTGCTGGATTGGTGTTGGAGCTGGAGAGCAGGCTGTTCTGTTTGGCTCAGTGCGTCTCATGACCTCTAGTTTAGAGTTCACATGAAATGTATTCAGTGGAGCAGACTGCTAGAAAAATAAATGTCATAAGAAACATGTAAGAACTGATCCCTGAAATTAAAAAAAAAAAAAACTCCAAAAAATTCTCATTTCTTTTACGTTTTTCTACAATTCTATTAGTAATTAATAACAGCTGTGAATGGGCAGTAAGGCCACGGCCAGGGAAATGTGGCTTAGAACTATTAGGTTTATCCTCTTCTTCCTTGGTGCCCCCCACACCCCTTTTCTTAGAGGTGGTATCAGATTAATAGTAATATATAAGTCCTTTGAAAATGCTGCTCTTGCCTGGAACCGAAAGCTTCTTCTGAAGTCTCCTACCACCTCATTTCCACACATCAAAATTCTATCCATCTTTCTTTCTTTTAAAAAATTGTGGTAAGTATTTTTATTGACTTTGTTTACTACTTTATTTTTGGCTGCACAGGCTTCATTGCGGCACAGGCTTTTCTCTGGCTGTGGCGAGCGGGGCTTGCTCTCCAGCTCAGCTGCGTGGGCTTCTCGTTGCAGCGGCTTCCCTTGTGGGGGAGCACGAGCTCTCGGGCGTGGGGTTTCAGTAGCTGTGGCTTCTGGGCTCCGAAGCGCAGGCTCAGTAGTTGTGACACATGATTTAGTCGCTCCGTAGCATGTAGGGTCTACCCACATCAGGGATCGAAACGATGTCTCCTGAACTGGCAGGCGGATTACTGATCACTGAGCCACCAGGGAAGCGACTCCATCTTGCATTTACCGTTTCCTCCCTGAAATCGTTCTTGACCTCTTCCCCTTCTCCATGCACACGCATGGAGACACATGTGTGTCTTTGATGACATGTTATTTTGATAAGAAATTCAGAGTGTTTTAAACAACCAAAGGATTAAACTTAGATGGAGGAAGGCTGTGTCAGGGGAAGAGGTCAGGAAAGACTTCAGAAATGTGTAGAATTTGAAGTAAGCTTCCCGATTACATTTAATGTGGAGGATTTTAATCCATGTGTTCAGTACATATCTGTTGATTTTACTGAAGGTAGCTCTGAAGAAAAGAAGAACCTCACCAAAAGATAGTGGGTGATGGAGGGGTGGATGGTTCTATTCACATTGCTTTGTTCATTTCATTATCACATGAGCACTTCCCATAGTGCAGGTACCCTGCAGTAATGAATATATGAGCAACAAACACAGAACTAAGCATGAACTGTTCCTATCCTTGAGGTTCTTAAAGTCTAGTTCATAAGAGGGCACCTCCCCTCACTGACTATATAACTGTTGTGGAGCACCGTGGGAGGCTGTGTAAACTTCAGTAGAATTCAGGAGGGATTTCTCACATGAGACCCAAGCTCGGGTTTGAGAGACCATTTGAAGTCATCTGATGGGGATGGAATATACAGCATGATAACTATAGCCATCAACAGTGCATTGTGTATTTGAAAATTGCTAAGAGAATAGATCTTAAAAGTTCTCATCACAAGAAAACAAATGTATAACTATGTGAGGTGATGGATGGCAATCATTTCCAATATATACACCTATCAAATCATATATTGTATACCTTAAATTTATGCATGCATGCACACTAAATCACTTCTGATCACTGTCTGATTCCCTGCGACCCTATGGACTATAGCTCTTCAGGCTCTGAACCCATGTCCTGCATTGCTAGGCTGATTCTTTACCACCGAGCCACCAAGGAAGCCCAACCTTAAACTTACATGATATGTCAACTATATCTCTATACAACTGGAAAAATAATAAAGGCAAAAAAGAAGTTATCTGATGGAAAACGGTGTCACAGGAAGAAGGGAGAGCAAGTAAGAGACAACTTGGAAATTCAGAATAGCCTGCCTTCGGGAACTGTGAGTGGATGTTTGGCTGGAGTATAGGGGACAGATTAGGGAAAGGGTAGAATGTGAGATGTGTGGGTGATAGCCATTTTATAAAGAATCTTTTGTGCTAAGCCACGCTGTGTTCTAGAAGCTATGTGAAGCCACTGAAGGATTTCATGGAAGAGCTATATCATCAGAATTTTTTCTTTCAGAAAGATCTGTCTTACAGTAGACTTTCAAGATTGATTCCAGGGAGTGTGTGTGTTCGCGCTTAGTCGCCCAGTCGTGTCTGACTCTTTGTGACCCTTGGGACTGTAACCCACCAGCCTCCTCTCTCCATGGGATTTTTCAGACAAAAATGCTGCAGTGGGTTGCCATTTCCTTGTCCAGGGGATCTTCTCGTCCCAGGGATCGAACCTGCATCTTTGGTGTCTCTTGCATTGCAGGCAGTTTCTTTACCCACTGAGCCATTGGGGAAACCTATTCAAAGGTGACCAGCCTGAAACTAGCAACTAACGGGAGAGCTGTGGTGAGCCAGGGAGTTGATGAGGATGAAGAGTAGATGCTGGAAGGTTGTGAGAACACAGGCTGACTGGTGGGGTAAGGGAGAGGGGGGAGACCAGGATGACATTCAGCTTCCTGGCTTGAGCAACTGAGTGGATGTGGTCTATTTGTTGAGAGAGAGGAGAAGCAGATTTCTAGGTCCCCCCTCTTCTTCCAAGAATGTAGCTTTAAGAGTCATGACCTTTAAGGCATCTATTGAATATCCCAAAGGAAATGTGCAAAAAAAGAGTTGAACATAGGAATTAGGGTCTGGAGATGGGTTTGTCTAAAAGGAGGTTGAAGCACATTGGGACAGGTGGAAAGAGAGAGATGGGAATAGCTTAACAAATTTCCTATCCATCTGAGCTTCAGACATTTCCAGTAGGGGCTGGCATCTCTGGGATTAACTGCTCCCTCTCTGAGCCCCAGCCCCTGTGGATGGTGTGGGATCCCCAAAGGGAAAGATTGAAAGCAATTACCCAGTTGATTTCCTCCTTAGAATTATTTAATTTAGCACGCTGTTTTTTTTTTTTTTTTTTAAGGAAACCTTTAAAGCTTAGCAGCCAAGAAAGAAATCTTGATGGTTAATTGGGGTTTACATTTTAAGTAGATAATAGCATCAATAAAATCATGTTAGTATAATTAGACTTAATTTTTATATGAGATATCACTCTGGGCATTCCTATAATTGCTCTTAATCTTTTAAGGATTAGTTACAGGCACAAGTATAGGTATAAATATAGATAGATGTAGGCATAGGTATATTTATATACTTGGATTTAGATATAAGGATATTTGTACAGCTAGAGCCAGGGGGCCAAATATAAACATATAAACAAAGCATTATTTATCTTCATAATAACTTGAATAAATTTATTATGCTCAGTGATTTAAATATATTAATGTACTTCATGCTTAAAGCAGCCCTATAAGGTAGATTCTGCTGTTATCCCATTTTGCAGATAAACAAATTGAAGTGTTGGGTAAATAAATTGCTTAAGGTTGCACAAATCCTAGACCTCGGATTTGAACTAGGGAGTATGGGTGGGTCTAGAGTCTGTTCTAGTAACATGGCTTTATATTGCCTCTCTTAGTCAGTTTCTAACAGATAAATCAATATGTAAATTAATTGAAATGCAATTTCTGTCCTCCTACATGATTGTCGTTATGTTAGCCACTCAGTCGTGTCCGACTTTTTGTGACCTTATGGACTGTAGCCTGCCAGGCTCCTCTGTCCATGGGAGTCTCCAGGCAAGAATACTAGAGTGGGTTGCCATTCCCTTCTCCAGGGCATCTTTCCGACCCAGGGATCGAACATGATCTCCTGCATTGCAGGCAGATTCTTTACTGTCTGAGCCACCAGGGAAGCCCTACATGATTGGGTAAGATGTAAAGGGGGTGGTGCAGTTTATCAATGACACATGTGCACTTAAAGCCTGTATCTAATCCGAGCTGAGGACAGCCAGGTGCGTTCTTGCAGATTACAGATCAGAGGAGTTACTGGCCCAGAGAAGGATGTAGCAGTCATTAGCTCTCAGCAAATGCCCTGAACTAAGGCAGCCACTGAAATTGTAAATTGAAATGTAGCATCTGTAAAAGGACTGTCACATGGTTCCTTCCTGTTTATAACCAAATAGATGAACAACTTTGGGGCATGTAACAGAGATCTGTGCTCCTAACCAGACTCTCAGAGGTCTAGTTTGCCTGGTCCACTCTCTCTCCAACCCTAGTACATGTGAGGGTGGTCCTCCCTGCTAGTCCCTACAGCTATAGCTAGGGTTCAGAGACCCCTTGAAGGGCTCACCCGTGTCCTGGGGCTGGAAGGAAGCATGCAGACATCCACAAATGGTATCTTGCTTGGCACAGCCAGACTCCATAACCCCCTGGTCTTACTGGTGGGACAGTGAGACCCACTAGAACAAGCCCTGCAATCAGGTGCTGGGAGGGTCTTACTCACCCAGCTGGTGTGGGGCAGTCACTGTTCAAGGGTTTTAAGCCTGCAGACAATGCCAGCTGTAGGCTCCTCTCTTGGTCCCCCCATCTAGCACTTATGTGTGTTAGTCACTCAGTCGTGGCCAACTCTTTGCAATCCCATGGACTGTAGCCTCCCAAGCTCCTCTGTCCATGGACTTCTCCAGGCAAGAATTCTAGAGTGGGTAGCCATTCTCTTATGGGTAACCATTCCCTTTTCCAAGGGATTGTCCAGACACAGGGATCAATGTGTCTGGTCTCCTGCATTGCAGGCAGATTCTTTACCATCTGAGCCATCAGGGAAACCCACTTACCATCACTTACTGAGCAGCTGCAGGATAGGGGCTAAGCAACCCCTTTCCTTGTTCCTCCTCCTCAGGTCTCCATCTTGGGTATATACAAAATGAATTCGAGTACAGCAGGAAAGCAGTCATCTATAGCATGAGACATGGGCTAAAACTTTGCAGATTCGATTTTCTTGGCTCTCATCCTGGTGATTCAAACATTTAGGGAAATGAACGTCATCAGCCTAGAGTTACATAAGCATTATACTTGTTTTAGCTGTTCTGCAAACCTAGACTCCTGACTACTTGGTGATGGCCCAGGAGACTTGTCATTCTCTTGGTCTTACTTCCTGGGAAATGAATGAAGTTGCAGCTTTAGGGCCTCATTTGCATGGGTCTCTACCAGGTCCCCGGTAGGGCCCTGTAACCTGTTCCCATGGTTATCTATAGTTTGTAAATATTGCAAAAGTTACTGCTTATGAATTTTTTTTGCTCTCATCCTAAAAAACAAATTCCAAGTTGGTGCCTAATTTTGAATCATTTTGCTTCAAGAGGGCTTCCCAAGTTGTATAAACTTCAGGCTGGACAATACTTAGACTCACCCCTGTTCCAAGGTCATTCCAGTATCTAGCCCTTGTACAGTTTCTTAGTTTTGGAGGCATTTGGGGAGCTTTGTTTTTCTGGTTCTAAATGCATAGATGGCAGCTTGGAAGCAGAGACGAAGAGACTTTCTTAACTAAAGTGAAAGTGAAAATGAAGTCACTCAGCCGTGTCCGACTCTTTGTGACCCCATGGACTGTAGCCTATCAGGTTCCTCCATCCATGGAATTCTCCAGGCAGGAATACTGGAGTGGGTTGCCATTTCCTTCTCCAGGAGATCTTCCCAACCCAGGGATTGAACCCAGGTCTCCCACATTGTAGGCAGACACTTAACCGTCTGAGCCACCAGGGAAGTCTTCTTAACTAAAGAGGAGTACAAATGGGAACTTCTCTGGTGGTCCAGTAGTTAAGACTCTGGGCCTCCAGTGCAAGGGATGTGGGTTTGATCCCTGGTCAGGGAACAGGTCCCAGGTGCCATGTGGCGTGGCCTCAGAATATTTTAAAAAAGTGGTTGTTGTTCAGTTTCTCAGTCATGTTCAACTCTTTGCAACCCCATGGATTGCAACACACCAGGCTTCCCTGTACTTCACTATCTCCTGGAGTTTGCTCAAACTCATGTCTATTGAGTCAGTGATGCCATCCACCCATCTCATCCTCTGTCACCCTGTTCTCCTCCCGCCTTCAATCTCTCCCAGCATCAGGGTCTTTTTTTCTAATGAGTCAGCTCTTTGCATCGGGTGGCCAAAGTATTGGAGCTTCAGCTTCAGCATCAGTCCTTCCAGTGAATATTCAAGGTTGATTTCTTTTAGGACCGACTGGCTTGATCTCCTTGCTTTCACATTTAAAATTTAAAAACAAAAAGAGGAGTAAAAATGGATGCTCACATGGCAGTGTTATCCAGTCTCTGTGAACTTTAGGGTCGCTGTTGGGAATGAAAGAACAGAACCAACACGGGCCACAGAAAGCATTCTGCTGAAAGAGGTGATGAATCCATGAGGTTTTAGAACACAGCAGCTGCTTTTGGAGTTTGGATCTGAGTTTTAGGTCTTTGTTTTTCACAAGGACTCCACTGGAAAGGCATCAAGGCTTTGTGAACTATCTATTTTTGAGCCTCTGTGTGACATGAGGTCTGTCCACTTCTTTTATCAGCAAGGAAGGGTTGAGAGGCTCCTTTTGCAGTGATTTTTTTTTTTTTTTTTTTTTTGGGTAATATCAGAATCACAAAAGGAACAAAGCGTGATTTAACACAAGTCTGCCTGACCTAAGGAATCCTGACAGGTTAAAATCCAGATGAAAAACATTCCCTCCACGCAGGCTTGGTTATGCCTCTCACATAAGGAGTCTGCATTATAGAAGATTTACAGTAACAGTCCTTTTGACAGGAGGCCTTCCTGAGCAGCCTATAAAATCCAGTATGATCCTTAAACATGGGATTTGCACAGGGCTCATCTGGGGCATCCATTGAGAGGTGATAAACCTAAATGAATTATTTCACTCTTTGGCAGTTTCTGGGAGGTATTACCTGACAGATGAGAGCCTTGTGGTTTTAAGGGAAGCTGAGTTCTTATTAAGATAATTTATACCCAAAGGGATCATAAGTGAGAAAATTGAAAAATTATATAAAGGTATAAAAAGGATCATTTGGAACGCAGATAGAGGCACCATTGGATTTCTCCGGCAGCCACGTTTTCAAGGTCAAAGACTGGTCTTCTGGATGGACAAGGAAAGCTGGTTTTCTCATTCTGGTTTTTCAGACACCTCACTTGTTTGCATATCATCCATGATACAGCTACAGTATAAACAACTCGAGCATACTAGCTCTGTTTTTTGCTAGCTAGTTAGGTGATTCTGCGAAGGTCATTCGCTTCTTAGGCTTTCACGTGTTACTCAGGATAATAGTAATTCCAACTCTCCCTCAAAGGGGCCGTTATTGAGGATTTAGTGAGATGATAGATTAGATTATACTGTCTATCTACAAGCTGTCTGGTTTAGAATTAAACTGAAAGTAATATTTCAGCGTTCTACTAGTTTATAAAATACGTTGGGATTTTGTATCAACCAATTAAGTAAAATCTATTGATCACTTCCTAAGTCTTGGGGACTTTGTTAAAGGCTCTTGATTTAAAAAAATAATTGTTGCTTCCATTTTGATTGGAAACTGTTAACAGATCACCTGCTACTTGGTCTGTGTTCTATAATATCTAAGGGCAACAGGTATTATGTAGATATTCTTATATCACCAGAGCTTCTGTATGAGGACCGTGGGCAGATCTTTCTGCCTGGTTTTTGGGTCAGCCTCAACTTTGCCTTGTTGGCCCTGAGAATTGCGTAACTGATGAGGAGGACCGTATCATGTCAACTTTGAGAAAAATCAGAGGCAAAATGTTGGCCCACCCATGGCAGATAATCAAGACGAGATGAGAAGCTTTTCACTTTTTCTGAAGAGTCCTCCTTTTGGGCTTTATCTTTCTACTCTTGTTTTCTTCTTTTTCTCTATTCAATTTCCATTTCATTTTATTTCATTCTTCCATGTCTTTATAAGCCATGTTAGAATCTTTTCTAATGTAGGGCACACTTAATAAATAAAGGAGTAATTATAACAGATGAAATAAGAAGATTAAAGGAAAATTGCCTTGAAATTCTCTGGGCAAAGCAATAAATGGTTCCAGTGGTAGCAATTCATCTACACCTGTCTTAGCACTGTCCAGACCACTCAAGAAAAGCAATTACATTTAAAGGTAGAAAATTTTAAATTCCAGAGTGTTCCTATTTGAAACCATAGAATTATCTGATTTCAAGTAAGACCTGAGTTTGCCTTGGATCTACATTCTCTATAAGCAGTCACTTTCACAGCTTTCAGGCATACTGCCTGGAATGTCTTTATATGCACCTTGTAGTTCTTGCTATATAAAGAATGAAGCTGATAAAAATTGATGAGGGTAAAAATACCACATTATTCTTTGGACACCAAGCACCCCAGACCTGCATGGTCCTACCAGCTACTGCACCCTTCCTTGCTGGTTTTCTCGTCTACCCTGCTATGGGTGTACATTAGTCAGAATACCCCCCGTTGACACAGCATCCTCCCCTGTGTGCTTGTCTCACCCAGCTCCACTCTTCATGCCTGGTCCTTTTCCTACAAACTCCTTCTCCTAGCCTCTTTCACTTTCTTCTCTAAAGCTCCTTGTTAATTTTCCTGAGAGTGCAATTTGTGTTCTAAAATAACTCCTCAACATCCTCCCAGTACCAAATCCTAGATTACTCTAGACAACACGTATCCCCGGGGCATCACTCAAATAGAGGCAGACCATCCTTTGACCTCCATCATGTTGTACCCTTAAGAGTCTCACTAGACCCCTTGTCTTACCTTTGCTGAGGTCCTGTTGTATAGCAGCTCTCAAAGGGTGGTCTATGGACTCGTGGGAGTTCCTAAGACCATATCCCATGAGATCAAAACTATTGATATTTTAATAATAATAATACTAAGACATTTTTTGCTTCTTCAGCCACATTAACACTGACACCCATGGTGCAAAAGCAAATGTGGATAAAACTGCTGGTACTTTGGTATGAATCAATGCAGTGGCATTGAACTATACTATTAGTATTTGTATTCTTCACAACTACACACTCAAAGTTCTTATTTAAAAAGGAAAAGGAGTGCAATAAATAAAAATACCAATTTTACTTCAGATGTCTTTGATGAAGCCATAAAGTTGTTAATTTTTATCAGTCTTTATTCTTGAGCACATGCCTTTTCAATAATCTGAATAATGAAATGGGATGTCCATTTAAAGTCATTCTGTGGTGTATGAAAATACAGTGGGTGACTTGAGAAAATGTTTTAGGATGCTCTAAGCTGCACTAGGGAGGGATGGATTGGGAGTTAGGATTAACAGGTTGCAAACTATTATATGGGCTTCCCCAGTGGCTCAACAGGTAAAGAATCCACCTGCAATGCAGAAGCCCCAGGAGACGCGGGTTCAGTCTCTGGGTTGGGAGGATCCTCTGGAGGAGGAAACGGCAACCCACCCCAGGATTCTATCCTGAAAAGTTCCATGGACAGAGGAGCCTGCTGGGCTGCCATAGGGTCTCAAAGAGTCGGACACGATGGAAAGACTGAGCATGAACAAGAAACTCTTATACACAGGATGGATACAAAACAAGGTCTATTGTATAGCACAGGAAACTGTATTCAATGTCCTAAATAAACCATAATGGAAAAGAATATGAAGAAGAATATGTATATATATATATATATATATATATATATATACACACACACACAAACATATATTATATATATATATAACTGAATCACTTTGCTGCACAGAAAAAATTAACACACCACTGTAAATCAAGTGTACTTCAATATAATAAACTGAAAAATAAAACCACAGTTCTTGAGGATCCTCTATCATTTATTTATGTGTGTGAAGAAGTCCAGAAACTAGAGTTTGAGATCACTGCTGTAAAGCTTTATGTAAACCAGTGGCTAAAACAAGATTAACTATTGAGGAAATGAATTTATTGGGCTTGTGGGGTACCAGGCTGGAAGAAACTGGCGGCCAGAGGACAGAAAAATATTACCGTGTCCCTGGTGGGAACCTGGGCATCAAAGCCATAGACGATTTGCTGTAAAAGCAGGTGGAGGACCCCCCGGGACTTGCTCTGATCAAGTCACCGCTTTGCCTAAGAATACACCTGGCACCTTCACTGAGTTGGATCTGCCTTTTAGCAGTTTGGTCTGGCATCCTGCTGCCTTAGCAAATGAAATGCTTGTCATGTCACTAGTGGGAAAAAATAGAGATGACCAGCAAATTCCCAGTGCTTGGCCAATTGTCACCCCCTACATTGCAAGTTCTCAAAAGACCTGTGCAGAATGGACAAGCCAAGTGAATGTTAGTTGCTTATTATTATTATCATTGTAGAAGTGGGCTCCAGATGGGCCAGTGAAAACCCTGGTCTCTGAGCTCTGGGACACACCCCAGGTCTGGTGGAAGACTTCCTTTTGTTTTTCGTCTAAGCCCAAAACAAGACATAACAAAGGGCCTTCTGTCACCTCCCCTGTCCAGCTTGCTGCCTGGAGCCCTCTTTGGAGAAGTAGTGGAGAAAACAATTATAACCATCACTGACATCTGATATTCATGTCACCCCTGCCCTAAGCCTGAAGCTTGGCCTCCTCCATTCCTTCCTCCTAATTCAGGCTCTTGAGGCCAAAGAGGTGAGGTGTGAAGCATAAAGAAGTATAAAACAAAAAGCAAAGAATTAGACTCCAAGGAAAAAACACCTCTCCCTCCAAGGCTGGTCTTAACACCTATGCTGAGGTCCTGGTGTGGGGGTGAGGGTAGGAGCAGGATAGGAAGGAAACTCCTAGACTGGAGTGGAAAAACATAGAGCCACAAAGAAGCCCTACAGATTTTGTCCTAAGAGATAGAGATAAGAGCTTTCAATTTAATTCCTTCCATTCCTGAAAAGTCTCAAATTAATCAAACCGCCATCTTGGATTTTGCCTGGTGAGACTATTTCCGCTTGCAAGGAACCAGAAAGCATTTTATTCACTAGGATACTTGTTCAGGAAAACACAGTAGTGGGGAGGTGGAGAGAGGAATGCCTTAAAAAGCCCCCTGGGGAGGCTTCCCTGCCGGTTCAGTGGTGAAGAATCTGCCTCCCAATGCAGGAGACGCTGGTTCAATGCCTGGTCCAGGAACATCCCACACACTGCTGAGCAACGAAACCCGTACACCACAACTATTGATCATGTGCTCTAGAGCCCGGAAACTGAAACTGACTGAGCCAAGCCCGTGCTCACCAACAAGAGAAGCCACTGCAAGAAGCCTGAGCACTGCAATTATAGAGTAGCCCCTGCTCGCTGCAACTAGAGAAAAGCCGGCCCAGCAATGAAGATACAGCACACTCAATAAATAAGTCAATAAAAATTTTAAAGACTTTATAAATAAATAAATCAAAAGATAGCCCCCTGGGACTCGTGATTGAGGCCCCCCAGCCTGGGAGTTGGCTCATCCCAAGGGTTGAGAATGGAGAACAAAAACTACTTAAGGAGCAAACAAGGAAAGATTTCTGCTTTGTTCTTGCTAGAGGAAGAGGAGTAAGAACAGAGCCTGAAAAGGGAAGAGAGAACCCCTCAAATATCTCCACAAATGTCATGAGACTGGAGGAAAAAAAAAGTGGTTTTGAAAAGGGGTATAATGGGGTTACATGAAATCGTGTGTGTGAAACTTTTGAAAACTGTAAAGCACGATAGAATGTAAAAATTCTTTTATCCAGTTTAAAGAATGTGAAAACATACTTTAAAATAAAGTTTCCCCATTCATGACATTCAAATTCTTTTTTTTAAAAAAAATGGCCATGGCTGCATTTCAATAAACACCCTTATATCTAAACAAACAAACGGCAAACGCTAATACATGCATACAAAAAAAGAGAACTATGTAGACATGAGTCAAGATGGGAGGGACTGTGCTGGGCCATGGGCTTCCCCCACGACTCAGTGATAAAGAATCCACCTGTAGTGCAGGAGTCCCAGGGGACACAGGTTCAATCCCTGGGTTGGGAAGATCCCCAGGGGCAGAGCATGGCAGCCCACTCCAGAGTTCTTGCCTGGAAACTCCATGGACAGAGGAGCCTGGTGAGCTACAGTCTACAGGGTCACCAAGAGTGAGACAAGGGAAGTGACTTAGCACAAATGCACACTTGGTTGGCAACACAACGGAGAATCTCAGAAATGGGCAACAGCCTTTGGAAGGATCACAAGCCTTGGTCTTGAGGGTCTGAGACCAGTTCACTTGGTTGTGCAAGAGGCAGGAAGTTCTTGCCAGACATCTGAGTCCCTCTTCCCATGCAGCCTCAGAGGGCAGTGGTTCTCTCACCCTACATCACCTTGTCGATTCTCTTAGATGTGGTCACACAAGAGCCTGGGGTAGCTTATTGCTCTCCATCTCTTGCTTTCATTAATGCAAGAACCTCTTCCTCTCAATCTAGCAGGGTAATCACTGATGTAATTGAAAGCATCTCTGTATTCTGGTTCCGGCTCTCCCGGCAACGGCCTGTGTGACCCGTGGGCAGGTCCTCATCTCTTCACACCTCAGGGTCCTGATTTGTAAAATGATGGAGTTGAGAAGGGAAAGGCTGAGTTAATTACCTCTTAGGTCCCTTACAAATCCAAGTGCAGTGAATCTTTCATGCATCTTCATTCCTACTTGAACTCACCCTTATGACAAAATATCTTTTACTGTAGAAATGAAAGAACCAAACCGTGTTTTAAAATAGAAGTTATTTCCTTAGTGGCTATTTCTCCATTAAGAACACAGGGTATCTTAACATGCACTGTTTTTGTTTCTTATAATAATCTTTTTTTTGAAGCTAGGAGGAACCAGATAGATGGTGTTCATATTTTATTTTTAGTCTTCCTTTTATGTCTTTTATCAGTCTTACGGGTGTTCTCTTATTTGTGTCTGCCTGCCTGTCACCTAAGATTATTAGATCATTGAGAGTTGGAACAAAATGATTCTTACTTCTGTATCCTCCTAAAACTCAGAGACTATCCTTTGTACAAAGTAAGCATTGAATAGATATTTGTTCAGTTGAATTGAAGTTTGTATCAAATCCAAAATTTTAAATTATTGCTTTGTGATAGGCTTGGTGGTGCTGCAGGAATAAACTAATTCACTAATCTCAGTTTAATACAGTAGAGAGTTCTTTTCCTTTTTGGGAAGAAGGTATTTCTGCTCCGCAGAGCCACTCAGGAACCCAGGCTGAGGAGAATCCTATTCTGACTCTCCTACCGTCTAGAGCCCATGGCATCTTCAGGGAAAGAGGCTGAAAATTTTCTAAAGGGCTTTCCTGCCTTCTGTGCCCATTTCATTGGCCAGAACTAACCACATGGCGATGCCTGACTAGTAGAACTCGTTGGGGTCGTGTGAGCTCTTATATTTTTAGGCAAGAACAGTGTCCTCAAACTTGACTATCACTAGCAATGTCGACCACATGCTTCACTCAGTAGACCTAATATTTTGGAGATAGTGGACTCCTTTGAGAAGCTTTGACGGTTATGATACCCATCCCAGAAACAAACACATCTGTGTTGAAACTCTCAACATAATTGTCAGTTTGTCATGCATTTAACGGTTATGATACCCGTCCCAGAAACAAACACATCTGTGTTGAAACTCTCAACATAATTGTCATTTGTCATGCATTGTTGGAAATGTATTTCCTATAAATCCCTGGACCCAGATTATGAACCCTATGACAGAATCCTGGTAACCGATCCACAGGTGAAAACAATCCGTTACAGTGTTCTGTTTGAATTTTATGTTAGGAAGAGCCTATTTATTTACTTGCTCATTTGTTTTTGTCAGATCTGGCATCGTACCAGATATGTGATCAATGGATTTCTCTCTGTGTTTGTTTTTATCAGGAGAAATTTGAGGGTCTGTTCCGGACTTACGATGACTGTGTGACGTTCCAGCTGTTTAAGAGTTTCAGACGTGTCCGAATAAACTTCAGCAATCCCAAATCTGCAGCCCGAGCCAGGATAGAGCTTCATGAAACCCAGTTCAGAGGGAAGAAGTTAAAACTCTACTTTGCCCAGGTATGATCATTCTTTTCCAGAGTTAATCCATCTGCCTTACATTGTCTTTTTACCTTTTCAGAATGTAAATGAGGCCCTTGCTACTTTCAGATTGCTTTGTAGTCTATGATTAGTTTCACTAAAAAATAAATTTATATCATGATTCCCAGGCTGGGACAGCATACTGGTTTAGAAAACAGGCTCTGAGTGCCCACAACAGCCTTGGTTCTAATCTAGGCAAGTCACATAACCTCACTGGGCCTCAGTTTCCCCATCTGTAAAATGGGGGTGATGACATACTTCTTACACTATCATGAGGATTAAATGACTTATTGCATGTTAAAGTGCTTAGCATTTGGTGAATAAATGCCCAAGCAAGACCAGGTAATACTTGTAATAAGAATGGGCTCATCACAGCTACTGGAGACAGAAATGGTAGTAACTATTTAATGGATCCAGGGTTTCCTCTGGAGTAATAAAAATACTTTGAATCTCGATAGGAGTGGTGATTCCACAACACTGACGTAGACTAAATACCACCGAAATTGTTCAGTTTAAAATGGCTTAATTTTAAGTTATGTGAATATCACCTCAGTTAAAAGAGAAAGAGAGAGGAAGGGAGAGAAATAGATGGAAGGAAGGGAGGAAAGAGGATATGAAGGAAGGATGGGAAGGAGGGGAGGGACACAGAGGGAGAGAAAGAAGGGAAGGAAAGGAAAGGTCTGGGAGCCAGCATCAACTGACTCAGAAACTCTAGAAGTCAGGGTTAGCACTCTGTCTTAGTAAGCTTCCCAGGTCATTCTTATGCAGCTAAAGGCTGAGACCCACTGTTTGAAAAATCAAGTAAGATAACTGAGCCCGTGGTGTGTGGGCAGTAGTCATTATTATTGCAGCCTGGTTCACTGGTTCATTTGTCACAGGCTAAAGGCCAGGCTCTGCATCTCAGTGGAACAGCATGGCATATCCGAGGCCAAAATGAATAATGTGCCTTCATTTCTCCTGTGTTTGAAAGGTTCAGACTCCAGAGACAGACGGAGACAAACTGCATTTGGCTCCACCACAGCCTGCCAAACAGTTCCTCATCTCACCCCCTGCCTCTCCGCCCGTCGGCTGGCAGCCCATCAGCGATGCCACACCAGTCCTTAACTATGACCTCCTCTATGCTGTGGCCAAACTAGGACCAGGTAAGCTCTGTGGCCCTTTCTGGAAATAAACATTTGGCAGCTGCTTAGAAAAGTCAAACAAGATGAACCATCCTAAAATCCTGGGTTCTTTGTAACATCTGCATTTCTTTTTTTTTTTTCTCATAATTTTTTTAAAATGTGAATTTCTATGTTTACTTTTGGCTGTGTTGGTTCTTTGTTGCTCTGTGGGCTTTTTTGTAGTTGTGGTGAAGCAAGGCTACTCTCCAGTTGCAGTGGGAGGGCTTCCCATTTCAGTGGCTTCTTTTGCAGAAAACAGGCTCTACGGTGCAAGGGTTTCAGTAGTTGCAGCATGTGGGCTCTGGAGCACACAGCCTTAGTTGCTTCTCAGCATGTGGGATCTTCCGGGACCAGGGATTGAAGCCATGTGTCTCCTGCACTGGCAGGTAGATTCTTTACCGCTGAGCCACCAGGGAAGTCCAACATCTGCATTTCTAATGAATTTATGTCTGTCTGTAGACAGCCAGAGGGATGATGAATGAAAACGCAGCATCAGACTTTGTACCTGTTCAAAAGCAATTCAGGAACTGGCACTAAAATGTCAGTCCCAGCTTCTGGATTGCAGTGCAGATATTTTAAGGTTGCAAAACAGGCAAAATGAGCTCTACCAGCTGGCACAAGGCTTCTAGACTGTGCAACCTTGTTTTACAGCTGCCATGGTATGCCCAGGAATCCTTGGCTACAAAACAATCTGTCTGCAAAGTGACACCTCTAAGACCCCCAGGGAAGCCAGTCACATCAGCCTCTAACTTTAGAGAAACGTCTATGGTCGTTTGGTTCTGATGTTGGTACCTGTAGCGTGGATGCTCTCATTTTCACCATGGTGCAGTATTCCATTGGGCAAGTCCACGACCGCTAGGTATTCATCCACTCTTCTGCTGATGGCTGTTTAGAGGGTTTCCAGTTTCTTGCCATTACAATCCTAGCTGCAGTTAACATTCTTGTACGTATTTCTTACACACTTATCCAAAAGCTTATGTTTTTATACCTGGAAGTAATACTGTCCTCAGTTTCAGCTGGTGGTGCCACCTTGTACTCCAAGGTAGTTTTCCTACATTATAGCAAGAGGGGGAATGGTGGAAAGTGAGTGGGCCACAACCAGTGGAGCTTTTAAGCACCGAAGATCTGAAAGTGAATAATAGTCACTGTTCCTGCTCTCTGTACTGGTGGTTCCCACAGTGTGAAAGGGGGCTGAGTGCACACCCCAGAAATTCTAATTTAATTGACTTGGATCAAATCAAGCATCACTATTTAAAAAAACATCTCCCCAGGTGATTCTGATGTGCAGATGAGTTCAAGAACCATTGGTAGCCAAATGCCAGGGATGATAAATTTATAAGTTTTTATCAGTATTTCTTAGATAAGGAAAACATTTGGCATTAGTATCTCTCACCCCAGAAAGCTCAAGTTTTAATAACACATATGGGTTTTCATGGTGGCTCAGACGGTAAAGAGTCTGCCTGCAATGCCAGAGACTAGAGTTTGATCCGTGGGTCAGGAAGATCCCCTGGAGAAGGGAATGGCTACCTACTCCAGTATTCTTGCCTGGAGAATCCCATGTACAGTCCTGGGGTTTCAAAGAGTCGGACATGACTGACTTGACTTTCACTTTCACTTTTTTTTAATTAATTGTTGCATACACTGAAATTTAAGGATCCTGAGTATGAGGGTGACCCACTGTCTTGGTGCCCTCAAACTTAGGGGATTCCTGGGAACTTGTGATGCTAAAACCAAGAAAGCCCTAGACAATTCAGGAAAAGCTGACCATCCTACTGGGTTTTCAGATTGATATGAGGCTGATGTGATGAATAATTATTCCCTGCATGAGAACTACTGGCTGTCCCATGTGTGGCCTTAAAGTTAGATTACAGCACTTTCAACAGCAGTGTCTTTGGGGAGTTTCTTTGTAATCACTGTCTAGTCATTCAGCTTCTTGGAGCCTTTAAAATAGCTATTGGTTTCAACTACTGAGAAGCAGGAGGTATCCACCTACCAAGATGGGCTGATCAAAGAAGTAATAATAAGGGAGATGTTTGTGGAATGCGATTTCCTTGAAAGTCTGGTCCACGTACAGGAATTCCGAGCATATGCACTCCTATCCCATAACTCTCTCCCAAGAGAGCCATGTGTGTGATACGTGCAGATGTTGTAGAGTGTGTGAAATAAATCAGGTCTGCTGAAGTCAAGCCTGTGACCCATTTCCCCCAGTCATTTCAGGATACTTCATTTTTCAACTTAATTTTATTTATTTGTTATTTTTGGACATGCTGGTCTTCATTGCTGCATGAGGGCTTTCTCTAGTTGCAGTAAGTGGGAACTACTCCCTAGTTGCGGCGTGCGGGCTTCTCTTGTTGTGGCGCATGGGCTCTGGGGTACTCAGCTTCAGTAGTTGCAGCCCTGGGCTCTGGAGCACAGGCCCAGGAGTTATGGCACAGGAGCTTAGTCTCCCTCAGCATGTGGGATCTTTCCAGACTAGGACTTGAACCCAGGTCCCCTGCATTGGTAGGTGGATTCTTAATCACTGGACCACCAGGGAAGTCCCAGTCAGAACACTTTAAAAGCAGGGCCATGAAAGCTGCTATCCTTCAAGCTGCTGGTTTGACAGCCAAGATTTTAACAAGAACACAGTTGAACATCCCATACAGCTGTTTTGAATGTTAGCAAACAGAGCTCTACATAGAATCACTGAGGTCTTGGCTAGAGGGCCTATGGATTCCCAGGTAGTGCTAATGGTAAAGAATCTGCCTGCCAATGCAGGAGGCTCAAGGGATGCAGGTTCGATCCCTGGGTCAGGAAGATCCCCTGGAGAAGGAAATGGCAACTCACTACAGCATTCTTGTCTGGAGAATCCCATGGCCAGAGGAGCCAGGCAGGCTACAGTCCATGGGGAGACAAAGAGATGGACTTGACTGAGCAACTGAGCACACTTCGAGGACCTAGGGGGTGACTGCCAACTTGTATTTAACAGGAGGGGAACCTGAGGCCCTGAGAGGGAAGCAGGAATGACTTGCCAGTGACAGAACCAGGGCCCCGCAGCAGTACTCTTCCTATCTCACTTTCTAAAGGAGGCCCAGGCTAAGTCAGACTTTCAGATCCCAGCTGGCCTCGGGTCCTCCCACTTGGAGCCTGCAATCCAGTAAATTCAAATCATTTCTAATCTAGAGCCAGAAAGAAAATTGGTTTATCGTTAATGTTCACAGAGCATGGTGCAAAGGAAAGATAAGGGCAAGTCTCAGACCACCTCACTGGCTCATGGAGCTGAGTCCCTGGTCTGAGGCCACCGCCAGGGACCAGTGTAACCTGGGACTGACGGAGGCAGGAGTGGAGGCAGTGGGATCGGGCCTCAGAAGGGATGCTCACCCAGCATGGTACAGAGGAGCAAGGAAGTAGGAAGAAAATGACCTTAAAGAGACAGAAAAAAAGAGGGCTTCTTTTTAGAATTGTGAATAATTTATCAATAGTGTGAAAAATGCTTGCCTTTTGCCTTAGTTTTACGGCTTAACCTGTGACCGTCACCTTCCCTTTTGTTGTTGCTGTTGAGTCGCTCAGTCGTGTCTGACTCTTTGCAACCCCATGGACTACAGCACCCAAGGCTGCCATGTCCTCACTGTCTCCTGGAATTTGCTCAGACTCGTGTCCATTGAGTTGATGATGCCATCCAGCCATCTCATCCTCTGTCATCCCCTTCTCCTCCTGTCCTCAGTCTTTCCCAGCATCAGATCTTTTCCAGTGAGTCCACTTTTTGCATCAGGTGGCCAAAGTGTTGGAGCTTCAGCTTCAGCATCAGTCCTTCCAATGAATATTCAGGGTTGATTTCCTTTAGGATGGACTGGTTGGATCTCCTTGCTATCCAAGGGACTCTCAAGAGTCTTAAATTTACTTCACTAAGTAAATCTACCAGCTTTGAAGTACCCTGCTGTGCCGTCAACACAGACATAGGCTCTGTTAATATCCCCATTTTCCAGACCAGACCACTGAGCAGTAGAAGGGTGAGTGCCTTTGCCCAAGGTGACACAGCTGGTTGGAGGCAGAGACAAATGTTCCTGGCTCTTCTGACCACCACTTGGCCTGATCCAGTGGCCTTTATTGAGGATGCTAGCTGCCTGGGTAGGGTTTAGGCCATCTCTGCTCTGAGACGGGCAGAACATTTAGCCCAAACCTGCATGGACAGTCACCTCTAACAACATCGTAACTTCCAGAAAGGCTGACCCAGAGCCTGGTAAGTGTGTAAATGAAGACCTGTGTGCTGTGTGTGCAAGAGTGAATACGGAGGGCCTCTGGCTCTTTACAGTTGACTGACATCATGTCCCGTAGAAAGTGAAAGAAAGTGAAGTCGCTCAGTCGTGTCCGACTCTTTGCAACCCCATGGACTGTAGCCCACCAGGCTCCTCTGTCCATGGGATTCTCCAGGCAATAGTACTGGAATGGATTGCCATTCCCTTCTCCAGGGGATCTTCCCGACCCAGGGATGGAACCCAGGTCTCCCGTACTGTAGACAGGCGCTTGGCCGGCTGAGCCACCAGGTGCAGTTTGGGGGTCTTCTCTTTATCTTTTCTCCATTATCTGTCAGCAGTTTGGGTTGTTTCTCTATTGCGTTATCCACATGTCCTTTTCCGGTGTCCTTAAGGCTTCTACGCTCCACATAGATAACCGATTTATATCCAACAATGGAACTGAAATTCTCGCACAGGTTCTAGTAGAAGCCTGGGCCTCTGGCTGCTGTTTTAGCTGCAGTGATGAGAGAGCAGGACCACACACCGAGTCCCGCAACCCACACCTCTGCCCCCTCCCCAACCAGGTGCCATGGCCGGGAACTACCGTCTCCTGCCACTTTCCACA
Source organism: Redunca redunca (assembly GCA_006410935.1). Lineage (NCBI taxonomy): Eukaryota > Metazoa > Chordata > Mammalia > Artiodactyla > Bovidae > Redunca > Redunca redunca. The sequence continues at coordinate 391,966 of SJYQ01001656.1, forward strand.
AACGCTCACATCGCCTTCTGGTAATTTTCTATTGTTCATCTCTTCGTCTCCCCTGCTTTTTTGAGGGGAGAATGAATGTTTTATTCATTTTGGTATTCCCAGTGCCTGATAGCAATTTGCGCATAGTAGGTGCTCTATAAATACTGAATGAATGACTCAGACCTATTACCCACCACTGCTGCCCCTCCCCCGCCCCCAGAGATAATTTCTTCGCTGGCAAACTGTTGCTGTTTTATGGCTTTAGCTAGACTGACTCAGGCAGCATTAAATTAATGTTTTCTCCACCAAGAGGACTTTTAGCATTTCCATTTAGAAAAAAAAAAGATTTCATAAAATTCATTTTTAATCCTTAGGCAGAATCATTTCAGTAACAAATTATAAGTCATTCCATGTTAAGGATGACTACCTTAGTTCCAGGAGTAGAGACATAAATTAGAATGTGAGCAAAGCAACTCAAATGATCAAAGGAATGGAGTTTTGCTTCCTTCCGAGGAGTGACTAATGGTGCTAAATTGGTCCAGCTGAGTGACTGAGGAGGGATGCAGAAATCCAAGGATGCTGAGGAAGAGTAAGTCTAAAGAAAGAGCATTTCAGAACAGGGGTCTGGAATCAGATGGCCCTCAGGTCCAGGATCACTGGCAAACCAGCTGGCTTGTGGAAGCTTTGACACATGTAGCTGCCAATGGAAGGCAGCAACGTGTTATTTAGACCCTTTCATGGAGGATAAATGGAAGAGGGAGGACACAGGTCTTGCCTCAGACAGAAAGGGACAAAACGTCACCTTGTTCTTGAAGAAAGGAACACTGGTGACTCTCTTCCAGAGAGGGACGAGTCATGCTCCCCAAAGCTTCTAAAGAGGCTCTTGAAACAAGCATGGTGGGAACAGTGCAATCACAAAAGGACTGTGATCAAACCCAAGCTTGTGGGTTTCCTTTGAAATCCTTAATGGATTTCGGTGTGAGCCCAGGGCCACGTAACAGTGGGGAAGCATCTCTTTGTTCTGTTTGTGATAGTGAGAATAGGACCATAGTCTGGAAAATAGGAGAGGCACAATTTCAAACATTTTTAACCACTGTCTCCATGACCATATGTTCTGTTTCTTATCCAGAACAGAAAGTAAGTAAAATAGATAAATTAGGGGAAAAAATGTAAACAGAAACAATGGCTAAAACTGATATATGGGGCTTACTGTGTGTCAGGCACTGTTCTAAACACCTTATATAGATTATCTCATTTAACGTTCACAACGACTCTACGAGAAGGTGTTGTCATTCTCCTCATTTATACGCCTAGGGAACCTGAGGCACAGAATAGCTAAGTAATTTGCCAAAGGCTACACAGCTGGTAGGTTAAAATATGTCCCTCTGCCCCTGGTGAGACACAAAGAGGATTAATGGAGCCAGCACCCTTGCCTTAAGGAGTGCAAAGTTTGAAAAACCAGGGAGATCTCTTGAAGAACAATATTATTTCTCCAGAAGCAATTCCAGATTGTTGCAAAAGGATATTTTTAAAAATACAGGACAACTTAGACATTTTGTTTCTTTAAAATTCATTTCTCTGCTTATTGGCACTTCCTAAAGCATATGCCGGAGAAGGCAATGGCACCCCACTCCAGTACTCTTGCCTGGAAAATCCCATGGATGGAGGAGCCTGGTGGGCTGCAGTCCATGGGGTCGCTGAGGGTCGGACACGACTGAGCAACTTCACTTTCCCTTTTCACTTTCATGCATTGGAGAAGGAAATGGCTACCCACTCCAGTGTTCTTGCCTGGAGAATCCTAGGGACAGGGGAGCCTGGTGAGCTACCGTCTCTGGGGTCGCACAGAGTCGGACATGACTGAATTGACTTAGCAGTAGCAGCAAAGCATCTGCAGGGCCTTGGCTCTTTAAGGCAAGTTTGATGTTTTCCTCTAATGTCAAGCAGGCCATGTGGATCAGATTCACCATCCTCTGTTCTTTTTAAAAGACAGGTCTATATAAAACAGAAGAAGCTTTCCATGCAGATCAAAATTGCAAGATGAGGATCACAGCAGTCAGAATAGCCATCATCAAAAAGTCTACAAATAGTTAATGCTGGAGAGGGTGTGGAGAAAAGGGAACCCTCCTACGCTGTTGGTGAGAATGTAAATTGGTGCAGCCACTATGGAGAACAGTATGGAGGTTCCTTAAAAAACTAAAAATAGAACTACCGCATGTTCTAGCAATCCCACCCCAGGCATATATCTGGAAAAGACAAAAACTCTAATTCAGAAAGACACAGGCCTCCAATGTTCATAGCAGCACTATTTACAATAGCCAAGAAACGGAAGCAATCTAAGTGTCTGTCAACAGATGAATGAAAAGAATGTGGTATAGAGATAAATGGAATATACTCAGCCATAAAAAAGAATGAAATAATGCCATTTATGTGGCTACATGGATGGACCTAGAGATTATCATACTCAGTGTAGTCAGAGAAAGACAAATATTATATGATTTCACTTATACGTGAAATCTAAAAAAATGATACAAATGGACTTACAAAAGAGAAACAGACTCACAGACATCAAAAGCAAATCTATGGTTACCAAAAGGGGAAGGTTGGAGGAGGGATAAATCGGGAGTTTGGGATTAACAGACACACACTCAGTTCAGTCGCTCAGTTGTGTTCAACTTGTTGCAACTCCATAGACTGCAGCATGCCAGGCTTCCCTGTCCATCACCAACTCCCGAAGCTTCAAACTCATGTCCATCCAGTTGGTGATGCCATCCAACCATCTCATCCTCTTCTCCTGCCTTCAGTCTTTCTTAGCATCAGGGTCTTTTCTGATGAGTCAGTTCTTCGCATTAGGTGGCCAAAGTGTTAGAGTTTCAGCTTCAGCATCAGCCCTTCCAATGAATATTCAGGACTGATTTCCTTTAGGATTGACTGATTTGATCTCCTTGCAGTCCATGGGACTCTGAAGCGTCTTCTCCAACACTACAGTTAAAAAGCATCAATTCTTTGGTGCTCAGCTTTCTTTATAGTCTAACTTTCATATCCATACGTGACTACTGGAAAAACCATAGCTTTCACTAAATGGACCTTTGTTGGCAAAGTAGCGTCTTTGCTTTTTAATATGCTGTCTAGGTTGCTCATAGCTTTTTTCCCAAGGAACTAGCGTCTTTTAATTTCATGGTGCAGTCACCATCTGCAGTGATTTTGGAGCCCAAGAAAATAAAGTCTCTCACTGTTTCCATTTTCCCCTATCTATTTGCCATGAAGTGATGGGACCAGATGCCATGATCTTAGTTTTCTGAATGTTGAGTTTTAAGCCTACTTTTTCACTCTCCTCTTTCACTTTCATCAAGAGGCTCTTTAGTTCTTCTTCGCTTTCTGCCATAAGGGTGGTGTCATCTGCATATCTGAGATTATTGATATTTCGCCTGGCAATCTTGATTCCAACTTGTGTTTCATCCAGTCTGGCATTTCGCATGATGTACTCTGCATATATGTTAAATTAGCAGAGTGTGTGTGTGTAACAGATACACACTACTATATATAAAATAGATAAATAACAATGACCTACTTAAAGCACAGGGGACTATAATCAGTATCTTGTAATAACCTAAAATGGAAAAGATTCTGAAACATAATATATGTATTTATATATATAAATAATATATATAAATATATATAAATTAGAATTTATAATAATGTCCCTGGTGAATTTACAGAAGCCCAGAGTTTCCCTGGTGGCTCAAATGGTAATGAATCCACCTGCAATGCAGGTGACCAGGGTTCAATCCCTGGGTCGGGAAGATAGGCTGGAGAAGGAAATGGCTGTCCATTCCAGTATTCTTGCCTGGACAGAGGAGCCTGGCAGGCTCCAGTCCATGGGGTCGCAAAGGGTCAGACACAACTAAGCGACTAAGCACAGCAGACAGAACATCATTTATCAATGCCCTGGACAAAATAAGATGAGCTTTGTTCTGGTGGAGAATGAATTGGGTATTTTCTTTTGTTTATTTTATAATGCCTATTGTTCCTGACTCCAGAGAGAATATAGTCCTCTGTTCTTTTTGGATGCAAAACAAAACAGGACAAACAAAACCCAGCCCAGCAAAACAGCTTATCTGCACTCATCAGCAAAATGCCAAATAGAGATGTCCCTGGCACTAGACGGGTGGTCAGTCAGAGGTAGGATGTAAAATGCCAGCCTGTTCTGCTCTCTAGGATGGCTCTGGAAGGTCAAGTTCATTGTCACTGGAAATGCCTGCAGGGAGAGATATGAAAAGTCATTGTCTGGTCCCTTTTTTCCTCCTGCTATTTTTAGCTCTTGTTAGAGAGATCAATTTTAGTTAACTGCAGAGGAGGACTTAAAATCGTGCTCGAGTTTCAAGTACATTGGCTATATTTAGATTTTTTTTTTCCAAATTCTTGTCCATCAAAACATGCCATGGTAAAGCAGTTTTGCTGGTTTGCTGCTCGGTGTACATTGTTTCTCCCCAAAGGGAAAAATAAATGTCATTAATTCATGTCACTTATAAGGAAGAAACATTTTCTATTCCAGGCTCATTGATTCTGAGGTAGAAAAAAATTCCATTTTTAAAATATAGATGAACGCCTATATTTGGGGTGCCAGTAGCATGACCATTATATAAGCCCCAGTTCTTGTTCACCAATTGCTGTATTCTGATCACAAACACGGAAAGCAAATAAAACAGCCAGTCCCAGGGCTCCATTTAGTACAGGCTCTGCACGTCAGCCCCCCATGGGAGGGATGCACATTTGTGAGCCAGGGACAGGCAATCCTAATTTTCTGCCTCCTTTGGAAGAATTTTCCCTGGGGGGAAAAATATGTTAAAAGGGCTTATCTTCTAAGTATATATTCCACAATTATCCTCAATCTTTACTGAGTAGCAATGTGAAGTACTTCCTTTTCTTATTTCACAGGTAAAACATGCACGTTGTAGAAAAACTGAAAAGACACAGAACCAAGACTTGGAAGTGGGTGCACATCCATAGTTATTCCCATAGCCAGACCCCTGATCCTGGGAAAGGAGGAACAGGGTGATCACCTCCAGACGGGGGAACCTCCTGATTCTACGGCCAAGCGCACCGAGAGCACCCTTCTCTTCCCCACATCTGCACTTTCCTCTCATCCCTGGAACCGAAGCCCCACTCCTGGGTTTCTCTTTACCTTCCCACCTTCTCCCTCTGTGGCTCCCTTGGTCCCTCACCTCCCCCCAGGGTTCCACTCCTTTGTCCCAACCACTGATTCAGGGCCTCAGTCTTTTCTCCACAGGGAGTGCCTCCAGGTCCTAAATGACTCAGGAGGGAATGAAGATAAATGGCCCCTTAATCCAGTCTTAGAGGAAAACCCAAAGAAGATAAGCAAACTTCCCTTTTTTTTAACCTAAAGATAGTTGATTTCCAGTATTAATTTCAGGAGAATAGCATAATAATTCAGTTTTTTTATAGATTACACTCCATTAAAAGTTATTACAAAATAATGGCCATAATTCCCTGTGCTGTTCAGTATATCCTCGTGTGCACGCTAAGTTGTTTCAGTCATCTCCAACCCTGTGTATCCCTATGGACCGTAGCCCTCCAGGCTCCTCTGTCCATGGGATTCTTCAGGCAAGAAAACTAGAGTAGGTTGCCATTCCCTCCTACAGGGGAACTTCCTAACCCAGGGATCAAACCTGTATCTCTTGGCAGGCTGGTTCTCTACCACTAGCACCACCTGGGAAGCCCTCAGTATATCCTGATTTCTTATATATTTTATGCATGTAGTTTGCACCTCTTAATCCCCTACCCCTATGTTGCACCACCTTCCTTCTCCCCACTGGAAACCACTGGTTTGTTCTCAGTATCTGTGAGTCAGTTTCTGTTTTGCTATACATTGTAAATGTATTTTATTGCTTTATACATTTGTTTTTTCTTTATGATTCTACATATAAATGATATCATATAGTGTTTGTCTTTGACATTTTGCTAAGCATAATATTCTCTCTGCCATTGCTCTAAATGGCAGAATTGTTCTATTTTATGGCTGAGTAATATTCATATATATATGTATATATATAGCAGCTGCATCTTTTTTATCTGTTGATGGGCATTTGGGTTGCCTCCATATCTTGTCTACTGTAAATAATGCTGTGTGAACACTGGGGGTTCATGTATCTTTTTGAACTAGTGTTTTTATTTTTTCTCGATAAATATCCAGGAGTGGAATTGCTGGATCTTATGGTAGTCCTATTTTTAGTTTTTTAAGGAATCTCCATACTGTTTTCCATAGTGGATGCACCAATAATGAACAAAGGTTCCCTTTTCCTCACATCCTCACCAACACTTGTTAGTTGCAAGACCTTCTGATGATAGCCATTTTAGAGTGAGGCAAACTTTCTTTTACTGAAATGGAGCACCTCTGAGAACAAAACCATGGAATCGTTCTCCCTCTCTCCCCTCACTTCCCTGTCCCTCCCTTCACCCCTCCTCCATCTTACCAAAGACCATTTCTGTTCTCCTACCTTGAGAAGGGGCAGGCCTGAGGATGGGGGTGGGTGAGGGAAAAGACCTCAGATCTCTCATGGCAATAATCTTTACCTAACATGCACTTATTCCAGACCCTTTGAGGCAGGGAGGTCCATGTGCAGCCCTGATGTCTCTTCTATGCCCTCCTGAACTCATCCCTAAATATCGCAGGCAATGTCATGCTTTGACACTCAGTGGACCTCCATTAGAGTCCTACCTCCACCACTTATGCGGGGACCTGGAGCAGTTTGCTTCCCTCTCTGCACCTCTCTTTTTTTAAATAAATGGTGATAATCTGACAAACTGCAAGCACACCATGCAGATGGGCTAAGCAGTGCTTGTAAAGGGTGTAGCCCCGTGCCTGGTATGTAGACACTATCAAACTCATGGTGGATGCCATGGGCATTCTCCTCTGAGCAGTACTGTTTAGCAGGGCATCCTCAGAGATTTCTGGTTTCCTCCGCCTGTGCATGAATTAAGGTATGTGCAACACTTGAAACAGAGGCTACCGGGCAGTAAGAACGAGTTGTGTGTCCTTGGTGGTGGTGGTTGTTATTCACATGCATTTGTTCTCAGGACTGCCAGTGAAATATTGGACTTGGTCTATGCTTTGCTTTATACCCTCTGCCCCCCAGGCTGAGGGCATTCTTTGACCGAAGCTGCACAAAGGAAAGAGATCGAATTGCTCTCCAGTGACTAGTCCTGCCCTCTACTTACAGCAGTTTTCTCCCAAACTTAAATATGAGCCCAGAAACCAGAAAAGATTCCGAAAAAAATTTTGCAAAGGACTTCCCTCTCTGGTATTTCTTCCTCCCTAGATTATTTTTTTAAGCCCAAATCCCTCTTTACACTTCTACTTAGAAAAGTGTTTCCTTCTCCACTCTCAGACTGATCTCTTGAATAGATGACTAGCAAATAGCTGTGATTTGATTTGATTTTTTTTGGCCACATCCCATGGCTGTCGGATCTCAGTTCCCCGACCTGGGTTAGAACCTGGGCCACGGCAGTGAAAAGGGTGAATTCTCACCACTAGATCACCAGGGAGTTCCCACAGCTGTGATTTTTTAGTTTCAGTAAATGCCTTTGCCCTGGGTCATGTCCTCTTTGATTTTGTCAAAACTTCCCTAGTGGACCAGTGGTTAAGAGTCTGAACTTCCACTGTAGGGGGTGCAAGTTTCATCCTTGGTTGGGGAACTGAGATCCTGCATGCCTCATGGCACAGCCAAAAAAAAAAAGACAAAATGTAATATGTAGCTGTCAGTCAAGCTCCAACATGAAAAGAGGCATTTTCCTTGCTTTAGGATGATAGTTAAACCTCAGGATGTGAGTTTGAATCCAGCCTCCACCTTTTATTAGCTGTGTGACTTTGAGCAACTTTCTTAACCTCTCTGCGTCTTGGCTTCCTCAACCATAAAATCAGATTGTTGCAAACATCAAATGAGATAACCCGTGTGCATCTACATATCCAGCCCTGGACATAGTAAATGCTTAGTGTGTGTTACCTGCTTACCATCACTTGACTTTCAAGCCATATCTTAGTCTACTGAAATGTAAGTGCCTATGTTAAGCTCCTAGCTCAGTGTTTCTCAATGTGATATTTTGGAACAGACAATCCTACATATTGAGTACATTTAGCATCTTTGGGCCTCACCTATTAAATGCCAATATCCACACTCTACCCAGGCGCTATAACAGTCAAAAAAGAAAAGAAATCCCCATCACATTTCCGGATACTATTGAGAGTGTGGCATATTTCATTGAGAAGTGCACTAATTACATGATGGTAGTATTGATCAGTGAAAATCGCTCAGTCATGTCCAACTCTTTGTGACCCCATGGACTGTAGCCTGCCAGGCTCTTCTGTCCATGGAATTCTCCGGGCTACTGGAATGGGTAGCCATTCCTAACCACCGGATCACCAGAGAATCCCCTGGGTTTCACTATTAAGGAGCCCTCCGTGACTGTCACTCAGCTCAGCCACCTTTTCAGCTTTAGCCTTTCTAAGAAATGAAGCTGGCATTATTTGTCTCATCTCCTTCATTTCTTATCTAACCCTCAATGAGTTGTGAAGCAAACAGGGAAGAAGCAGGTGCCAGTTATTCGTCTAGACTGAATTTTAAGAATGGATGGTGGCTTATCAAGGGGAGTGCCAGGAGCATTTGCAGCGGGACCCCTGGACACAGAGCTAGGCTGTGCCAGGTGCTCACTGGCACACTGCAGCCTGGATTAAGAGCCCTTCATATCTGATTAAGAAGAAAATAGAAAACTCCAGGAGTAAAAATCATTCCATGCTTAAAATCATTCCAGGCTTGGTCAGGCTGAAGAGACACTGCAAGCCCTCACCCACTAATATTTTTTTAATTGTAAATTTGGGACTAAAAATAACTGCATGTATGCCCAGTTGGGCATATACAGTTTCTTTGTATTCTGTAGCTGGAGGAGAGGTGTGTCCAGGTGCAAACATGGCAGTCCTGTAGCCAATGGGCCCAGGTCCCAGGCCTGTCTCGGCTGGACCGAGGCCAGGCAGCTCCACCTCCACAGTTGACCAGGAAGGGATGATCCAGGGCTTGTGGGCCTCCCCTCCCTGCCACATGTTATCAAGTCCCAACCTAACACTTGAAAGAAGGGGTAACACAAATGTGAACCCTTTCAAACACATTTCAAATCATGCCGTACCCTTCCCTCAATCTCTGTGTTCACCGCCTCAACAGGCAGCCTGTGAAAGTTCCATTTTACTTATCCCATAGGTCAGGACAGGACCATGCCTGCTGCTTCCTCTTGAAAAAAAAAGTTTACAATAAAAAAAATATCAGGGGGTGGGGGCTTGCAGCGTCTCTTCAACCTGTCCAACTCTTTGCACCCCCATAGAATATAGCCCACCAGGCTCCTCTGTCCATGGGATTTTCCAGGCAAGAACACTGGAGAGGACTGCCATTTCCAGTCCAGGGGATCTTCCTGACTCAGGGATCGAACCCACATCTCTTGCATCTCCTGCACTGACAGGCAGATTCTTTACCACTGTACCACCTGGGAATCCCAAAGTTACCATAAGACATGAAAATTAATTCAGTCTATAATTTATAGCCCTTTTATTTTTATAATGTATTAAGCGTTGTCTTCAAAGAAGACTCACTGACAAGGAAGCCCTACCTAGAATAACTAGCAACTGGCCGAAAACAGAAGAGACAATATGCAGAAGGTAAGTAGTCCAGCTTTAGCTAGAGAACAAATATTCACTAAAAACATGAGTTGCCATGAAAGAATATTAAGTTAAAACTAGGCCCTGTTTCAATGGTTCTTGTAGAATCTGAAAACAGTACAACTGTGAGAGGCAGAACTGGAGAGGAGTTATGAGCACCTTCCTTGAAGTCAGGCAGACCTGACCTTCAACCTGACTTTGCCATGACTTGCATGGTCTCAGAGTCCTCCCATGTCATCGAGACCTTATGAAACCCCCATTACAGAGCTGTTGTAGTTAAATACCCAATTTGTGTGAAGTCCTTAGAGCTGTGGTCTCGCGTTCACGAAGGGCTCAGTGAGTAGCTACTGCTGTGTTACGGGCAGATGGCAAGTGTCTGTGACACCTCCTGTGTCCTGGCACCGAGAGCACACAGAAAATAGGACACGTACCTGCCCTATTTCAATAGTTTTCAGCTTAGCCGAAAAGTTAAAACTTAGCTGCGTCTGTTTTCAACAATGCCCAAGCCCGTGACAGTTCCAAAGACCTGGATGAGAATTTAACGTGTGACCACCTGCCAAACGATTTTGCATGTGCTTGCTGGGAATTCACAGAGTGTGAATTTCACAGAGGCGGAAGGTAGAAAACTCTGATCTGTGCCTTTTCTGTGAGCTTCTGGCCCTGGCTTCCTTTCTACCCATGGGGAAAGGACACTTTGAATACAGACTAGAAGAGATAAGGGTGTGAAGGGCGAGCCTTGGCTTGTCCTTGAAAAGACATGCTGGGCTGCGTGGCCATCCCTTGAGCCCCTTGTCACCTCCTGAACCCAGTGGGTCCCCAAGTAGGATGGTGGCACTGACATCACCTTTTGTGGTAGAAGAATTGGCTGAAGCCCAGTTCTGGGAGAAAAAGGCCCAAAACAGAACAATTCAATCCAGCAAGACCAAAGCTGTGTCTTTTTATTCTGTGGACTCTCAGCAGCTGTTGGGCTTTGCTGGATTTTGATAGTAAGAAAATTTCCAAAAATAGAACAGAGAAATGTCAGCGTAAATGGGGTCACAGCAGTGAAACATCTCTACTACCAAGCGGTCTGATTTTGTTAATTCGACATGAAAGTTGCCCTGCAGACTGTCTGCTTGTGCCTGATCCCCATCCTGAGTGTGGCCCCAGCACACTGAGCCCAAGAGGTGAGCATCTCCTTTTGAATGGATAAATGCATTGCAACTAGAGGTGTCTCTAAGAGAATGTTTTCTATCCAAGCCAGGGCAAAGAAGGGGTTTCATCAACACCTTCATTATGTATATTTTACTACCTTTTTTTTTTTTT
>SJYQ01001656.1:403739-438550 GCA_006410935.1 Redunca redunca
GGAAAAACCATAGCCTTGACTAGACGGACCTTAGTCAGCAAAGTAATGTCTCTGCTTTTGAATATACTATCTAGGTTGGTCATAGCTTTTCTTCCAAAGAGTAGGCGTCTTTTAATTTCATGGCTGCACTCACCATCTGCAGTGATTTTGGAGCCCAAAAAAATAAAGTCTGTTACTGTTTCCACTGTTTCCCCATCTATTTCCCATGAAGTGATGGGACCGGACGCCATGATCTTCGTTTTCTGAATGTTGAGCTTTAAGCCAACTTTTTCACTCTCCTCTTTCACTTTCATCAAGAGGCTTTTTAGCTCCTCTTCACTTTCTGCCATAAGGGTGGTGTCATCTGCATATCTGAGGTTATTGATATTTCTCCCAGCAATCTTGATTCCAGCTTGTGTTTCTTCCAGTCCAGCGTTTCTCATGATGTACTCTGCATATAAGTTAAATAAGCAGGATGACAATATACAGCCTTGACGTACTCCTTTTCCTAAAATAAATAAAACTATGCCTTGTAAGCATTTGCTGTTTTCACCATTGATGTTCACCAAGGTGTGCACAGAAGCACAGACATGCTACCCTGGTTCTGGCCATCCACAAGGGCACTGTCCATTGCAGACTGAGGCTGACAGGTCAGATACCTGGATTGGGCGGTGTCTGGCTTTGATCCTAGAGGGAGGGTGGGACTTCAGAAACTAGGTGAGACTATAGCAAATAAAGGACTTCCCAGGTGGCGCTAGTGGTAAAGAACCTGCCTGCCAATGCAGGAGATGCAAGAGGCACGGGTTCGATTCCTGAGTTGGGAAGATTCCCTGGAGAAGGGAAGGGGAATCCACCCCAGTATTCTTGCTTGGAGAATCCCATGGAAAGAGGAGCCTGGAGGGCTACAGTCCATAGGGTAGCAAAGAGTTGGACATTAATGAAGCAAGTTAGCATGCATGCATAGCAAATAAAAGTAGCTGGTTGAATGGGTATAAAAACGTGACTGTCATGACTGATGGGACATGATGCAGTCTTTTGTCCTAGAGTCTAAGAAATGTTGACTCGATCCAGTGATATCTGGAGAGCCACTGACCCGGTGGGTGACTAGGAGACATTGCTTCTCAGTGTTTCCCATTCGTGAAGGATGGGAAAGGAGGGATAGGATGTCAAGAGAAGATTCAGAAAGATGTGTCAGCAGTTAAGCTGAGAAGTTAAGAGCATGCAGATTGGGAAGGTCCTCTGTGCCTGTCCCCTGCTGGACGGCTTCTACTTGTCTTTAGACCCAGGTCAGCTGTGGCCTCCATGGGGAAGCCTTTCAGAGTTACTTGCTCCTTGCGATTTGGTACCCTTGACTTGTATTGCCACCCTGCCACTTCCCATTGCATTTTGTGATGCTTTGTTTCCACATGCCGTCACTGCACTGTGCTCTTCTGAAAGACACCAATGGTTTTGACTATGTCTTGTGATGAGCAATGGGTCAGACCATGGGAGATGATCACTTGGTCTTGGAGATGATACTTCCTGAAAGGAAACAGATACATACAGGAAGTAGTCAGCTACTAGTGAAGTGATTACAAGAGGAGCCCATCAAAAATACACCGATAGACTCTTGGAACAGGAGGGTCCTTGACTATCATCTATTAACCCCATTACCCAGTAACCATGGCAAATCCAAGATGAGTGGGGATCCTACCTTACTCCAGCCTGGGGCAGCTCTTACCATAGGAAATTGACCAGAAGGAGGAGAACTTGGAGAACCTTCTCCGAAAGATGAAGGAGTAAAGTAATGGGTTCGAGGTTAGCTGTTAGCAGCCATACTGTGAAATAGAAGAGAAATGGGTAACTTACAGCCGGGCCCACTGAGTCATCACCCCAACCCTTCAGACTGTTGTTATTACCATTCTGAAGTTTACAGCTGTGGAGGCTGAGGCTTAGAGAGGTGAGGGGGCCTGCCCAGGACTGTACAGGTGACAGAAGGTAGGCTTGAGATGGAGAGAGATCCATCTCATTCCACTTTCTGACACCATCTCCCAGCGTCTCTTGAGACATGCTAAAATGCCCCCTTGCTTCCTAAACAAACTTCACCAAATAATCAGTTTGGAATTCCCTCCTGCCTCTCACCCCCGTTCCACTTGCTTTTCAGGAGAGAAGTACGAGCTACACGCAGGGACCGAGTCCACCCCCAGTGTCGTCGTGCACGTGTGTGACAGTGACATCGAGGAGGAAGAGGATCCAAAGACATCCCCAAAGCCAAAAATCATCCAGACCCGACGTCCCGGCCCGCCACCCTCCATGTCCAACTGAGTTCACCACTTCGCCTCCAAGAAAATATCCGTCTACTCTTTACCATGCTTTTTTTTTTCCTCCCTGTTGTTTGTTTGTCGAAAAAAAAAATAATTGCCTTTAAATCCCTGGGTGTTTGGTTGTTTGAAATTCCTTCGTTGTAATCAAGCCTCTCGGACAAAAGGGCTAGGAAAAGGTGATAGGTTTCCTGATCATATCATACCCACCAAGTATAATCCATTATTTAGGAGGTTCTAGGAAAAAAAAAAAAAAGTAGTATTTTCTTATTAAACAGTCAGCACAGCCTATATACCTTCATGCTCTCATGTGGATCCAAGCCGGAGACATCAGTGACAAATAGCTCCTGTGTTGTTTGTGAACCGTTCCAGTCCCAGTCCTGATGTGTGTGCGTTGTTTTTTCTTCCTGGCCACTTAAGTAGGACCATAAGTAAACTTGACTTTGATTGCATGAGATTTCCCTATCTGGTCTCCCCAATCCTCTGCATCCCAACATTCCCAGGACATGCATGATCACCAGCATTTATTTTTGTGATTTGAGGATATACTATAAGTCACCGATTGTCAGCATCCAGTCATGTCCTATCTAGGTTAGCAAAATTATCAGCATCCTCCAGCTTAACAAGTCTGGGTAATTGTCACTCTTTGGAGTCAAAGACTTCATAGCTCTGTGAAAATTCCTGGAGGAAAAACTGAGCTTGGCCCCAAAGATAACCCTCAGTAGATTTTGAAGATGATTCCCTTGTCAATCTTTCCCAACCTCCTTGGGGAGGCTTGTCCAGGGTGACAGAGATCGATTTCAGACAAACCTATTTATTACAAAAGTCTCATGGTGTCTGAACGATTGTTTTTTTTCCCCTTCTCTTTGTATATTTGTACAAATGTTTCAGCTGTGCTTTTAAAAATCTGGATGTTTTTATTTAGTGATTCTTCAGCCATTAGCTGCTTTAAAACATATGTGCATTGCTTATGAATGCATTCATATACTAATACAGGTAATCTGATAATATTACACTCTATTATGTATAATGCTGAATTTTGAAAGGGCACAAAACTTCTGTTGCCAATATATAAACAGTTAGCCAACAACTTTGCTATCAAGACCAGTTGTTTTTAAATAAAGTGAAGAAGCAAGTGTCGGCTGCAGGCAGTTGGAATGCAGCTAAATCAACGTAGCAGCTGCTGAGCATGTTCGAAGGGAAAGATGGATCCATAAATGTTTGTGCAAGTCCTACTCATCCAATGCTCATATTGCTCAAAAACGCATTTGTTTTTGTTACATGTGATTTTTCTATTTCTCTAGCCCAAAGTGCATTACAGAAGATACACCTATAGAACCATTACCTTCTGCTCAATGTGCCAGGCCTCATCTACTCCTGTACGTTCAGTGACTTTCTTTAGATGCAAATGTCAATTACAACGGAGTGGGGAAATACTGTCATTACCCAAGCCTCAGAAAAACACATGAGAACAATAACACAGCCACCTGATGGAAGGATTGTTGTGGTTTTTGATTAAGGTGTATGTTAGTTTCATCAGAAACTGAAAATATTAGACTGATAACTCAGAAATAAAAGTCCGTTTTACTGTGAATATAGCAATATAGTACTGGACACAGTACAGGTGAAACTGAGGACAGCGCTGCTTGTAAAATCCTGAGTTTCTATAAGAAAAACGAAGGCTCCTTTGAAAAATAAAATCTGAGGAGTATATAATAAGCAAATGCTTTGACTTTCCTTTGCTGTGGAGGTTTTTGGTTTTTCATGGACAAATAAAAAGAGTAGACCTAATAGTGGAGAATGCTGCCCTCTAGTGGAGCAAGCTGAGAACTACAGGTGTCAGCCATTTTTATGCTGACTTAATCATTTGTGTGTTCTTTGACTTTTTAAACAACTCAGAATTTTCAGAAAAAGGCAGATTCTAGAGAAATCTGGATGAGAGAAACTATTTGGAAATGAATTTTCAGTGTTTCAAAACAGTTCCATCAGACGTTTCCAACCAAATTTAGTCAAAGTTGTGTGTCATCAAAAAATAAAAACTCAGTGGAGTGTATGACCCAGGTGGTTAGTCTTGGCCACACTTATTGCAAAATGTCAATGTTAATCTATCTCAGATCAAGTAATTCTCTCATGAGATTGGGTTTGGGGAGGTGGAGAGAGGTACATATCCCAGGAGATGGGGAGGAAACAGACAAGACTCCCCTCCAAGCATCGTGAAAGTCAGAATTGCCTCAGTATCCCCCTGACCCACAGGATGCAAGCCTCTTCAGCACTATTTTAAGTTTGAAAAGTTTAACTGTGGAGGGGGGAGGGGAAGATTCCCACCAACCGAATCATTTGTGCACGTGTATAGCTCAAAGAGCTTAGATTTCAAATATAACTGGTGAATGACTCTGGCCATGTAGTGTGATTTCTGTGTTGTCTGCCTGAATTGGATCTATCTGATGGTTATTGTGGAAGAGGGAGACTCAGTCTATAGTCTTTCCAAGACGTTATCAAGAGATGAAATGAACTCGGCTCTTCCTGAAAGGGAGGGGACAGGGGCGGGGGGAGGGAAGTGGGCAGAGCTGGTTGGCAGCATGTCATGAAGGAAGAGGAATTTGAAGGGGTGGTTGGGCTCTGATAAGGGGTCTAGGAGACACCCCTGTTTGTTGTCATAGTTCAGCCAGCTTGATCCTAACTGTACACAGACTCTTTTAACATAATCCCCACTCTATTATTTTCTTTAAAATGCTGTCATAGACCTGGAAGTTAAAGTCGCACAATCATGTTGGACTCTTTGTGACCCCATGACTATACATAGAATTTTCCATGGCATTCTCCAGGCCAGAGTACTGGAGTGGGTAGCCTTTCCCTTCTCCGGGGGATCTTCCCAACCCAGGGATCAAACCCAGGTCTCCCACATTGCAGTCAGATTCTTTACCTGCTGACCCACCAGGAGAGCCAGTAAGAGACCTGAAGCAGACACAAATGTACCACATGGAACACACCAAGCACTATCATAAAGTAAAACACGGGTGCATCTCCTTTATGAGGATTAAAACCATCTGTTCATCAAATTATACCATTAAGACAGTGAAAAGGAAAGCCTCAGAGTGGGGGAAGATAATTGTATTAATATTACCCATAATTGTTAAATAACTCACATCCAAAATGTCAAGAGAACGCCTACAAATCACTTAGGAAAAGAGACAACTCCTTTGGTAAGAATGGTTAAGATGTTTAAATAGGTACTTTAAGTATACAGGCAATTCACACATACACTGTACCCCTGACATATCCCTACAGGCCTTAAACATTGAAGTGTGTTCAACATCAATTCTCATCAGAGAAAGACCAGTCAGACCGTCAAAGAGGTACACCACACACCTATCAAAATTAGGTCTGAGGAAATACGAAGTCATGGTGTGAGTCAAGGCAGAGTATAACTGGTACCACCACCTAGGAGTACTGTTCAGTAATATTTACCAAAGCTAAACACAGACTGATCTGGGAGGGGTTCCACTGAAAGACAGATACTCAGCAGATCTGAGTTTTCACATCCACCAACAGACTCATGTTCATACAAATTTGTGTGCCTGACACGCAGTGAGGCCAAACAGACTGAAATGTCGGAATCTGGAGCAGAGTAAGGTGCCATGCAGGGCCGTGCGAGAAGAAGTAGCTCACACCTAAAAAGCTTTGAGCTCCCTGAAGGGTTTTGGCAAAGCACCTTTAAAAGCCAGATGAGGCACTTAGAGAATGAACTTATAGTTGCCAGGGAGGAAGTATGGGGGAAAGAGAGAGGGAGTTTGGAATTGACATGTACACCCATTGTATTTAAAATGAATAACCAACAAGGGCCTACTGTCCAGCACAGGGAATGCTTACTGTTATGTGGCAGCCTGGATGGGAGGGGAGTTTGGAGGAGAATGGATACATGTATATGTATGGCTGAGTCCTTTTGCTGTCCACCTGAAACTATCATATTGTTAATTGGCTATGTGAAGTGAAGTCGCTCAGTCGTGTCCGGCTCTTTGCGACCCCATGGACTGTAGCCTATCAGGCTCCTCCGTCCATGGGATTTTCCAGGCAAGAGTGCTGGAGTGGATTGCCATTTCCTTCTCCAGGGGATCTTCCCGACCCAGGAGTCGGACCCGGGTCTCCTGCATTGCAGGCAGACGCTTTACCGTCTGAGCCACCAAAATAAAAGGTTAAAAATAAAAGCCAGGTGAGGGAGGGGGGGTCACAGGATCTGTAATCAGCTCCTGCACAATTCTCTGATTGGTTGGTGGTAAGATCGCAGGGTGGTGTCACAGGGGTGAACACTATCAGTGCTTAGGCTCCAGGAGGCCTGGGGCTATGTACTCAGGGTCATCCAGTAGTTAACATCTTCCATTTGAGGGGCTGGGGTGGGCAGCACAGATTACGTCTGCAAAACAACTCAGGAAGTGTGCATCAAGTACTATTATCTAGGTGCTTCAGAGACGAACTAAAGCAGAAGATAGAGGAGAAGGTCTGTCCTGAGAAAGCCTCGTGGGGTCCTGCACAGTTAGAGTTTTAGTTTTTTCTCTCTTCCCAAGTTGTTTAGAAGACCTTGGTGTGGGAAAGGGGGGACAGAGCAGGTGATGAAGAATGGTAAGTCAGTGACGCAGGGAAACCTTCATTTAGCTGCGGGTACAGAGAGTCCCTGCCAGAAGCCAGCATGAACAGCATTGCTGAACACTCAGCAGGCTCTCCCCTTAAATCTGCAATCTGAGAAAGGGAAATTTCCAAGCAAAAAGTTTTCTGTCCAACTCATTCATCTGCTCCTTTCAAAAAGAGTCTGGTGAAGTGTTGTTGGAGTTGATTCAGGAGCTTTTTAGGTCTCTAAAAGGAAATTACATCCTAGGTTAATTGTGTAGGTGTGTGTGTGTGCGCGCGCGCGCGCGCACGCACGCACATGTTACCAAGTGCCTTTGGTTTAGGTTGGAAATAGGAAACCCAGAAAAGGCTGAAATGATTGAGATACTTTGTACTGCCCTCCTTGGCTTTTTTTGCAGTATTTTCTATTCTCACCCAGTAACTGAGTTAGAAGACTTGGAGGGCTGGGCAGGAAGGACTGTGGGGCATCCTGGACTAGTTGTAATTATTACTGAAATCATTGTTCCCCCAACAGAGTTCAGATTTGCCTGTGGAGTCATCTTTTCTAAAAGCAAGACTTATAGTTGTTTCTCCAGTGTGTCCAAGTTCAGCCCCTGCTCTGCAGAGCCCATGTCCTGTGTTGCAGCGGGGCCTGGGGTGCAACTGCCACCCCAATGCCAGCCCTGGCCCCAGCTGCAGAGTGGCCCCATGGCCAAGTCCCCAAGACTAGCTTCTTGACCAGGTGAAAGAGTATCCTAGTGGGTCCATCAGAGCCACATATGCTCATGAACACATGGATGGGGGGAAAGGTGTCTAGTTTTGACATAGGATATTTTCCAATAGCATCCCTGACAAAGGAAGCATGAAAGGTACATTGAACAAGACCACGCAGGTCTCACTGCATTTCACACTTGACTGATAGTTTGGTTTGTTGAAATGTCTTCTAGAGAGTGAAGGCAGCGCTCCACTGCTCTTCTAGCTTCTAGAAGCAACAGGTCATTCTCATTTCTGAATCTTGGATGTAATCTGTATTTCTTCCCTGGGTCCTTGATAGGACTGCTTTGTCCCAGCTGTTTAGAAAATTCAGGTACTGGATTCCTCATGGGTCCTTTCTACAAACTCATATTCTGCTATTATGGACATTCTTCTTGAACGAATTACTTGAAACATCCCTACTCTGTATCTTTTATGCTCTCTCTTTTACAAGAGCCTATTGGATCTTAGATAAGCTAAAATGGTCTTCTAATTTTTTTTTCCCTCTCTCTCACTACAAATTTCTATCTCTTTTCCTTTTTTGTTCCATACTCTGGGAAATTTGTTCAACTTTCTCTTTAGCCTTTCTAGTCAATGGTTTCCTTCTATTCACATGCATTTGATTTTTTTTTTCATTCCTGAAATTTTTCTTTCTTGTGACAACCTGTTCTTTTTCACTAATGCAGTTTCTTCTCATCACTCTTGAGATATTTTTTGCTCATTTCTATGATTTTCTGCATTCTGTTTTCTTCCTGTTTCCTTTTTTCCTATTTACTTGATAATTCTCTCTCTCTTCAGAGAAGGCAATAGCACCTCACTCCAGTACTCTTGCCTGGAAAATCCCATGGATGGAGGAGCCTGGAAGGCTGCAGTCCATGGGGTCACTGAGGGTCAGACACGACTGAGCGACTTCCCTTTCACTTTTCACTTCCATGCATTGGAGAAGGAAATGGCAACCCACTCTAGTGTTTTTGCCTGGAGAATCCCAGGGATAGGGGAGCCTGGTGGGCTGCCGTCTCTGGGGTCGCACAGAGTCGGACACGACTCAAGTGACTTAGCGTAGCTTAACTTAGCTTAGCTTAGCTCTCTCTCTCTTTCTGTCTGTCTCTCTCTTATGTTTGAGCAGTAGTTCTTGATAGGGAAAGATTTTGCCCCCAGGGGACCCTTTTGTTGTCATAGCTAGAGATTTGTGCTACTAATATGTGATAGCTAGAGACCAAGGATGCTTCCCAGATAGCTCAGTTGGTAAAGAATCCTCCTGCACTGCAGGAAACCCCGGTTTGATTCCTGGGTCAGGAAGATCCGCTGGAGAAGGGATAGGCTACCCACTCCAGTATTCTTGGGCTTTCCTTGTGGCTCAGATAGTAAAGAATCTGCCTGCAATGTGAGAGACCTGGGTTTGATCCCGGAGTTGGAAAGATCCCCTGGAGAAGGGAAAGGCTACCCATTCCAGTATTCTTGCCTGGAGAAGTCCATGGACTGTACCGTCCATGTGGTGGCAGAGTCTGACATGCCTGAGAGACTTTCACTTTCACGGATGCTTCTAAGGAACTTACAATGCACAGAAGTGGCCCCAAATATCAAGAGTGCTAAGGCTGAGGGGTCACACAGAGTCGGACACGACTGAAGCGACTTAGCAGCAGCGAGACTAAGAAACTCTGGTTAGAAGTTCTCTCCCTGCTCCTGAGATGCTTGGTGCTTTGCTCATATTTTGGGTGAAACACTGAACATGGAATTGGATTGACTGTGTGGCTATAAGTGGAGCTTACTGACTATGAACTTCACTGTAGGTTAACCTTGATGTCAGGGCTTTCAAACTCTCTGTGTCTTGCCTTCTTTTTTATAGACAATAGTACCTTATTTTTTTAATATATTTTTATGTTATCTTGGACTGCTATTGATTTACAATGTTGTGTTCGTTTCAGGTATACAGCAAAGTTATCCTCTTATACATAAACATGTATCTATTTTTTTTCAAACTCTTCTCCTATTTAGTTTATTGCAGAATGTTGAGTATAGTTCCGCATGCCATTTGGCAGGTCCTTGTTAAAGAGTCGGACGCGACTGAGTGACTGAACTGAACTATTGGTTATCTATTTTAAATATAGTAATGTATATGTGTCTAGCCCCCCATTTTTTGGAGTTTAGGAATAATTTAATTACATAATTATGGAGTTCAATACAGCACAATAGCCATTTTTCCTATTAGACTTTATTTTTTAAGAACAGTTTGAGATTTACAGAAAAGTCATGACACAAATCCAGACAGTTTCTATAAATGCTGTTTGCAGCTTTCCCTACCATCGATTGCTTACATTAATTAAGGTGCATTTGTTACAATTAATGAACCAATATTTAATGCATTATCATTAACTAAAATTCACAAGGAGGAGCCATGTAATCTGGAAGGTTGAAGTCTAGGGGCCAGGATTCTGGGAGTGAACAGAGAAGATAATCGTTCAGACTGCAAGCTGCCTTTGTGCAGAGGGTGACACCTGCCCCCCACTGCCAGCCACTCACTCCAGTGGTACCCAGTACCCATTATGCCCCCAAATTTCTAGTTTCACTTCTTCAAGGAAGAGAAGGCTTAGATGAACAAAGTTAAATAGCCCAAAGCACTGAGCTGTGAGCTCCGGCCATCCATGTCCAGAGCCTATGGTTAATAAGACACCGCACCCAACTCTTGTAGGGTGGGGTAACCATGGCCAGTGGCAACAGCTAATCCATCCATCACCACTGGACCTGAGGAGTGGTAAAGTGTTGACACACACGCTGTGTGGTTTGACCCCACTTAATGCCCATGAGCCACCAGATGATGCCGCAGGTGAAAGATCTAACACCCAATAGATGCTGGGGATGACACCAAGCAGGAAACCCTCCAGGGCCTCAGGATGCTTCCACATCACTATCTGGCCCTGTTCTGGGACCTACAGTGCCCCACTCTACATCTGTCACCAGCTCGGTCATTTCCTGCAAAGGGCACAGTCTTGTCTATGTCTAATGTTGTTTCTGGCCCCAGAAGGGTAGGCAGAACTTTCCAGAAGTACTGTGCTCAGTTAGTGAGAGCTCTGATATTTGTTAGGTCTCTTGTCATGCTTTCTTTCTGAAACTGGACAGTGGGAGATGGCACTGGGTCCCTGGATTCATAGATTCCCTCATTAGAAAGAAGTGTGAGAAACACGGGTTCAGTCTCTGAAAGCTCAGACAGGTTCGTGGTTGATCTAGGCAGGGCCCCACAGGGAACAAACCAAGTCGTAAATACTAGGGGGAATCATAACAAAGTAAGTATGATCCACACATGCAAACGTGTACAATGTGAGTTGATGCCACCTCACAATGGTTGTCCTTTTCAGCACAAATACCACTGGGGACATGGCAGCTTA
The DNA here is from genome assembly GCA_006410935.1 of Redunca redunca. Lineage (NCBI taxonomy): Eukaryota > Metazoa > Chordata > Mammalia > Artiodactyla > Bovidae > Redunca > Redunca redunca. The sequence continues at coordinate 414,757 of SJYQ01001656.1, forward strand.
AACACCCAAGACATTCCAGGTCCTGTGGCTGGGTGGCCTTCCCAGGATGGCCGCAAAGATTTGAAGAACTTTCTTATAGATGTTGGCACAGTCTGAGAAGATCAGTCTGGGGGATCCTAAAAAACACGGGGATCTGTCTGCCCCTTACCTGCTGTTCGAGCCAGCTTGCCTGGCATGCACTTAGCCCTTTGCTTCCTTCCTTGCCCTCCTTTTACCCTTCCTGCACCTTGGAAGATAAACATTTGAGCCTACTCCTATTTGTAGTTTCACTGTAGGCCTTCAAACTTTCTGTGTCTGAAGATAAGAGCCAATCATGAAAAGCTCATTTCTTATTCTCTCAGATGCTTTGTAATGGAGTTTTTTAGTAGGAAGATTATTTTTGATTGGAATATAATTGCTTTACAATGTTGTGTCATTTTCTGCTGTACAACAACATGAATCAGCTATCCATGCATGTGTGCTCAGCCACTCATGCAGTTGTGTCCAACTCTTTGTGACCCCATGGACTGTAATCCACCAGGCTCCTCTCTCCATGGGATTTTCCAGGCAAGAATACTGGAGTGGGTTGCCAGGGGATCTTCCCAACCCAGGGATCAAACCCGAGGCTCTTGCGTGTGTACATATATCCTTCTTGAGCCTCCTTCTTACTCACCCCCATCCCACCCCTCTAGATCATCACATCACTGAGCTGAACTCCCTGTGCTATACAGCAACTTCTCACTAGCAATCTAATTTACACATGGAAGGCAATGGCACCCCACTCCAGTACTCTCGCCTGTAAAATCCCACGGACAGAGGAGCCTGGTAGGCTACAGTCCATGGAGTCTCGAAGAGTCGGACACGACTGAGTGGCTTCACTTTCACTTTTCACTTTCATGTATTGGAGAAGGAAATGGCAACCCACTCCAGTGTTCTTGCCTGGAGAATCCCAGGGACAGGGGAGCCTGGTGGGCTGCCATCTATGGGGTCGCACAGAGTCAGACACGACTGAAACGACTTAGCAGCAGCAGCAGTGTATATATGTCAATGTGACTGTCTTAATTTGTCCCACTCTCCCCTCCCCCCACTCCGGGTCCACAGTTCTGTTCTCTATGTCTGCATCTCTACTCTTGTCCTGCAAATAGGTTCCTGGAGTTTTATGCAAACAGGTTTCAAAGTGCTGCCAAATCTTACGTGAGCTACTTCCATCAGTTCTTAAGCAGTCCTGCCATCAAGAAAGCTCGTGCTAGGTAACTAGTATGTAATCCTTCTGTTTTATTTAGGACTGGATTCTCTTACTAAACCTCTGGGAAGGGAAATGGGCTCTTTCAATGGTTTTTTGTGTGTATATTATAGTTGTGTGGTTACATGACTGCCCCCCAAGCTCCTCCTCCCCTGCCCCCACCACACAGACACACACACATCCCTCAATAAGCTCCTGGCAAATGTTTTAAGAGCAAGGAACTTGCCTTTTCCTCCTTAGCTTGACCCACAGCACATGATCCCACTCTGAGCATCTATTAGGTGCTCAATAAATCTTAGATGAAGGAATTGGGTGAAAAAATCAGATGATTTGGAAACCCCAATGATATACACAGACCTTGTAATAAAACCAGAAAGAACTTTATACAAGACAATGTGAAAACTGTCCACCCTTAATGAAGAATTAAATACCTGGCTCCTTGACCTATTCTCCCAGACTCCTTGATTGTAATTTCAATCAGATGGGAGAAAAAGACTTTCATTCATTTACTCAAAAAACATTTCCTGAGAACCTACTCTGTTCCAGGCACTGAAATAAGCTTTGGGAAAATGAGGTGTCTTGGTGAAAAAGACAATCCAAGTTTCCACCCTAACTGAACTTACTTTTTAAGGTATTTAGTGGTTGGAAAGTGTTATGGACGGAAATGTGTCCCCTCCACAATCCATATGTAGAAGCCCTATGTGACTATATTTAATGGCTGTGGTTTTACAGAGATAATTAATATTCAATAAGGTCAAAAGAATGGGGCCTTAATCTGATAGGACTGATGTCCTTATAAGAAGAGGAAGACACACCAGAGATCTCTGTCTCTTCCCACACACAGAAAAGGCCATATGAGCACATGACAAGGTGGCCATTTTTAAGCAAAGATGAGGGCTCCCACCAGAACTGAACCCTGCTGGCACCTTGACCTGGGAATTTCAGCCTTCATAACTAAGACAAAATAAATTTCCATTGTCTAAGCCACGCAGCTTGTAGAATTTTGTTATGGCAGCCTAGGTTGACTAGCACACAAAGCATCAGCAGTTATGGTGACAAGATAGGAGAGGAGGAAAGAAAGAAAATTGCTCACTGGACAGAAATACTGAATTATTGTGATCATCAATTCAAATTCTTGCTATTTAACAATTTAAGATTATTCCTTGGGGCTGGCTTACACTCTGCACTCCCAATGCAGGGGGCCCAGATTCCATCCCTGGTCAGGAAATCAGGTCCCACTTGCTGCAGCTGAGGGTTAGCATACTGCAACGAAAGATCTTGCATGCAGTGATGAAGGCTGAAGATACTACATGACACAATCAAGAACCAGTGCCAAATAAATAAGTACATTTTTTAAAATTACTCCTATTTTTTAGGGATTCCAGTAAAGGAAAATCTACTTACCCTGAGACTTCTCCTGATGATTACCTGGCTTTCTCAACCCTGTCTAAAGCTTTTAACTATATGGTTATAGTCAGTGTTTCTACCCCATGAGACTCAGAGCTTTCTTCAAAGCAAGGCTCAGCCTAGTTCATATGCCAGCTGCTGCTGCTGAGAGTCTGGCCCAAATATAGCTGCATCCCTCTTAGGGATTTCTCATTTCTCCTGTGAACTTCAATTCCCAGTCCTGGTTTTAATTGGACATCTGGGTAATTTATTTCCATATAGGAGCAGCCTGTCTGCTGTTTTTCCAAATTACCGAGACAGTCTGCCCTCTCTTATCTCTTATTAGGTAAGCATGTACCCCAGTCAACTGTAACATAGACTGGTCCCTACTCTCACAGCTAAACCCACTTGGGGTGTTTGTATTTGTTATCTATTTCCACTTTATAAGCTACCACGAAGTTAGTGGTTTGAGCAACTCACATGTATGATTTCATTTCTGTGGGTTGAGAATCCAGCTTAGCTACTTTGGGGCTACTCACAAGGCTGGGTCAGGTGGTCTCATCTGAAAGCCTGAATGAGGAAAGATCACATTCAAGCTCACTCAGGTTATTGTTAGAATGCTATTCCTTAAGGGAAGCTGGACTGAAGGGCCTCCACAGTCTGCTGGCTGCTGTCAGAGACCACACTCAGGCCCTTGCCACACTGGCCTCTCCAACAAGTCCATTTACTTCAGCCAACCATGAAGGCCAAGGAGGCAAATACAGTCTGCTTGCAAGACAGAGGTGGCAATCTCCTGTAACCTAGTGATCAGAATGACATCTCATCATCTTTCCCATTGCTTCTATTGATCAGGAGTGAGTTACCAAGGTCCAGACTACTCAGGATGGGGCAGTGGGGGGTGGGTGGGATGACTACAAGAGGATGTGGGTGGCATCAGGGTCCACTTTAGAAGCTACCTACCACAGGGCAGGTGAGTGGGAAAGGAGTGAGTCTGAGCCAACAGTCATCTCTACATTTCTTACAGATCCCTGAAAGAACTATAGAGTCCTGTCGCAAGATCACAGGGGCAAGGCCTTGCACCAAGACCACAGAAGAGGAGCCCAGAACCACAGTCACCTCTGAAACTGACTGAGCCCCTTTGCCAAAAACCCCCAAATCATCACCAGCAGGCATTCTGCTCCTAACTTAGACAAAAATGCCTACCTCAGTGCTCACCCTTTAGTGTCCTAACCAATCGCCTAATGCTAACCTTCCAACAGGAATTTTGTCTTGAAGTTATAAAAAATGGCTACTGAAAAGTTGAGCCTGGCTGCTGTTTTAACAGTGTCCTGTTGACTCTCCCTGTCCTGTCAGGAGGTCAGTCCACTGTGTTCTCAGTGCCCACATTATCTCTGCTCTTTGTTCTTAATAAACTCACTTCTTTCTGCAATACTCGGTGTTTAGGAATTTTTTTCCAACTCATGTTCAGACTGCCATGACAAGAACTATTTATTTTCTTAGAAAAAAATCTAGAAAGGTGATACTGATTTCTGATCAACTCTTTAGAAGCCATGTCAATTCTGACTATGAAACAACTCCACATTTCTTTTTTTTAATATAAATTTATTTTAATTGGAGGCTAATTAATTTACAATATTTTATTGGTTTTGCTATACATTGACATGAATCCACCACGAGTGTACACGTGTTTCCCATCCTGATCCCCCTTTCCATCTCCCTCCCCATACCATCCCTCTTGGTCATCCCAGTGCACTAGCCCCAAGGATCTTGTATCCTGCATCGAACCTGGACTGGTGATTCATTTCACACATGATAATATACATGTTTTATCACCATTCTCCCAAATCATCCCACCCTCACCCTCTCCCACAGAGTCCAAAAGACTGTTCTATACATCTGTGTCTCTTTTGCTGTCTCACATACAGGGTTATTGTTAGCATCTTTCTAAATTCCATATATATGTGTTAGTATACTGTATTGGTGTTTTTCTTTCTGGCTTACTTCACTCTGTATAATAGGCTCCAGTTTCATCCACCTCATTAGAACTGATTCAAATGTATTCTTTTTAATGGCTGAGTAATACTCCATTGTGTATATGTACCACAGCTTTCTTATCCATTCATCTGCTGATGGACATTTAGGTTGCTTCCATGTCCTGGCTATTATAAACAGTGCTGCGATGAACATTGGGGTACATGTGTCTCTTTCAATTCTGGTTTCCTCGATGTGTATGCCCAGCAGTGGAATTGCTGGGTCATATGGCAGTTCTATTTCCAGTTTTTTAAGGAATCTCCACACTGTTCTCCATAGTGGCTGTACTAGTTTGCATTCCCACCAACAGTGTAAGAGGGTTCCCTTTTCTCCACACCCTCTCCAGCATTTATTGCTTGTAGACTTTTGGATCACAGCCATTCTGTGAAATGGTACCTCATTGTGGTTTTGATTTGCATTTCTCTGATAATGAGTGATGTTGACTATCTTTTCATGTGTTTGTTAGCCATCTTTATGTCTTCTATGGAGAAATGTCTATTTAGTTCTTTGGCCCATTTCTTGATTGGGTCATTTATTTTTCTGGAATTGAGCTGCAGGAGTTGCTTGTATATTTTTTTTTTTTTTTTTTTTTTTACGTTTCAATGCCATTCTCCCATCTCAGCTTGTATATTTTTGAGATTAGTTGTTTGTCAGTTGCTTCATTTGCTATTATTTTCTCCCATTCCGAAGGCTGTCTTTTCACCTTGCTTATAGTTTCCTTTGTTGTGCAGAAGCTTTTAATTTTAATTAGATCCCATTTGTTTATTTTTGCTTTTATTTCCAGTATTCTGGGAGGTGGGTCATAGAGGATCCTGCTGTGATTTATGTCAGAGAGTGTTTTGCCTATGTTCTCCTCTAGGAGTTTTATAGTTTCTGGTCTTACATTTAGATCTTTAATCCATTTTGAGTTTATTTTTGTGTATGGTGTTAGAAAGTGATCTAGTTTCATTCTTTTACAAGTGGTTGACCAGTTTTCCCGGCACCACTTGTTAAAGAAATTGTCTTTAGTCCATTGTATATTCTTGCTTCCTTTGTCGAAGATAAGGTGTCCATAGGTGTGTGGATTTATCTCTGGGCTTTCTATTTTGTTCCATTGATCTATATTTCTGTCTTTGTGCCACCATACTGTCTTGATGACTGTGGCTTTGTAGTAGAGCCTGAAGTCAGGCAGGTTGATTCCTCCAGTTCCATTCTTCTTTCTCAAGATTGCTTTGGCTATTTGAGGTTTTTTATATTTCCATACAAATTGTGAAATTATTTGTTCTAGCTCTGTAAAAAATACCGCTGGTAGCTTGATAGGGATTGCATTGAATCTATAGATAGCTGTGGGTAGTATACTCATTTTCACTATATTGATTCTTCTGATCCATGAACACGGTATATTTCTCCATCTATTAGTGTCCTCTTTGATTTCTTTCACCAGTGTTTTATAGTTTTCTATATATAGGTCTTTAGTTTCTTTAGGTAGATATATTCCTAAGTATTTTATTCTTTTCGTTGCAATGGTGAATGGAATTGTTTCCTTAATTTCTTTTTCTACTTTCTCATTATTAGTGTAAAGGAATGCAAGGGATTTCTGTGTGTTGATTTTATATCCTGCAACTTGACTATATTCGTTGATTAGCTCTAGTAATTTTCTGGTGGAGTCTTTAGGGTTTTCTATGTAGAGGATCATGTCATCTGCAAACAGTGAGAGTTTTACTTCTTCTTTTCCAATGTGGATTCCTTTTATTTCTTTTTCTGCTCTGATTGCTGTGGCCAGAACTTCCAGAACTATGTTGAATAGTAGCGGTGAGAGTGGGCACCCTTGTCTTGTTCCTGACTTTAGGGGAAATGCTTTCAATTTTTCACCATTGAGGATAATGTTTGCTGTGGGTTTGTCATATATAGCTTTTATTATGTTGAGGTATGTTCCTTCTATTCCTGCTTTCTGGAGAGTTTTTATCATAAATGGATGTTGAATTTTGTCAAAGGCCTTCTCTGCATCTATTGAGATAATCATATGGCTTTTATTTTTCAATTTGTTAATGTGGTGAATCACATTGATTGATTTGCGGATATTGAAGAATCCTTGCATCCCTGGGATAAAGCCCACTTGGTCATGGTGTATGATCTTTTTAATGTGCTGTTGGATTCTGATTGCTAGAATTTTGTTGAGGATTTTTGCATCTATGTTCATCAGTGATATTGGCCTGTAGTTTTCTTTTTTTGTAGCATCTTTGTCAGGTTTTGGTATTAGGGTGATGGTGGCCTCATAGAACGAGTTTGGAAGTTTACCTTCTTCTGCAATTTTCTGGAAGAGTTTGAGTAGGATAGGTGTTAGCTCTTCTCTAAATTTTTGGTAGAATTCAGCTGTGAATCCGTCTGGACCTGGGCTTTTGTTTGCTGGAAGATTTCTGATTACAGTTTCAATTTCCGTGCTTGTGATGGGTCTGTTAAGATTTTCTATTTCTTCCTGGTTCTGTTTTGGAAAGTTGTACTTTTCTAAGAATTTGTCCACTTCTTCCAAGTTGTCCATTTTATTGGCATATAATTGCTGATAGTAGTCTCTTATGATCCTTTGTATTTCTGTGTTGTCTGTTGTGATCTCTCCACTTTCATTTCTAATTTTATTGATTTGATTTCTCTCCCTTGGTTTCTTGATAAGTCTGGCTTTATCAAGTCTGGTTTATCAGTTTTATTTATCCTCTCAGCACATTTCTTATACATATTACCCACAGCCGCTTGAATGACAGACAGGTGTATGCATGCAGGCCTTCCCTTCAATCATGTCCAACTCTTTCTGTGATTGCAGCCCACCAGGCTCCTCTGTTCATGGGGATTCTCCAGGCAAGAATACTCGAGTAGGTTGCCATGCCCTCCTCCAGGGGATCTCTCTGACCCAGGGATCAAACCCACATCTCTTCCGTCTCCAGCATTGGCAGGTGGGCGCTTTACCACTACTGCCACCTGGGAACCCCAGAACTTACATAGTGTCTCTCAAACATCACTCTTCCTGTCTCAGGAAATAGACACAGCTATCGAGACTTCTCTCTGGGGATTCCCAGGTGGTACCAGTGGTAAAGAATCCACCTGCCAATGCAGGAGACCCTAGAGATGCAGGTTCATTCCCTGTGTCAGAAAGATCCCCTGGAGGGGGGCATGGCAACCAACTCCAGTATTTTTGCCTGGAGAATCCCACGGACAGAGGAGCCTGGTGGGCTATAATACATGAGCCCCCAAAAGAGTTGGACACAACTGAGCAACTGAGCATGCACGCTCATGCACATTTTGACTTCTCAAGTCAGAAACTAAGAAATGACCTCTGATTCCTTCCTCTCTCACACTCTGCCTTCATTGAGTGAAATATCAATAATTATGGTAAGTTATGTAGAAAGGGACTTACATGTCCATCAGGTAGTTATTTGGAGATGATGAAGATGGGACACCAAGAGTATTCCCATATAATTTGGGTAAACTAATTTATCTCCCTAAGATCTAGTTTTCTTTACTGAAAGAGAAGGAATAATACTGGGAGACGTATGTCAAAGAGAAGTGAGAATCAAATTAAGTGACATCTGTAAAATGCTTAGATTATTGTTTTACATCTTGGGAGTCTTCTGTACCTTATCTACCATACCAGCTATCAGAGAACCATAAGGAGGCTGTTTTATTTGTTCACTAACTCAAATCTCCTCTCTCTCTCACATTTTAGAAGCCAAAAATCTAAACACACATTTCTCCAATCTCTCTTGTAGCTGGGGGTACCCAGGGAACATAATTCTTGGAAAGCTTCAAGTCTTCTGATAAGAATCTCTTCCCTTCTATATGAAGGATTCAGTATCTGCTATTTGTTTGCATGAAGCAGCAAGCATGTAGCTGAATCCCAACACACTAAGGATGGTGGAATGGAAAGAGTTTGTGTTCCTGAAGACACTGTCAAAGAGCAGAACCAATACCAGCAACCTTCAGGCTCCTTGCCATCTAAGAGAAAGAAACCTCTATGAGTACTTTATTATTTGCAGTTGAAAGTATGCCTAACAGATACCTGTTTCAATACTCTGGAACACAAATATCTGAAAATTTAGGACAAAAATTTTGGTGAAGGTCACAACTTCTGTATCACTGGATCAATCCAAGATTTGAAAAGTTGTCTTCTTCCATATTGAATAACTTCTTGTAGATGGTATGGTAGACTTAAAAAATATTCAAAACCTCAAAGTTGAGAGCTATGTTTTATTCAGCAGGAAGTTTTAGGATTTAAGTCTGAGAGGCAGCATCTTAAATAACCCTGAGAGACTGGCTCCAAGGAGGTGAGGGGGAGAGATTATATAGTTTTGAAACAAAGGGCAGGAATCTGAACATCAAAAGATTATTGTTAATTAAAGGAAAACCAGGTATTCTGATTTAAGGAATTTAGTGCTTTTCTATGTATGGGAAGATGCAAGAATCTTGGCTCACTGAAATCTTTCCTTTGATATATATGCTAAGTCACTTCAGTCATTTCTGACTCTATGCAACACTATGGACCATAGCCCTCCAGGCTCCTCTATCCATGGGATTCTCCAGGCAAGAATACTGGAGTGTGTTGCCATGCCCTCCTCCAGGGGATCTTCCTGACCCATGAATCGAACATGCATCTCTTGTGTCTCCTTCATTGGCAGGCGGATTCTTTAAACGAGGGTCACCTGGGGAAAAGTGAAAGTGAAAGCCACTCCGTTGTGTCTGACTCTTTGCGGCCCCATGGACTACAGCCCTCCAGGCTCCTCTGTCCATGGAATTCCCTAGGCAAGAATACTGGAGTGGGGATCTTCCTTATTCTTCTCCAGGGGATCTTCCCAACCCGGATCGAACCCAGATCTCCCACATTGCGGGTGGATTCTTTACCATCTGAGTCACCAGGGAAGACCAAGAATATAAGAGTGGGTAACCTATCCCTTTGGAGAAGGCAATGGCACCCCAGTCCAGTACTCTTGCCTGGAAAATCCCATGGACAGAGGAGCCTGGTAGGCTGCAATCCATGGGGTCAGGAAGAGTCAGACACAACAGAGTGACTTCACTTTCACTTTTCACTTTCATGCATTGGAAAAGGAAATGGCAACCCACTCCAGTGTTCTTGCCTGGAGAATCCCAGGGATGGGGGAGCCTGGTGGGCTGCTGTCCACTGGATCGCACATAGTCGGACATGACTGAAGCAACTTAGCAGCAGACTGAAGCAACTTAGCAGCAGCAGCAGCAGCAGCAGCCTATCCCGTCTCCAGGGCATCTTCCCAACCCAGGAATAGAACCAGGGTCTCCTGCACTGCAGGCAGATTCTTCAGCTGAGCTACCAGGGAAGTGTCACCTGGGAAGCCCTCCTTTGATATGCACCTCAGCTATCTGGAGGCAGTATCCTGTTTTCACATCCTGAATTTCCTCAGGGCTCACCATAGGGAGTGGCTACAGTCTAATGGCTGCTAGATGGCAGATATTCCTTCCTTCCTGAGTTTCCTGGGGTTCATCAACTCACCACCAGTGATGGCTGCAATCACTGATGACTATAACTTTCTTTGTTTACTGATTTGGCAAGAAATATTCCATTTCTTAGGATAAATGGAGGAAAATTGTATGGGCTTTATATGTTCCATTTGTTCTTGTATTAATTTAATACATTTACTTTAAAAGCATATTCCTGACAGTGCAAAGAGCTCTGCATATTCAAAGCTCTATGATAATGTCAAAGAAGTACTGAAAGTAAAAAGGGAAGGTGCGAGCAGAAAAAAGGCAGAGCTTCTGAAAAAGACAAGAAACAGAAAAATGGAGATAAGTCTATTGATACAGCTGTGTGTAATATCAGACTTGAATTTACAAAGTTTTTACAGTATTGATTGTAGACTCTGCCTACAGTAATAAATTTATTATAAGACTTTTTCATGATTCTGCCTCTTTCTAATAATTCCCAAAAGTGATATAGTAGGACTATAAGAGACATGTATGGGCTTCCCTGGTGGCTCAGTGGTAAAGAATTCACCAGCCAATGCAGGGAATATGGGTTTTATCCCTGTCCCAGGAAGATCCCACATGCTGTGGGGCAACTAAGCCTGTGCACCACAACTACTGAAGCCTATGCACCCTAGAGCCTGTGCTCTGCAATAAGGGAAACCACCACTGTGAGAAGCCCACACACCACAACTAGAGAAAAAGCCTACACAGCAATGAAGACCCAGCACAGCCAAAAATACATAAATAAAATTATATATTAAAAAGAGAGAGAGACATGTATGTAGATATTAGGCAGGCAAATATAGTGTCAGACTTTATCTTTTGGGGTTCCAAAATCACTGCAGATGGTGACTGCAGCCATGAAATTAAAAAACTCTTACTCCTTGGAAGAAAAGTTATGACCGACCTAGATAGCATATTCAAAAGCAGAGACATTACTCTGCCAACAAAGGTCCACCTAGTCAAGGCTATGGTTTTTCCAGTAGTCATGTATGGGTGTGAGAGTTGGACTGTGAAGAAAGCTGAGCACTGAAGAAATGATGCTTTTGAACTATGGTGTTGGAGAAGACTCTTGAGAGTCCCTTGGACTGCAAGGAGATACAACCAGTCCATTCTGAAGGAGATCAGCCCTGGGATTTCTTTGGAAGGAATGATGCTGAAGCTGAAACTCCAGTACTTTGGCCACCTCATGCGTATTTACTAAAGTACTGATAACACAGCCACAGTATGGTCACTAGAAATTTTACAATTCTCACTATATTTTTATCAGAGAATATCACTCCAGAACATGATAGCTCTCATTAGCCATGTGTGGCTCAATTTCATTTACTGGATTGAAAGAATTGAGTCTAAACAGACAATGATAGGGTGTGGATGTTTCCACGTGGAGGACAGAGAGGTTAAAAAAGATGGGTCTAAGCAGAAAGTAGGTGTGATTCTGACAAGTGAAGAGCATGCTTATGTAGGTACATGAGAGTCTGGATGGATGGAAGAAAAGGGGAAATCCTTAAAGAAGATGGTATCTCCAAAGCTGTGTTTAAGCCTTGGTGAAATTCCACCTGAGGCCCATTCTATCCATTTCATTGGGTATTTTCTACTTCTTGTACTGTTTTTTGACCTCAGTCACCTTCTCAGGGATGCTTGGTCTCCGTGAACTATTTTTCTTGGCTGTTTCCTCCAGTCCCTGCCATGTCTCCCAGTGTGATGAAGGAATTTAAGGACTTGGGGCCACTGCTAAAGAATTCTAGTCGCAAGGTGGGTAAATGGAATCAGAATGACAAATGTTTTCCTGCTCAGCAAAGACCTAATCAGTTAACTCAACATGGAGCTCCTGAACTTGTCTTGAAATGAGCTGCCAAGAGAACCTCATCCATCTTCTGTTTGAAGCCTTCAAGGTCTTCATCCCCCGTGATATATTGTCAGTTTCCATTAAAAGCCCAGAGTCACATGGCACTTACTCGCTGAAGAACCTCGGCTGTGCTGGAGAAACCCATTAAATGAACAAGTCAGCAGAGCTTTAATAAACAATCAGATTAACAGCCCGGTAGGAGAGTTACAATCCCACAAGCAATAGATTTAAAACCCCACTAGTCCCGAGTTGTGGGTCAGCAGAAGCATTTGCCTCCAAATATTTTTGGGGCAAAGAGCCATTACATTACCTGGTGGTCTCGGTGTGGGTTCTTTTCCATTTCGTTATTTTGAAAGTATCAAAAAGGCAATTTCCAGATGACAGGACTTTATGTTTTATAATGTTCTGTGAGCCAAACCCCAAACCTTCCACATTTCTAAAATTAATGGAGCAAAAAGAAAATACATGTACTTGGGGGTAGAACCATTGGTCAGATTTGAAGGATGAATGCCCTAAGTAAAGAGGTCTCCTGGCAAGAACTTCTCCCTGTCTTTGAAGGAGAAAATGAGTTATTCCAAGGCTGTCAAGGCTTCAGCCAGCTTAGCTAGCATAAAGGAGAGCCAAACAGTCACACAAACACTAAACCCTGAATGCAAGAAGAAAGATTTCTCCCACCTCAATGAAAAGTCAGTTGGTGAATATCCACCAAGAGGGTCACATAGATGACAACCTAGAATTGCAGGAAAGCCCATCCACAGAGGGGTAGAAAGCTTAGAGCACATCTCTTTTGTCTGTGGACAGCCTCTGGGAAGGCAGAACCAAGAGTCAGAACATGGAGTGCTGTGGCTGAGTGTTGCCAAGGAAACTCACTTATCTCAAAAAGGATTTCCCTGGCTGGGAGCTACTTGGGAAGGTCAGCCAAGCCACGGCTGGGTAAGAACTCACCCTGGGAAAAGTGGCCAGATGCTGCCAAGGAAGAATGTAGGGATTCACTGACTCACTCAGTAAGGAAGACAGTGATACCCAGTTGCCGGTGAAATCATTCACTTGAAGAGTGCAGTCAGTGTTTGAATCCAGGTTCCAGTGTTGGGTTCTAGGATTTGCCCAGTCCATTTCCATCTCCCTCCTGCTGTCTATGACATGGCCACTATGTCACACGGTAGATGCCATGGTTTGTTTTTCCCAAAACTCTTACTATATCTATCTTTCTATCTATCTATCTATGTTTGCAGACAGAGATGTATGCAGGTCAGAAAGCAACAGTTAGAACTGGATATGGAACAACAGACTGGTTCCAAATCAGGAAAGGAGTATGTCAGGGCTGTATATTGTCACCCTGCTTATTTAACATATACACAGTACTCTGTACATCATGAGAAATGCTGGGTTGGATGAAGCACAAGCTGGAATCAAGATTGCTGGAAGAAATATCAATAACTTAGATATGCAGATGACACCACCCTTATGGCAGAAAGCGAAAAAAAACTAAAGAGCCTCTTGATGAAAGTGAAAGAGGAGAGTGAAAAAGTTGGCTTAAAACTCAACATTCAGAAAACGAAGATAATGGCATCCGGTCCCATCACTTCATGGCAAATAGATGGGGAAGCAGTGGAAACAGTGACGGACTATTTTGGGGGGCTCCAAAATCACTGCAGATGGTGACTGCAGCCAGGAAATTAAAAGACACTTACTTCTTGGGAGAAAAGTTATGACCAACCTAGATAGCATCTTAAAAAGCAGAGACGTTATTTTGCCAACAAAGGTCCATCTAGTCAAGGCTATGGTTTTTCCAGTGGTCATGTGTGGATGTGAGAGTTGGACTATAAAGAAAACTGAGTGCCAAAGAATTAATGCTTTTGCACTGTGGTGTTGGAGAAGACTCTTGAGAGTCTCATGGACTGCAAGGAGATCCAACCATTCCATCCTAAAGGAAATAAGTCCTGAGTGTTCATTGGAAGGACTGATGCTGAAGCTGAAATTCCAATACTTTGGCCACCTGATGCAAAGAACCGACTCATTGGAAAAGACCCTGATGCTGGGTAAGATTGAAGGCAGGAGGAGAAGGGGACAACAGAGGATGAGATGGCTGGATGGTATCACTGACTCAATGGACATTAGTTTGAGTAAACTCGGGGAGTTGGTGATGGACAGGGAGGCCTGGCGTGCTGCAGTTCATGGGATCACAAAGAGTCGGACATGATAGAGCGACTGAAGTGAAAAATGCCAGACACTTCTTTTTCAGCATCCTTGAAGCTGGAACTTGGTTCACAGGACCTGAGGGGAGGTGTACAGTGGGTTTTCAGAGAAAGAGTTCTTCTCCCTGTGAAAGAAAACATGAGAAGAAATGCCCCTTTCACTCCCTGTATTAGTTTCCAATGGCTGCAATAACAAATGAACACAAGCTTTGGGGGCTTCAAACAAGACAAATGTATTCTCTCATAGCTATGGTGAGCAGAAGTCCGTAACAGATCACTGCGTCCGAAGCAAGGTTTTAGCACAGCCATATCCCTCCAGGGACGGCAGGGGAGCATCTGTTTCTTGCCTTTTTCAGCTTTGAGGGATGTTGGCATTCCTTGGTTTATGGCTGCATCACTCCCAGTTTCTGCCTCTGTGTGTACTTTCCTTATTCTCCCTTGGAAATTTTCAAAGCTTACACATTTCAAAAAAATTCAACAACCCAATCCCAATTTAAAGCATTTTTTTTTCCTTTCACACATTCCCCCACCTGATTTTTAAACAGTATACCATTGACTCTGATTCTTTCCCAGAACACTAGACAGAATGGGAATTAACTATTAAAAATTCATAAATACACAATGTTGTAAAGCAACTGTACTCCAGTAAAAAGAAAAAAATAAATAAAAATTCACCAGTTATTTATGTCTAGAAATCCTGTTTTAGCAGCTTCTCAATACCAAGACAAGTAGGCCCTTTCATTCATAAGTGAATGTGACTTAACTATTTATTCTAGAAAATTTTTGCCCAGGAAAATGAGACTCTTAACAAATAATTTGATGGTGTAAGGCAATTCCTTAAACATGTTTGTCCAGAGTTTGCTGAGTGACACAGCACAGCCATTAACGCACACACACACCAAAATAGGGCTTGGACAGTGAAGAATCCGCCTGCAATGCAGGAGGCCTAGGTTCGATCCCTGGGTTGGGGAGATCCCCTGCAGGAGGGCATGGCTACCCACTCCAGTATTCTTGCCTGGAGAATTCTATGGACTATATAGCTCATGGGGTCGCAAAGAGTCGGACACGACTGCGAAACAGAGCACAGCGCAAAAGCAGTTTGCTGAAATGGAGAAGCAGTTCCCCTGTTGAGACAATAGAGGGCTCCCCTGAGCAAACCTCTCACTGACCAAGCGGTAGTTCCTTTTCTAGATTCACTTCAAGACACTTGTGCCTACCAACCCAAAATATGTGATGCCAGAAACTTTGCACAGTTCGCAATCAGTCCTCTGCTTTGAAAGAACCCACCTGAAACCCCTTGACTCCCCAAACCCTACCCAGCAACAAATGCTACAAATAACCTCGGGGGGCCTCCCCTCTGGGACATGGTAAGACTCTGCCAGCGTGAAGTTCCCCTTCACCCCAGTGTGTCCAATAAACTTGGCTTTGCTTGACCAATAGATTTTTCCAGTGGTCCTTTGGAGAGTTGATGGCAATACCTCTACCCGTTTATAAGTTAACTTCATTTCCTTAAATAAGTTCCAAATTCTGGTCTGGACCACGAGAAGGACAATCGTAGGTGGGGTTGATGAACGGCTGCTCTTACTTGACATTTTTCTTTTCAGCTTTCCAGAGGCCACTCTGGGGGCTCCCACTTCCCCTGTGTAGAAAGTGGTTATTGGAAAGTTAGGGAACTGGGAGCCTGGTTGCCAGGGCCTGGCATAGTGCTTGTTTTCCATTTTCCATTTGTCTTCCCGAATGCATCTAAAGCCCCAACTCTGAGAATAACAGGAGAGATATAGCCCTACCTTCTAAAGCAAGGTACTAGACAGTGGTAGAGAATCCACCTACCAGTGCAGGAGACCCAAGAGACATGGGTTCAATCCTTAAATCAGGAGTATCCCTGGAGTAGTAAATGGCAACCCACTCCAGTATTCCTGCATGGAAAATTCCATGGACAAAGGAGCCTGGTGGACTATAGTCCACGAGGTTGCAAAGAGAGACACGACTGAGGGGCTCTGTGCCCATGCACACAGAGACACATTATTTACGTAGGTACAAACTAGCAAAATTATTCTTATAACCTCTATCCTATCACCCACCTCCAGCCTATAATAGAGAAGACTGTATGTTTGACAGAGGGCTTGGGGAGCCTCTTTGGGCCTGCTATTGCATTGTCTCCCCCCTTCCACTTGATGTTTAAAACCTGTTTATATTGAGACCCACAATTGAAGTGTATAAACTGAAACAAAATTTTCATAAAATAATGACTTCCTTGTTACAGGTAGTGCTTGCCTATATTTCTTTTTTCGATTCATTGTACTCTGTTTCTTTCTTTTTTCCTTTCTTTTGGCTGTAGTATCTTAGTTTCCAACCAGGGATCTTAGTGTCCAACCCTTGTACCCTGCAGTGGAAGCGTGGACTCTTAACCACGGGGACCACCAGTGAAGTCCCCTTCATTATTCTTATTTTTCTTTAAAAATCTTTTTGATGTGGATCATTTTTAAGCTCATTATTGAATTGGTTACAATATTGCTTCTGTTTTATGATTTGGTTTTTTGGCCAGGAGGTGTGTGGGACCTGAGTTCCCTCACCAGGAAGGTGAAGTCTTAACCTTTGGACCACCAGGGAGGTCTCCTTCATTATTTTTAAAATGTAATCGTCAGTCTCTACATGAATTTGACAACCAGTGGACACACAAACCCCAGGTTGAAAAGCGCTCTCAGAGCTATAGAAATCGGGGCATCTGAAATGAAACGGTAGCAGCATCTTAGTCCAGGTGAGGTGATGGGAACCTCAGTTTTAAGTCCACAGTCTCGGTCCAGAGGAGTCATGGAGTCAAGTGATTTCAGGCTTGCTAATGAGTCACAGTCCACGGAATGAAAAGAGGTGATAAACCCAGGTCCATTCCTAGACTTCCCTGGAGCCGCCAATTTCCAGACAAGGCTGGGAGAAATAAGAGCCAGTAAACGTCTCTCTGACACAGCCACTTAATCCCTGTGACATGGTTGCTGACAATGTTCCCTTCTTTCCTTTTTCCAGAGGATGGTGATTCTAAAATCCAGGGTGTACAAATAAAAAGCTAATGTATTTCAAGGCTCCTGGTACCTGGAGGAGAAAGAGTTGAGGACAGTAACAGTGAATGTTCTACTGGGAGGAAAGAGTCTTTTTTTTTTTTAATTGAAGTATAGTTGATTTACAATGCTGTTAGTTTCTGGCATACAGAAGTGTGATTCAGCTATATAACTGAAAAACTTTATGGAACATATATACACATATATATGTATAATTTTCAGAGTCTTTTCCCTTATAGGTTATTACAAGATGTTGAATATAGTTCCCTGTGCTATATAGGAGGTCCTTGTTGTCTCTCTATTTTGTATATAGTAGTATATGTCTGTTAATCCCAAACTCCTAATTTATCCCTCTACCTCATTTCCTCTTTGTAACCATAAATTTGTTTTTGATGTCTGTGGGTCTATTTCTGCTTTGCAAATAAGTTCATCTGTAGAGTTTTTAAAGATTTATCATATAAATGTTACCATATTTGTCTTTCTCTGACTGACATTTCACTTAGTATGGTCATCTCTAGTTTCAACTATGTCATTACAAAAGGTATTATTTAATTTCTTTTTATGGTTCCAAATAGGAAAAGGAGTACGTCAAGGCTGTATATTGTCACCCTGATTATTTAACTTCTATGCAGAGTACATCATGAGAAATGCTGGGCTGGAAGAAACACAAGCTGGAGTCAAGATTGCCGGGAAAAAATATCAATAACCTCAGCTATGCAGATGACACCACCCTTATGGAAGAAAGTGAAGAGGAACTCAAAAGCCTCTTGATGAAAGTGAAAGAGGAGAGTGAAAAAGTTGGCTTAAAGCTCAACATTCAGAAAACAAAGATCATGGCATCCGGTCCCATCACTTCATGGCAAATAGATGGGCAAACAGTGGAAACAGTGTCAGACTTTCTTTTTTGGGGCTCCAAAATCACTGCAGATGGTGACTGCAGCCATGAAATTAAAAGACTCTTACTCCTTGGAAGAAAAGTTATGGCCAACCTAGATAGCATATTGAAAAGCAGAGACATTACTTTGCCAACAAAGGTCCATCTAGTCAAGGCTATGGTCTTTCCAGTGGTCATATATGGATGTGAGAGTTGGACTGTGAAGAAAGCTGAGGGCCGAAGAATTGAAGCTTTTGAACTATGGTGTTGGAGAAGACTCCTGAGAGTCCCTTGGACTGCAAGGAGATCCAACCAGTCCATTCTAAAGGAGATCGTCCCTGGGTGTTCTTTGGAAGGAATGATGTTAAAGCTGAAACTCCAGTACTTTGACCACCTCATGCGAAGAGCTGACTCATTGAAAAAGACTCTGATGCTGGGAGGGATTGGGGGCAGGAGGAAAAGGGGAGGACAGAGGATGAGGTGGCTAGATGGCATCACCGACTTGATGGACATGAGTTTGAGTGAACTCTGGGAGTTGGTGATGGACAGGGAGGCCTGGCGTGCTGCAATTCACAGGGTCAAAAAGAGTCGGACACAACTGAGTGACTGAACTAAACTGAATAGTCCATTGTGGGGTCCCAGGTGGCCCAATGGTAAAGAGTCTCCCTGCCAATGCAGGAGATGCAAGTTTGATCTCTGGTTCAGGAAGATCCCCTGGAGAAGGAAAGGGCAACCCACTCCAGTATTCTTGCCTGGGAAATCCCATGGATACAGGAGCCTGGAATGTTACAGTCTGTGGGGTTACAAAAGAATCGGACATGACTTAGTGACTGAAAAATAGCAGCAACCAAATAGTCCGTTGTAGATATGTACCACATCTTCTTTATTCATTGCAGGAGTCTTTGCTTGAGGAGAAACGACTCCTTCCCAAGTCCTGGTTAGATACTCTGTGACTTTGGGAAATGCCTATATATGAATGCAAACACCTTTTATCATTATCTTCCACAGAAGAAACAATTTTCTCCATATTTCCTGAGAAACTGCAATGTAGAAAGATTTGTTAAGATTCTAAAAGTCTTAACCATGAGAAAAGAGTGATAATGTAAATAAGTTCTTTAACTTCTGTTGAGAAAATCAGGAAATCATGCAAAATCAGGAAAATGATTTTCATAATTCCAGCTGTCCTCAGAGCTCTTTGCCCATCTCTTCCGAAACAACGACCCCACACCCCACTGGCCCATTTCCTTCTGCTGTGACGTCTCACATTCAAGCAGAATGTCACGTTTAGAGTCAGACACTCACAGAGGCTGTAGAATCTCATTTTTAAGAAATTAAACTAAGGTTGTCATACTGAATAATGAACTTATCTACAAAACAGTAATGGAGTTACAGATGTAGAAAATAAACTTATGGTGACCAGGAACTAAGGGGGAGGAGGGTTAAATTGGAAGATTGGGACTGACATATACACACTACTGGATAAAAAATGAGTAATAGGAACCTACTGTATAGCACAGGGTACTCTACTCAACACTCCCTAATGGCCTATATGAAAAAGAATCCAAAAAGGAGTGGATATAGCTGTGTGTGTGTGTGTGTGTGTGTGTGTGTGTGTGTGTAACAGATTCATGTTCAATACACCTGAAACTAAAATAGTATAAATCAACTATACTCCAAGAGGGCTTTCCAAGTGGTCCTCGTGGTAAAGAACCCATCTGCCAATGCAGGAGACACAAGAAATGTGAGTTTGATCCCTGGATCGAGAAGATTCCCTGGAAGAGGGAATGGCAACCCACTCCATTTTTCTTGCTTGAAAAAGTCTATGGGCAAAGGAGCATGGGGGGCCATAGTCCATGGGGTCGCAAAGAGTCAGACATGACTAAGCATGCTTTTTTTTTTTCTTGTTTTATACTCCAAGAAAAAATTATTAAAACACACACAAATCTAATAGAGCCTTAGTCCATGCTGAATGACATAGGTCACAAAGTAGGGACAGGGTTAGAGAAAAGTTCCTACCTACTACAAAACCAACTTTGCCCAAGCAAGAGCATTTAGCTCCAGAATCAAGTTAATGATGAAGAAGTTACCCAGAGATCAGGGGCTTAAAACAAAACCCGAATGCGCATGCACCGCTATGGTTCAGACACCACCACAGGGTTAAACTCTTCCCAGCAAATGCTGCTGGGCCGTGCCTCCCTGCTTCTCCACTGACCCTTCCTCACACACTCCGGGGTTGTTTCCTTTCATCCCTCAAGGCCACCAACCACATTTCCCTTAGCTTGGGGACTGCCGAGTGCTGGGGACGGGAGGGAACCCAGTGTGACCTTCCCTGGATTTACGCCCCCACGAGTGGTTCTGTGCCTCCCCAGCGGTGCTGATAGCGGCTGGGAGGGGGAGTGACCCCCAAAATAGAACAGCCCAGAAAGAAACACAGACTCTCACAAAGGCCCTCAGATAGCTGCCTGGAAAACACTGTCCAGCAGCCACTTTCGAAAACCCCAAAGGAGGGAAACAGGAAAATCTTTCTTTAAAATATAATAGATTCCTTTATTATGTAGCTCTACAATAGCACTCTGAGAAAAAGATCATGGAACCTTACCCATTGTACAGATACAGACACCAACCAGAGAAACAGAGATTAACTTAACGTTCCTTATCTAGTAAGTGTCAGAACCAAGACTCGAGTCAATTGTAATGCCAAGGCTAATATTCTTTCCCTGGGCTCCTCGTCAAGGGCAGAAGGCAGCAGGTGGAAGCTCGGAGAAGAGTGAGGAGACCAAGCTTGTGACAAAGCATTGGGTGACAGGCCTGGCTTCAAGTGCTAGTTTTCATCTCAGCATCCCTTAAAGGGCTGCGATGCTGATATGTGAGAACACATTTCACTTCTGGGAGGGAAGAAATGACAACTCCCTGTTGCATTTTATTAAACAATACTTACCTGTAAAACTTCCAGGCTTCCCTGGTGGCTCAGTGGTCAAGAATCCGCCTAACAATGCAGAAGACACCAGTTAGATCCCCTGGTTGGGAAGATCCCCTGGAGAAGGAATTGGCAACCCACTCCAGTATTCTTGCCTGGAAGACTGTATGGGCAGAGGAGCCTGGTGGGCCACAGCCCATGGGGTTGCAGGATCAGACACAACTGAGCACACACACACGTGTATGTGACCATTAGGGGATGAAGTGATTTAGTTCTGAAGGCCATGTTATTTCTTCTGAGAACGAATGTGCCATCTGTTTGAGTCCTCTCTCTCGGGTCCTTTGAATTAATTTTAAAGAGATTCCTTAAAACAGGGAAACATGCAGACACACATTCAGTATTATTTCTGAAGTTTTTCTAACAAAATATTCTGACTTCTGAGTCCAGTGAGGTCCTGGACACTCTTGCAACCGGCATGGCAACCTCTCCTGTGTGGGAAACTTGTGTGTGGTTTGCACAATGTCCTTCTTTGGAGCCGGGAAGCTCTTCATCTACTGTTTCTTGTTTACTCACTTAAGAAGCATTGAACTGAGTGCTGTGTGGTGGGTGGGTGTTGGGGACACGCTGGTCCCTATTCTCAGAGACTCAGACGAGTGGAGGAGGTCAAGCTATAAACAGGGTCTGACGATATAAGACAGTGGGTGGTTCAGAGCACACAGGCTGAACAGACCCTTGGGTGGATCCCAGCTTCACGGTTCCTGTAACTTTGGGCACGATCTTTCCTGGGTTGAGTTCATTTTCTCTTTTACAGAAGTAAGTAACAGTAAGATCTGCCACACAGGTTCCTCATGAGGATGAAACAAGCAAGTACCTGTAAAAAGCTAGGCATCACCTAGCACGTGGTGGTGGCGGTTTTGTCACTAAATCATGTCTGACTTCTGTGACCCCATGGACTACAGCCTGCCAGGCTCCTCTGTTCTTGGGATTCTCCAGGCAAGAATCCTGGAGTGGGTTGCCATTTCCTTCTCCAGGGGATCTTCCTGACCCAAGAACTGAATCTGCATTGCAGGCAGATTTTTTACCGACTTGAGCTACAAGCACATAGTAATATCTCAGTAAATATCAGCCTTGACAGAGGACAATCAGGAAAGGCTTCCCAGTTCCCTGATGGTCTAGTGGTTAGGATTCTGGGCTTTCCCTGTTGGGACCTGGGTTCAATCCCTGGTGGAGTTATCAGGGAATTAAGATCCTGCAAGCCACACAGCATAGCAAAAAACAAAAAACCCAAAGGAATGACTTCCCAGAAAATGGGGCCCCACAGAAAGGAGGGGCAGCATAATGAGCAGAGCTTCTTTACCAGGGTGACATTTAGCAGTGCCTGGAGACGACTTTGGTTGTCACGGTGGGGTGGGTCGGTGGGTGGGGGGGATGTGACTACTACTGGCCTCTAATGGGTAGAAGCCAGGGATGCTGCCAAAATCCTACAGTGCACAGGATGGCCCCCAGGAGAGGACAGTCTTCAGCAAAGAACCATCCGGTCCAAATGTCAGATGCGCTGAGGTTGAGAAACCCTCATTTAGAGCATGGATTCTGTAGCCCCAAATGCCTGGGTTTTGTAGCGAATGGAAATCTTGTTTCTCTTCTCTCTTAGGTCTCATAACAGGAGGCTGCCAATGAAAGTGGCAAAAGAGATTGGCAGGAGGAAAGGGAAATTCATTTTGCACACAGAAGGCTAGAAAAGAAGTAGCTGGTGTGTTAAATGGTTACAATTCAAGGCTTTGTGTACACCTAACTTAGCACAGGAAAGGGAAGGGGAGAGATGATTCTAGGGGAAGAACACAACACATAGGCATCTTTAGGAAGACAAATGGATTTTTAGAAAAACAGGAGATAAATTTTACGATAACATTTGTCTACACAGGTATGAGTAGTGCTTTCCATCTTCTTCAGGATGACAAATCTCCCCCAAAGAGGGATCTGGTTTAAGTTTACTTTGGAGAGTAAAAATTACCCCTTAGGGAGGGTTTTTGACTGTCTTCATTTCTCAGAAGTCTTTGCTTTGGGTCAGATAAGGGAATCTCCAAGAAGACTTCTTTCTGCATCTGTTGAATTTCAAATGTCTTCGGCTTAAACGAACCTTGGAATCAACTCCAAGGTTCCCAGGCGGACCCAGATGTGTAAATTCTGGCTCACTCACTTACTGGCTGTGTGACTCTGGGCAAGTTACTGAACCTTTCTGTTCTTTACTCACCTCATTTGTAAACTGATAAATTGAGAAAACTTAACTGAGTTATTGATTGGTATCTGGAATGTACTAAGTAGTACATTTATACTTACATAAATTCCAGTGTCCAAATCCTAAGGGATATCTTCCCCCAAATCAGGAGTAACGACCTCTTTCTGTGTCTTTTACAGCTTCTAGGAAGATCACTCTCAGTTTCATGGAGTTCTAATGATTCTCTCCTTTGGTCTCCATATCTTTAGCCACATCTCAGCCAGGTTTGAATTCCCAGGTGGCTCAGTGGTAAGCAATCTGCCTGCCAGTGCAGGAGACCCAGGTTTGATTCCTGGGTAGGGAAGATCCTCTGGAGGAGGAAATGGCAACCCACTCCAGTATGCTTGCCTGGAGAATCCCATGGACTGAGGAGCCTGGAAGGCTATAGTTTGTGGGGTCACAAAGAGTCAGACATGACTGATCATGCATAGATGCAGCCTGGTTTATTTGGCTCCTTTAATCCAGCATGATTTAAAATTCATATATAAGATGTGCAATGTAAAAAAACGTGACGCATCCTGGGATACAGCTG
>SJYQ01001656.1:438869-477676 GCA_006410935.1 Redunca redunca
TTCTCTCTCGAGAATCATTAGAGCAAAAGGCCAGGTGGACCAATGGTGTATTTACACAAACACCTGCACGTGAGCCACTCAGAAAAGGATTAGAATCACCAGTATCTATGGCACATGAGTCCAGGATGGAGCCTATCCAAAACAGGGTGTTGTTTTTTGTTTTTGTTTTGTTTTTTCCTCTGAATATTTCTCCTTCACTTTTTTCTCTCATGTTCCTTGTGATTATCAAAATCTGTTCTTTGGGCTGAATACTTTCTGAAATTTCATCACCTGACTCCATTCAAAACTTTATGAGCTTAAGAAAGAATCCAGTAGAGTCTGTGAGACTTGAATCACTCAAGACCACTGTCACCTTCTTTCTCAGGTGGCTCAGAGGTTAAAGCGTCTGCCTGCAATGCGGGAGACATGGGTTCGATCCCTGCGTCGGGAAGATCCCCTGGAGAAGAAAATGGCAACCCACCCCAGTATTCTTGCCTGGAGAATCCCATGGATGGAGGAGCCTGGTGGGCTACAGTCCACGGGGTCGCAAAGAGTCAGACAGACTGAGCGACTTCACTTTCACTTTCCCTTTTGGATCATTTCACTGTATTGTTCCTTGGGTCAGTCCTTGGACCAGAGAAACATTTTTCAAAGCATCCGTGCTACCTGAAGTGTCAACTGAATCCAGAATTGTATTTAGGATATTCAAAATAAGATGAGAGGAAGAAACCAGATGCACAATACATTTGCGACACAGCATATCACGATGCTGGTTTATTTTCCTTAAACAGCTAGTCCAAGAAAGGTCATGAAGGTCATTAGCCAAAATACTTCCTCTCTTGCTTATAACATCTTCCAAAACATTGACATCAATGAGCCCACTTCTTATAAAAAGGCTCTGACAGGGACTAGGCTGCCTGTTCCATCTACTACTCTTACAAAATAAGTTAGGCAGTTGGAATTGGTTATTGGGGCAGATTTACAGACTTTTGTGATTCACCTTCCATCAGAGCCGATTTGACAGAGCTAAAAATACCTCATCATAAAACAGCTTCCTGTACAAATATGTTCCATGATTCTAAAAATGGGAGTGCATTGACAGTGTCAGAAGAATAAGGATATATATTTTTCCAGGTCAAACTGCACCCTGAGAGAATAAGTCCTTGTTTTCTTTTGTAAATAAACACTCAAGACTTCTTAGGAAGTCGTCCTGGGTTCATTAGTTTTTGTTTTTGCTGCTGCTTTTTCTTTTCCCTTCCATCTCTGTCTGCTTCTCCTCCACAGAGACCTTAAGAAGACTGACATTTCTCTTGCTTCCTTGTTTCCTACTTGAGGTTCTATCCCTGAAGTTATTAGGCTTTCATAAGGTTACTAGTGTGGATTTCAGTAAAATGGTTACTATCGAAATTTGAATTGACTCTGACCCATTTTAAAACTGATAATTATGTTTTTTTAAAGAAATGATTTTATTAGTAGCTGAAATCCTGAGAACAGAGGTTATGACCAAATCCAGCATGTAGCTTGTTTTTAATACAGTCATTGAGCTAAGAATATTTTTACAGTTTGAAATGATTGCAAAAAGCAAAACAAAATCCAAACAGAGAGCAAATGCAACAGACGTTGCACGTGGCTTGCAAAGCTTTACTATTTGCTGTTTGACTTTTTACAGAAAACACTTGCTAACTCCTATTCTATTCCTTTCTCTTCTGGCTTGATAGATCACTGATCTAGTTATCTTTACATTGCCCAACTGAGCTGGTGTTTTCTACCTGGTCTATTTTTTTGGTCTAAAAACACTTAAAACATTATTCCCTGGATTTATTTTTTGTGGTGACTAATTTTTGGATGTTATTCATGCATTCACATCGACTGAGTTTCTTCAACATTCCAGGCACTGAGCTACTACTTGGGGTAAAATAAACTGTGATTACCAATAAAGCCTAAAGTCCAGTGATTTAAAGATATATTTCAAACAAATAATAGACTCAACACTTCCTTTAAAAACTTGCTTTTACTGTATATATGCATTCTTGTTATTTCATAACTTAAAAGTCTTCTATGGTTTCCCTTTGCCTACAGGTTGGAGTGCAAACTACTTAGCCTTGGTGGGCTATTTGGGATTTCCACAATTCTCATTTTATTTATTTATTTATTTTAAGATTTTCTTTTTCTTTTTTTTTTATAATTTTGTTTTTTTGATGTGGGCCAGATTTTAAAGTCTTTACTGAATTTGTTCCAATATTGCTTTTGTTTTATGTTTTTGTGTTTTGACCGTGAGACATGTAGAATCTTAGCTCCCTAACCAGTGGTCGAACCCAAATCCCTGGCATTGGAAGGCGAAGTCTTACCCCTGGACCACCAGGGAAGTCCCCACAATTGTCCTTCTAATCTCCCTTCTCACGTGAACCCTACACAGGATCAGCTGAGCTATTCATTATCACCCAAACATAAGCTGTTCTTTGCTCTATCCATTCGATTAAACATGCCAATCTCACATCTTAGAAAAATACTCTATTTCCACCAAAAATCAAATTAGCTGATAGAAAAATTGTTATGAAGGCACAGTGGTTCGAAGTGGTAAACCATTCTTATACAAGTCTTATTTAATCTGCTGAACAGCTTCATCCTCAAATATTAAAGGATAGTGAATTTAGAACATTGAACAAGACTAATGTGTCAAGCCTGGTATTATACATGAAGCATAGTCCTTGTTCTCAAAAGGCATCAAAGTTTAGAACTCAAACTTACCTCAGTATCTCTTGGCCTCCTCTCCTCCTCATTCACTCATTCACTCATCCATTCATTCAGTAAAATTTTATGGAGCAGTAATCAAGCACACGTGAGTCGTCAGGCCCCATCTCAGCCACCTGGCACGTTAACCAACAATTACAAGTTCAATGACTGGAATGCAGGACCCTCTGGAGCGTGGAGGCGTATAACCAGGGAGGGCTGGGGAAGGAGGCACGTCCTAGTGGAAGGTACTCATGAGTTTGGTCTTTAAAAATTTGGAGGAAGTAGCTGGGCAAAGAGTAGACAGAGAAGTGTTCCAGTGAGATTTCTCACCTCAGCTATGTCATCTATAGCTGTGAATATTACTACTTTTTGGAAGCACCATCCTTGCCCAAGAATGGGGAAAAATGTTATTGAAGGGGTTGGGTTATTTTCCCCCTTGGTTTCCCTTTTACTAGATTGCATGGCTTAACAACAGAAAATGCTCTTTGGTATATTTAATCTTTTGCCATAAGTGATAAGTCCAAGTTAAATTCTTACCAGTGAGACTATGAGGTTTCTAAATGCATCACCCCACCCTTCTTATGTGTGAGCATCACTTACCTCCTGACCTCACCCCCATCTTCCTCCTGGGGCAGATTCCCTCCCCTTCCTAACTCTTGATGCTACTTACACCAGATCTTGAGTCGAACATACAGCCCCCTCAAATTCCTCAGCTAAATTCATGAACAAATGAATAGAAGATGTGAAACTCCTGAGATAAAGTGGGTCCTGCCTATTTTTTTCTGCTCATTTTTATAGCAAGGTAATTCATAATCAGAGCATAAACAGCTCTCCCAATATACCCAAGCAGCCATGATCTAGAAAGCCAGAGGCTTCACTGAACATTATTTATTTTAAAAATGAGAATTTCTTTGGCCAGCTTTGGAAAGCAAAATGCATCAGTGGCTGTTCTACTTGATAATGCTGAGATCCCACAGAGGAAATTAAATGTCATGAGATGCTCTTTTTTTTTTTTAGCAGCTATCCCAGTTATCATTTTAATCACCCAGGTAACTCCTATGTTTTATGTCCCCTTGTCAGAATGCCAGTTGTTCATGTTTTCAACCACTGAAATGTTTTTAGTGACTGGCCTTCTATCTTGTTTTTGATTACACAGAACTCCTAGAGTTAAGTGTTCTAAAAATAATTCATCAGCTCTGCTCTTTACCCATTATACTGATCCTGTCTTCTCCCTCCTCTTGCTGCTTGTATAGCTACAGAGATGACTACTCTTAATCATGAGAGGTGGTAAAAGTGTTCTTCACAGAGTACAGGGCAGTATAAAGAGCATCACAGGAAAGTCACATGAGAGAGAGAAGGGCACATGAAAGGCATGGTCCTGTGGGGGAGGGGAGACCTCCCCCTCGATGCCTCGAGTTCTGCAGTTAGACTAATAATAAAGTTTGTACACAAGACAAATTAGCAGGAGAAAAAGATAGTAGTTTTAATTCATGCACACAAGGATGCCCAATCACCTTTCAAAAAAAAATACCCATCCACCAATGACCCATTCCTCTAAGGGCCTTTCTCCCCAATAAACAATACTACTCTGAGTGAATCAGATAGATTTAGTCACACATACAGGTAAGCCAATGGCTAACAGAGATAGATCTACCATCACTCCTGGGAGAAAAGTTTTAATGCAAAGAGATGAATTTCCAGTTATGAAATTGTAGCCATTGAGAAATGCGGCAGGGAGAACTCTCCCATGGTTTTTCCCATTTTTCCACATCAAGAAAACATAAAGCCATAAAAGTATTTGCTACCTGCTTTGTCTATTCAAAAATTGTAATATTTACCAAAAAAAACCCCAGTGTCCACTCAAACTATAATACATAATAGTGCAAAAGATGTCTGTAGTCCTGTTTAGTTGCTAAGTTGTGTCTGACTCTTTGCAGATCTCATGGACTATAGCCTGGCAGGCTCCTCTTTCCATAGCATTTCCCAGGCATGAATACTGGAATCAGTTGTCATTTCCTTCTTCAAGGGATCTTTCCAACCCAGGGATCAAACCCATGTTTCCTACTCAGCAGGTGGATTCTCTACCAGTGAGCTATGTGGAAAGCCCTAAAAGATGATTAAATGTACATTTTAAATATAAATACCTAGGATTTCCCTGATGGTCCAGTGGTTAAGAGTCGAGCTTCCAATGCAGGGGATGTGGGTTCAAGCCCTGGTCAGGAAATTAAGATCCCACATGCTGTGCAGTGAGGCCAAAAAAAGAAAATTAGACAAATAAATATAAGTATCTAGAATAGATAATATGTCTTTTTGGTGTGAGAATAGGACAGTAGGTTTAGATCCTCCTAGACTTGGAATAAATTTGCAAAATTACAATACCCATGGTAAGCCAATACATTTCAAAATAAATAATGAGCTTAAACTAAGTACTACTTAAAGGCTTCTAAATGATGTATTCTCCAAGAAGAACTGAGACTGTGGTTTTGACTAAAGGTTTTCACCCCAAACACCACAAATATGGGTGCAATTTTCTATTTGACTTCTGAGAACTTCTTCTTTCAATATAGACCTCAAACCAGATATCAAAAGACAACTCTCCCTCCTGTCTGCATTAGACACATTCTAAACTGATTTTATTATTCAACAAGTGACATTAAGTTCCACCCTAGAAAATAATAGTTTATGGTTAACTTTGCTGTATAGTTTCCAGACTTTGCTTCATCAGGTGAAAGAACATGAGAACCGGCAAAGCAGGGGCCCCAAGGAGTCCCCAGACTTGCAAGTTCAAGTTCTTATATGCTGCACACTGAGCTGATTGATTGACTCATGGCTACACACAGAAATGTGACCACTAAAAGTCAGACTTCATTAGGCCTAATTCATGAATGTTTGTGGGGAAAAGCACAACACAGGGCTTATTTTTTATTGCAGTTGTTTTTGAGGTGTAATTTACATACAATAAAATTCAGTGTGTGTTTTCATGTGTATAGTTCTCTGGATTTTGACAAATTTGGTCAGGCAACCACCATCACAATCAAAAGTCCCTTACATCAGAAAGTTCCCCTGTGCATCTTTGTAGTCAATACCCCCAACCCCTTCACTCCTGGCCCCTGGAAGCCAGCAACCTGGTTTCCATCCCTATCACTTAGCCTTTTCTAGAATGTCATATAAATGGAAACATAGAATAAATAGGCATTTGTATCTGACTTCTTTCACTTAACAAAATGCTTTGGGGACTCCTCCAGGTTGTTGCATGTATCAATACTTCATTCCTTCTTATTGGTGAATAATCTTCCATTTATGGACATACCAGAATTTGCATATCTATGCATTGTTGAGGGATATTTGGGTTGTTTCCAACTTTTGTTTTTCCTTTTTCCCCCACTTCAGTCAGTCAGTTCAGTCACTCAGTCGTGTCCGACTCTTTGCGACCCCATGAATCGCAGCACGCCAGGCCTCCCTGTCCATCACCAACTCCCGGAGTTCACTCAGACTCACGTCCATCGAGTCCGTGATGCCATCCAGCCGTCTCATCCTCGGTCGTCCCCTTCTCCTCCTGCCCCCAATCCCTCCCAGCATCAGAGTCTTTTCCAATGAGTCAACTCTTCGCATGAGGTGGCCAAAGTACTGGAGCTTCAGCATCACACTAATTTATTTATTTTTTTAATTGAAGGATAATTGCTTTACATAATATTGTGGTTTTCTGTCATACATCAACAAGAATCAACCACAGGTACACCCAAGTTTTTTTTAAAACTTTTTGACCTTGTCTTGCAGCATGTGGGATCTTAGCGTCTGGATCAGGGATCAGACCCACATCTCCGGCACTGGAAACTCAGAGTCTTCACCGCTGGACAGCCAGGGAAGTCCCATGGTTCTAGTATCTAATGCTGATTAAAGCTATTAAAAATTTGCTTGTAAGTTTTGGAGTAGATATCTTCATTTTTATTGGTTGAATACCCACAAGTGGGATTCCTGAGGTGTATAGTAAGTGTGCATGTAATTTTATAGGAAACTTACAAACTGTTTTCCAAAGTGGCTGTACCATTCACATCAGCAGTGTATTATCACTGCAGTCGCTCTGCATCCTTGTCAGCAACAGATGTTGTCAGGACATTGGACGTAGGCTGAGCTATAAAATTAAACATTCTGCTAGCCACATGTACTGGGTTGAATAGTATTCTCTTCAAATTCACATTCACCTGGAACCTCAGAAGAGGACCTGCTTTGGAAACCAACTGTAACTTTATTTTTGCAGCTGTAACTAGTTAATATTTTTAGTGTTTTATTTATTAAAATGTTTTTAAAAAATTTGTATTAGAGTATAGTTGACTTATGACCCGGATTTGATCCCTGGGTCGGGAAGATCCCCTGAAGAAGGGAATGGTTACCCACTTCAGTATTCTTGCCTGGAGAATTCCATGGACAGAGGAGCCTAGCAAGCTACAGTCCATGCGGTCACAAAGAGCTGGACTTGACTGAGCACTGAGCAGCGGCATAGCTGATTTACAATGTGTTAGGTTCAGGTGTACAGCAAAAGAATAAGCTATACATATACACGCCAGGGTCCAGCCCCCGCAGGATCCAGGGAAACATGAAGGAGAAACGGTGTCGGCGATTGAGATTGATTTAGAGAGAGAGATAGTTAAGAATGTTGTAGATAAGAAAATAGAGGAGAGAAGAAAAGAGGCTGATGTTCCTTGGTTTATACAGAAAGTCAATAAAGTCTCAAGACGAGAGACTTGCACCGTCTACAAGAGGCCGCAGGTGCCCTCCCAGCCTCCCGAGGGAGTGCCCGTTCAGGTCTTAGAAACCCAGGCAAATAAGTAGACATGGCGGACTTCTGTACTCCAGATGGGAACTAGCCTGAAAGACAGAGTAAGAAGAAGAAAATGATTGACACGAGGAGACCAAGCTGGTTTGATCAGCGAGGCCCATAACTTTATTTTTAAATGGGACTTATATACCTTTTTTGCACATAGAGGGAAATGAAAGATGCAAGGTCATACAGAGTCAGCCCAACATTCCAGCAGTGTTGCCCTTATCTAAACCATGATTTTTTGCATACCTTTCTCACAAAAGATGTTGTGTACAGTATCTTCTAGCCTTGGAGGCCTGTGAACATTTTATGACCCTCTTTTGATAAAGGCTGCTCAACTAGAAAACTTATTTTCCCTAAAAGTGTTTTTCTTTATATTTTTAATCTATGTCAGCCTCAGAAAAATGCCCAACAGAGTTACGTTTTTCACAGAGCAAAGGTGCAGTGAGTTACAAAAAAGAACCAATTAGCTCAACAGTCTGATATGGTTAAATTCAAGGCTACACTTGTTTTTCTAGCATTCTTACTATGTTAACTAATGCATTCCCAGGTGCACAGTGGATAAGAGATATGGGAACTTAGCAACAAGCATTGGCCCAATAATGAAATCCTACATCAGCACTAGCACTACTCTAATAACTTTTAACTCTTTCAAAGGCTCTATATTTTAGGCTTTCTATGCTTCTCACAGTTGGGAGGCTGTAAATAATTGTATGCATAGCTGTAAGAATCTGGATATACCTGCCAAGCAAGCTAGAATGCTAATAGAGGGGGTTTGATATGAAATATTCCTCTCATGTCCAGGAAACTTATTAGCTATAGCCCTAAGTTGATTTTCTCCAGAGAAAGGTGGTCAGGGTCAGTCCCCTGTTAATGTCAGAGGAGTTGGGGAAAGTCATGGAACAGTAAAACAGACAGATTCTGGTTTTGGGGTAGATGCTCGAGAAAGCCTAGGGAGCCCCTTGAGTTCTGAAGCCTTGCTTAACAGTTCTCTTCCACATGACCTTTGTCATGAGTGGGATCTCCCATGGCGGCTCCCGGCATATACATCTATCCACTCTTTTTTAGATTCTTTTCCTATATAGGGCATTACAGTATTGGGTAGTTTGTGCTATATAGTAGGTCCTTATTAGTTACCTATTTTATATATAGTAATGTGTATATGTCAATCCCAATCTCCCAGTTTATCCCTCCCCACTTACCCCTGGTAACCATAGGTTTGTTTTCTACATCTGCGACTCTATTTCTGTTTGGTAAATAAGTTCTAAAAACTGTTGTTTTTAGATTTCACATATAAGTGATATCATATGATACTTGTCTTTCTCAGTTAGACTAGTTAAATTTAGATAAGGTCTTATTGGATTAAAGGGGCCTTCATTCCAGTGACTGGTGCCCTCATACCAAGGCCACATGAAGACATAGAGACTTACAGAGGAAAATAGCATGTGACGATGGGGGCAGTGATTGGAGCTGAGTTGCATCAGGCTCAGGAATGCCAGAAACAGTGGAAGCTGGAAGAGACAAGGCAGTATTCTTCCTTGGAGCCTCTGGAGGAGGGTGGCCCTGCCAACAGCTGGACTTCAGACTTCAAGCTTCCAAAGCTGTGAGAGAATACGTTTCTGTTGACCTAAGCCATCCAGGTGGTGGTGATTTGTTCCAGTAACTCTAGAAAAAATAATATACTATGAATACAATTTGCAAAATCTGGTAATGCAAAGAAGTTTACAAGGTTATATTTGACTTCCATAAAGCTTTCTGAGAGTAAAGCATACTAAATGTGTGGAAATACAGTCTTATTAGGTACAAATATAGCATTAGCAGCCTAAATTACTAATAAGCATAAAAATACTTGCACTAAATCTTTAAATAGTCTATAATTTAACTTTTCATTCATTGAGTTGTACTTCTGCTGAGTACAGTGAAGTACTACTACTTATCAAGTGAAAAGTCATCCCTAGAGACAGGGGATAATCAGAAATTAGGGCTAAATCAGGAATTTGGGATTAACAGATCCACATTACTATACATAAAATGGGCTTCCCTGGTAGCTCAGCTGGTAAAGAATCTGTCTGCAATAAAGGAGACCCTGGTTCAGCTCCTGGGTTGGGAAGATCCCCTGGAAAAGGGATAGACTACCCACTCCAGTATTCTACCCACTCCAGTATTCTTGGGCTTCCCTGGTGGCTCAGATGGTAAACAATCAGCCTGCAATGTGGGAGACCAGTGTTTGATCCCTGGGTTGGGAAGATCCCCTGGAGAAGGGAAAGGCTACCCACCCCAGTATTCTGGCCTGGAGAATTCCATGGACTAAGCGACATGACATGGACTAAGACATGACTAAGTGACTTTCACTTACTTATATATAAAATAGATAATTATCTATTGTAACAACAAGGACCTACTGTATATCACAGGGAACTATATTCAGTATCTTTTAATAACCTATAATGGAAGAGAATCTGAAAAAGTGTATATATATATAACTGAATCACTTTGCTGTACACCTGAAACATTGTAAATCAGCTATACTTAAATTAAAAAAATAATAAAGGTCAGTCCAGAACCAGAATCCTTGTTGTTGTTGTTCAGTCACCAAGTCATATCCTACTCTTTGTGATTCCATGGACTGCAGCATGACAGGCTTCCCTGTCCATCCCCATCTCCCAGAGTTTGCCCAAGAGAATCCTTGTGATTCTTACTTGCCAGGGTCCAGCCCAGGTGGATCCAGGGAATTCGAAGGTGGGGACGGCGTCAGCGTCCTTGGAAAAATACATATTTAATCACAGATATATAGAAAGATTAGAAACGGATAGTGTAGTAGGAAAATTAGTGGGGAAAAAGAGGCTGAATAACTTGGTTTACATGGAATAGCATCCATGCTCCAGATGGGAATTCATCCAGAAAAACGGGAGCAAGAAAGAAACAACATGGGGGAATCAGTCTTTCCGGAAACTGATCCGATTTCTTTATTTTGGGGTTTGCTTGTATATCTTTTGTTACACATAGGGATGAATACAGAGTCACGTGGGGGTCAGCAGTCCTGACCTTTATCAAAATCAGGTGCTTCACATAAATGTATATTAAAAAAAAGGTCTTAGGGATATTACATTATCTTCTGGCCATGAGACCTGCTGACATTTTATAATCCTTTCTTTCTGATAACCAAAAAACCTTATTTCTTCCAAGGGTGTTTTTTCTTAAACCAGGCACCACCCTCCAAATAAAGTTACATTCCGATAGGGTGAGGGTGTAGTGAGTTACAATCAAGAAAGGAATTTATTTAACCCAAGGTTAACATGATTAATCTTAAAGGTTAATACTTATTTCTCCTATATGCTAGTTATATTCATTATAAGGGCAGGGAACATGGAGATTTAGCAGCAAACATCAACCCAACAAATGAAAATCCCTTCACCAATGTTCCCCTTAAGATCTATTTAGTCTTAGGGTAGTGATAAAGTTACATTTTTACATAGTGAGGACACAGTGGTTCATAACAAAGTACAGTGATCTATTACAAAAGAGAAAATTCATTAACTCAAAAAGTCTAGTATTGCTAGCCTTAGAAACTACTATATTTCATTTTCTATATTCCAAATACATTGATTAATATATTCCCAGGTGCCTAAGGATATGGAGACCTGGCGGCAATCATTGATTCGACAATGAGAAAAGCCCTATGCTAATTAAGACTTGAAAAATACTCCAAAACTCTCTGTGCTGTTTATGGTTGAGGGGTAGTAAACAATCATGTGCGTAGTGGCAGGAGTATGGATAATCCTGTCACATAAACTAGTTTGTCAGCAGAGAGGTTTGACCTGAGACACCCTTGTCACACCCAGGACAGGGAATTAGCAGCAATTATTGACACAACAAATGAAAAACCCTTCACCAATATAATTCCTAACCAACCCACTATACTAAGAATTTCAAACTCCCCAAAAGAATTTGCCTTTAGTAAGTCTAAAACATCTCCTGCCTCTCAGGTTGGGAGGCTCTAAACAATCACATGTGGCCTGACGAACCTATACAGGTGGGCTAGATAACCTTCAGAGGAGTCGTAAGCTGAAACACTCTTGTCACGCCCAGGAATTTTTATTGCCTTGGAGCTGCACATTAACTCCTTCTCCGAGAGAAATGGTTATGGGGGAGAGCCCTCCGTAAAGTCAGAGGTGTAGGTGAGAGCATAAAACAGATTCTGGTTTTGGGGTAGATGCTCAGGAACAGGGGGTTTCCTGAGGCTCGATCACGCCTTTGCATATGCCGAAGCGTTCCTCACGCTATGGCTGTTCAATATGTGAGACTCATATTTTGCCGAATGTTCTATAAAGTCTTAATTGATAGACTTTGCTTTAATTTATTGTTGCGATGAAGTATATTACAACCCTAAAGATTTTTTAAATTTTTGTAAAATAATTTGCTCATTCGCCCTACCATGGTGATACACTAGTTTTGAAAAGAAAACGACTGTTGCAGAACCAGTCTTGGCTATTTCATTAAAAAAAAAAAAACCCCATTTTAGTTTTAACTCAAACCTCTTCTAGCTCCTCAGAAAGAAAATAATTCTGCTCTCAAACCCCTATTAGACTTCTTTAGATACGTAGAGGAATTCCCATCTGTACCCCAAAACCCATGAAAGAAGCTGATTCTTCTGTTATACCATTATGCAGAAAAATGTTACTAGCTCAGTGATTATATTAATCAATAATTATATTAATTCAATAATATAAAACAAAGGAATAGCAACAGTCAACCAGTTTGTGGTTTAGGCCAGGGGTCCCCAACCTCTGGGACCGAATGCCTGATGATCTGAGGTGGAGCTGATGTAATCGTAATAGAAATAAAGTGCACAATAAATGTAATGCATTTGAATCATCCCTAAACCATCCCCACCCCACCCTGAGTCTGTGGAAAAATTGTCTTCCATGAAACCTGTCCCCAGTGCCAAAAAGGTTGGAGATCGATAGCTTAGGTGACGATAATTGGCTGAGTAGTCATGGCAATTGGACAGAACTCAAGGCAACAGACAGGGCAGAAGGGCTGGCACAGATGTGGAAGCGGGATTTCCATGTTTTTACAATCATTCCTCTATCTCTACTGTGTAAGCAAGATTTTTTTCCCTATTAGCAACATGAGTTATATCATGAGCCTGCCAGTTGACTCTAGATGTCATTACATGGAGATCTGGGCAGTGTCTCTGATGCTCACTGGGCCCCTCATGAGTCATTTTCCATGCTGTGCACTGTGGTTAACAGCTGCACCATGCCTGCGTCACAGAGGTGACTTGTGAATATAACCTTGTCTTCGTAAAAAGTTTGCAGAGCCAAGCAGTGCCATCTGAACAGGGTCCAACAGTATTCAGCGATCCATGTAAAAGACAAGCCTGTTTTCACTACTCTGCTCTCTAATCAGCATATGCTGTTCTCTGAATGTTTTGGGAGAACATAGGGTTGGTCTATTCTGGGGGGACAAAGCCTTATAATATTGGGCCACCCTGTTCCAAGTTGGGGCAATTTCAAAGGACAGGGCTTTGGGGACCTGGAACAACCTGTTCAGCTTCACTGCAACTGAATCTGGCCAAACACAGACATCAGTCTCCCTCTCAATCCCCATCCCACATGTGGAAAACCATAAACTCAAGTCATTACGAATAAAAGGAATAAAAGGCCGTGGAAGAGTGCCCAGATCCCCCTGTGGGTGGTATGACGCTGTGGGAAGGGAGTCATTGGGGTAGGGACTGTCCCTCTATGAGAAGTTGAGAGAAGGAGAAAAAAAAATGACCAAAATGTTTGCCTTAATTAACTCTCAGCAAGACCGTCTATTCATTACAGTTCTGGTGTACCAGGGAAGTGAGCTCCAGGGGACCCCGAACTACTGGTTCTGCTCTTCATTTTAACCGCTAATTAGATGTTTACATTTAAGTTGCAACAACCAGCAGATATTATTGCCCACTGCAGGGTGGTCAGAATTAGGTTTGTGTAGAATTAATTGGTCAGAATTAATTGTGTAGATGGACAAATTCTTTCAGGGGAACTAGAAGTCATTGCTATAATTTATGATAAATATAGCTGGGATCATATTGGCAAACTATGTACCTGTCTGCACTCCCTCCCGCCTAAAAATACCATCCATTACAAAACAAAACAAGACAAAAAAAAAAACACTAAAAAATTCATTTATTTCAGAATGGGAATCGAAGAAACAGGATCAAGAAAGAGGAGTCAGATCCGAAGTTCAATCCTGCATATTTAAAAACAAAGCTAGGAGCAGAATCTGGTGCCTGGCATAGCTATTCAGCCTCGCAGCCTGTGCACATTAACCCGATTCTGAACCTGGCTTGGTGTAATACGTGCCTTCTCAGGCGTCACACTATTGCAGATCCCTCAGACATCTGACCTTGCAAAAACCGGGACAGTAAAATTAAATCCTTTTAAATTAGATTTTGCATAGTCCCATTGACCTCCTGGGGTGCTCTGGTGTTCCTCGGAGCAAAGTCCAGAGTATGGTGCTACCTATTTGTGATCAGAAAACAGAAGAAAACTGGAGATGAGAAATCGGGTAAGAGAATAGTAGCTTCTAACGAAAACAGTGTTGAAACACATCAACCACTACCGGGGGTAGAGAGCTATGACCTCTCTGCATCACAGACCACAGCATAACTGCCCGTCTAGAAAAGGCACAATGCAGAATGGTTCTGTGATCCGGCAGAGGGGGCCTTAGCGAGCCCTGGGGCGCCTTCTCCTTCCTGCCCCTGGAGCCTCCAGGCTGGGTCCACTTCGCCCCTCACTCCCCTGACTCCCGCCGGATCCACCCTTCAAATCCCGCAGTGCCCGCCCCACTGATTGACAGGCGGGGCAGCCACTCCCAGGAGCCCGGCTTTCTCTCTGTTCCGTAGCCAATAGGAGTCAAGAGGTGGGGCCTGCAGCCGGTAGGCGGTGCTGGTCAGGTGCAGTGCTGGTCAGGTGCTCTGCGTTGAGTTGGCGAGCAGGTGAGCAGCTGTGGCTTCGGGGGGCACCCCTCGCTCCCGCCGCCTCCTGGCTGTTGCCCCGGGTCTGCGGGAGGGATCCCTTTCCAGGCCTTCCCTCCCATTGATGCGGACTGAGCGGATCGCCGCGAGGGTAAGAGTCGGGGGAAGTGGGAGGCTGGCCTCCCCGGGACCCACCTGCCTCTTTAGGAACCCTCAAACTATCCTTCCTCCCGTTTCCACTGCACACTTGTACAGAGCCCACGTTAGGGCATCTTCTGGCCTTGGTGGGAGGGCTGGAGTTCTACAAATTGGGAACGTACCCTACGCCGAGATCCTTCCCGGAGCTAGGATGAAATCCCGGTGAAAACGATGGGGAGACGCATCACCCTCCTCTGTTCGCCTTACATACACCTCATCCTTCACTTTCTCTCCTCTCCTTTCTTGGCATCCCTTTCCTCTAGATTTCCAAGGCTGTCTGTAGGGGAAGGGCTGGAGGGGCGAGGAATTGGAAAGCAGCCCAGTGAAATCTGGACCCAGAACGAGGGATTCCACAGCGCCATGAAGCACTTTGTGTTGGAAAAGAAAGAAATCAGATTTCTTCCACCCCCACCCCCGCGTCCTTGTTTGTTGCTTTATGTCATCGATGTGATAATGTTGGTTCCTCTTACCAAACATTCCTAAGCTTGAGGCAATGGTTAGCCTTTGTTTATTTGCGTTTGTCCCAGGAAAGCAGTTCGGTCCTGCTTATTACAGTTTGCTGAATTAATTTACTACAATAGAGGAGAAGTCAGATGTTTCATGTTGTGATTCATTTTTTAGCTTTAAATTATATTTGGTTCATAGTCTTCTTTCTTGTGTTAAGAAAGTGAAGGAGAAGAGAGGAAGAGGAAGAACCACCATTCTTAGCCAGAAATGTTAGTAAATATTTTTGCAGTTCCTTGTTGGAACTGATTATTCATGTTCCTTCCAGAACTGGGAAGTTTCTTGCCATTTGAGGAAGATTTTTAAATTTAATTTTTGAGCCATTGTCTGGAGATCAATACCTACAACAATTTCAGTTTAAGTAATGTTCTGGTATGCTGAAATCATGGTTAAAAACAAAACAAAACAGAAGCAGAATGCTTGCCCCTGATAGCAAAGCAGGCATGCCAAGCAGTTTTTCTTTACCAGCACTTATAAAATAGGAGGGCAAGACAGGTTCTTTTTCTGAGGTTTAAAAATGTCTTCAGCATATTCAAATTAGGAAGGTGTCAAAAACTGAATTCAAGAGACTTCTTGGCACAAAATATAGTTAGATCCAGGTTTGGTGGGCTTATACATAACTTCATGCAAGAATGAAGAGCAGAGGGAAAGAACAAAAGATCCTTACTGGATTTGCAAACCCAATGAGAACTGACAAAATTTACATATGTATTGTTTTTCATATTATCTCTTATTAGCTTTCTTGAATAGAATAAAAGCTTTTTAGAAATAGAGGCAGGTGAACAACAATTATAACCACTTTGATCCCAAGAGATTTATTTAATCCTGGGAAGTGCCTGTTCTACACACACCACTGATAAGATTAAATGTTGATGAATTTTAACATTAAGAAAATGAAAGTGAAAGTCACTTAGTCTTGTCTGACTCTTTGTGACCCCAGGGACTGTAGCCCACCAGGCTCCTCTGTCCATGGAATTCTCCAGGCAAGAATACTGGAGTGGGTTGCCATTTCCTTCTCCAGGGGATTTTCCTGACCCAGGGATCGAACCCAAGTTTCCCGAATTGCAGGCAGACTCTTTACCAACTGAGCCACCAGGGAAGCCACTAACATTAGGGAGGTCAACATCAATTTCAGATTTACACTTCTGTTATACTTAGTTCAGAACCTAATTGTTTTATTTAAAGAAGACTATGCTTTGATTGAAGGCAGAAGGAGAAGAGGGTGTCAGAGGATGAGATGGCTAGATGGCATCCCTGATGCAATAGACATGAACTTGGGCAAACTTCAGGACATGGTGAGAGACAGAGAGGCCTGGTGTGCTGCAGTCCATGGGGTCTCAAAGAGTCAGATATGTCTGGGCGATTAAACAACAACAGCAACACGCTTTGATTATTTGGAGAAGGAAATGGCAACCCACTCCAGTATTCTTGCCTGGGAAATCCCATGAACAGAGGAGCCTGGCAGGCTGCAGTTCATAGGGTTGCATAGAGTCAGACATGACTGAAGCAATTTAGCACACACGCATGCTTTGGTTATTAATACAGGAATGTTGATTATGTTTCACAAATATATTAGAATGTCACAATTTTTATGTCACTTCAAGATACCAAGTTAATCTCTTACTATGATGGACCAAACATAAGGCCTTGCCATTGAAACATGGAGGTTTACATATGTAGTTTTTAAAAATATTATTTTTGAATTTGCTAGTGCTAATTCCTGTTGCTAGGTTTCTACAGCCTGTCTAACACTAATAATGAATGTGTCCACAGGTGTTTCAGTTCAGTTCAGTTCAGTTACTCAGTCATGTCCGACTCTTTGCAACCCCATGGACTGCAGCATGCCAGGCCTTCCTGTCCCTCACCAGTTCCCGGAATATTTGGACATATATAAATGTCCATGAGCAGGAGCCAGAAGTCTGAGTCAACCTGAAAATGTTTCGGAAAAGTTGTATGCAAATTATTTCACCNAGTTTTACATCCCCAGGGTTGCAAAGAGTTGAGCATGACTGAAGCAGCTTAGCGCACTCATGCACGCATGGACATGTGTATTTAAGTCTTTAGCGATGAGAGATTTTTGGTTCAATAAAATGTCTTCTCTGAAGGTGAATTTATTTAAGAGAAGATTATTTCTCAGTTTTCCCCACGGGGAGCAGGGGCGGGCAGAGGGCTCTAAATTGTCTGGTAAGACTTCATTACCTTGAACTTGCTGACTGTCTACATCAGTAGGATGTCTGCATTGACTGACCTCTGTTACCATGGTTGCTTCTTGGCTGTAGCAGTGAGAGTCTTGTTCTGACGGCTTCTCCTCATCCTTCTGTTTCAGGCAAATTTGATGAAGTCTATGAAGCACTAACTCAAGCTCATCCTAATCTGACTGTTTACAAAAAGGAAGAGGTTCCAGAAAGATGGCATTACAAACACAACAGTCGAATTCAGCCCATTCTCGCAGTGGCTGACGATGGCTGGCATATTTTACGGAATAAGTCAGATGACTTTCTGTGTGAGTATGTTACAATCTTTCTCCCCATTCTGCATCGTCTGCTAAAGTGGAGGCCAACTGGGAGTTGTTTCTGCTGTATTCAACATTCTGTTTACTGATCGAATAGCTAGCTAGTGTCATACATTAATAGCTAAATAAAGATACAATAAATATCCCAATAAAGATTTACTGGGACTTTAAAATGAGGTAACCTCCTAAAAGTGAAACATTTACTTCTCTTGAAGTCATCAGACCAAAGGTAAGTACCGTGCCGTGTACTGCTAATTATAACCATTATGTGCCTGAGAAAAACCTGAGTTTTGTAAACTGAATCTTTCTGCATCTGTTTCATACTCTGGTTTCATAAAAGTGTCATCTATATTTTTCTCTGCAGTTGTCAGCTTTCTAGTTTCTTTTGCCCTCTGGCTCTACAAAATATAGGCCAGCTTTGCTTTACACCTTGGGAACATTTCTAAAAAGAATATCAAGATATTTTTCCTAATGAATACCTAGTGGTATAATTCTGGAGGTATTTCCATTATATAAATTTAGAAGATGATGGAAATCCTATTTAAAATTCAAGCATACAAAATAAACAGCTTTCTGCCATCCGTAATAGAGGCTTCCCTGGTGGCTCAGATGGTAAAGAATTTGCACTGCAGGAGACGCAGGTTCGATCCCTGGGCTGGAAAGATCCCCTGGAGGAGGGCATGGCAGCCCACTCCAGTATTCTTGCCTGGAGAATTCCATGGACAGAGGAGCCATCCATAATGTGTAGTTTTCCCTTTTCATACAGCTTTTTAACAAGTTAGTCAAATGGAAGTCATCCACAGGATGTAACTCATCTTTATTGTGCCTGCCATTTGCATATTTGCTCTCAAAGTGCCCGCCCACCCTTACCCTGATCTGCTCTGTATCAGCAGTGACAGATCCCTCCAGACTAAATTTCCCAAGCTACTTTGTAAGCTGGTTTCTGGTTCCATTTGGCCAATAGAGAACCTTGGCAGGAGTGTGGAAGGCAGGAATTTGGCAGAAGCCAGGGTCTGTCCCCCATTCTGTCTGCCCCAGCCTCTGTGGTCCCAGCTCTGGACAACCTCCCTGTCTGTGGCCTCAGCTCCTACTGAGTAGTCCTGCCTTTGGGGCTCTGGTGACCCCACCTCTTCCTTCTGTCCCTCCAGCTCTGGGAGCCACTGAGGTTCCCACTGGGGACTATTCCCACTGGGCTACTTATGGGGTAACCTTGCCATCTCATGTTTGCTTCTGAGCTTCAACACTAGCCCTCATCTGAAATTCCCTCTCTTAAACTGCCTAGCATGGGATCTGCGTCCCTGGCTGACAGAGACATTAACACGCACTACCGATCAATTCACTGGGGGTTGTTTCCATTGTTACTGAATGTTGAGGGAAGCATATTGTGCCAACGATGACTAGAAATGCTCCTCGATACATATGAGATATTAAAAAAATGTCCGTTGGGTTCACATCATGTTTATTGATGAAGAGAAAACCAGTTGCCTGGCAGTGGCATTTATAGAGCATAAATGAGTCATACTGACAGATGTATATGTGATGGGTTCAGATCCTTAAAACAGGTTTTATGTACGGATAATAATCTGTAAGGAGGAGGCAGTGGCACCCCACTCCAGTACTCTTGCCCGGGAAACCCCATGGACGGAGGAGCCTGGTGGGCTGCAGTCCATGGGGTCGCTAAGAGTCGGACATGACTGAGCAACTTCACTTTCACTTTTCACTTTCATGCATTGGAGAAGGAAATGGCAACCCACTCCAGGGTTCTTGCCTGGGGAATCCCAGGGACGGGGGAGCCTGGTGGGCTGCCGTCTATGGGGTCGCACAGAGTAGGACACGACTGAAGCGACTTAGCAGTAGCAGCAATAATCTGTAAACCAATATTTAATCAGGCCAGGAGAGCTGTATTAAGAAAGTTTTAAAAAGTAATTTCTTTGGCCCTGGGAATAGTTGCCAACTTTATATGTTCAGGCTTTCATGTATTGTGCAGGTGACTCTTACGTGAGAGGAGTTGCTTGGAAAAGAACTGCTGTCTCTGAAGAGACAGAATTACAACTAACATAAATGTCAGTGGCTCTCTTGAAACTTTGGTTCAGTGAACTACAATTACATAATAGATGGTCACTCCTATTTTGAATCTAAAACCTTAATGATGTTCCTGTTTATGTTACATTATGTTCAACATAATTGATTTTTCAACAAAATAATTAAGTACTGGCTACTATAGTCCTTCTCAGCCTGAGGAGCTCTGCCCTAATGTCCAAAAGCAGCTCTTCTCAAAATGTGTTCCCTGGACCAGCATCATCCAAATCTCCTGGGAACTCATTAGAAATGCAGATTCTTGGGCCCAACCCAGATCTGCTAAACTGGGAACTGAGAGGGTGGAGCCCAGAGATCTGTGTTGTTACCTGCACCTACCCTCCCTACACCAGAGTCTCATACATGGTCAAATTTGAGAACCACTGCCCTTAGGCATCCATTATTAAATACTGTCTGCTGGATCAAGCATTTATGGTAGCGGCTACCGCTAGGAAGGGCTTCCTGGGTGGCTCAGAGGTAAGGAATCTGCCTGCCTGCAATGCTGGAGACCAGGTTCAATTCCTGGGTTGGGAGGATCCCCTGGAAAAGGAAATGACAACCCACTCCACTATTCCTGCC
The DNA here is from genome assembly GCA_006410935.1 of Redunca redunca. Taxonomy (NCBI): domain Eukaryota; kingdom Metazoa; phylum Chordata; class Mammalia; order Artiodactyla; family Bovidae; genus Redunca; species Redunca redunca. Next base: position 459,237 of record SJYQ01001656.1, read on the forward strand.
TGGAGAATTCCATGGACAGAGGAGCCTGGTGGGCAATGGTCCATGGAGTTGCAAATATCTGGACATGACTGAGTGACTGAGCATGCATTCACCACTAGAAAAAAAGTCCCTCTTCATGGGAAAGGCTTTCTAAGTCATAATGAGTTCACTTCAAGTCTGATTTTCTAGTAAGAAGTGTGATAGGATTTACGTTGCCTTCATGATTAGAGTCTAGATCCAACTTTTCATAGACAGGAGCCCAACAATCATCCAATTACAGATTATATAATGGCACATTTCCCAATGTTACTGTTGATTAATTAAGTAGAATAGCACAGCCCCAGTCGGATGATTCCTAGTGATTCATAAATCCAGCATTATTTCCACTTGAATAAGAAACTCAAAAGAATCATAGCACTAAAAATAACTCCTTTAGATGGATTTTGCCGGGCAGCTTTGGAATTACTCTGAAAAGATGACTCTCAGAGGAATTGATTTAGGCGTTTTTTTTTTTCAATCCTGTGTTCCCATTGCACATTTCCTAGTAGCAAACACAAGCAGTAGAGGCCGATTTGCCAGTCATTCTCACCACCTTTAAAATAAAGCCTTTCAGTTCTCTTTGGTTGCCATTTTATTGGCAGTAGAACCCTGGTATTATGCTAGAGCCACATGCTTGTAAAAGGCAGCTTTTATTATGCAGGGGTTTTCACTCTTCAATTTTATATCTTCTTCTGACTTATCAAGACTCCGAAAGTTGTTAACTCTTTTTGTAGCCGTACTAAAGCAGACAGCACTAAGCTGGATCCTGATCTGAAACACAAAGACAAGATCAGGACCCACAAGTCTTGATCTTTATTTTTTTGATTGTTGTTCAGTCACTATGTTGTGTTCAACTCTTTGTGACCCCGAGGACTGCAGCACGCAGGCTTCCCTGTTCTTCACTATCTCCCAGAGTTTGCTCAAACTCATGTCCGTTGAGTTGGTGATGCCATCCAACCATCTGGTCCTCTGTCATCCCCTTCTCCTCCCCGCCTCAATCTTTCCCAGCATCAGGGGCTTTTCTAATGAGTCAACTGATAAATTATGAATTTATTGGCTTCATGACTAAGGGTACCTTTAACCCTTTATCTTTAGAACAATAACTGGAACATAGTAGGTACCTAACAAGTAATTTGGAGAAGGCAATGGCACCCAACTCCAGTACTCATGCTTAGAAAATCCCATGGACGAGGAGCCTGGTAAGCTGCAGTCCATGGGGTTGCTAAGGGTTGGACACAACTGAGTGACTTCACTTTCACTTTTCACTTTCCTGCATTGGAGAAGGAAATGGCAACCCACTCCAGTGTTCTTGCCTGGAGAATCCCAGGGACGGGGGAGCCTGGTGGGCTGCCATCTCTGGGGTTGCACAGAGTCAGACACGAATGAAGTGACTTAGCAGCAGCAGCAACAAGTAATTACTGAAAGTTAGTTTACCTTCCAACAAAAAGAATCACTTTTGTGTTCCCCTGACTTGGCTCAGGGAAGTTTACCCTTCTTCCTGTGGCCTGTGGGAAAGATTTGTGATCATTTGACTTTTCGTTTCCTGAAGTGAATCGTGATGTTGACCACAGCAGAGATGATGTGTAAAGGATTCTTTTATTTAAGTCAAATTAGACGAAATTTGCATGTAAGTCCAGCATTCGATGATACAGTTATTTCCATCTTAATACCATCTGGTTGGCTAACTTGTTCATGCATTTTATCTTCACAGTAGGCAACCACGGGTACGACAATGCACTAGCAGAAATGCATCCCATTTTCTTAGCCCACGGTCCTGCCTTCCGAAAGAATTTCACCAAAGCAGCCATGAACTCTACAGATCTGTACCCCCTGCTCTGCCACCTGCTCAGCGTCACTGCCCTGCCTCACAACGGATCACTCAGCAACGTTCAGGATCTGCTCAGTTCACCGACTCCAAGAGCAAGTCCTAATACCCAGACCCCTCCTCTCCTCCATGGTAGTGTGAAACCAAGAGAAAATGAACAAGACGAGTCATATGCTTATTTCATTGGGGTCTCTCTTGGTAGCGTTATAGTTATTGTGTTTTTAATAGTCCTCATTAAACATTTAATTCGAAGTCAAATACCTGCCTTACGAGATTTTCAGGCTGAAATATCTCAACCATTATTACAAGCCTAATGCTTCTGTGATGTGAAGATGCATAGTTATGTCAGTGTTTAAAGGTTTCAAATTCTAGGGAACTAGCTTCAGACATTTGCACAGACCATTAAGCAGTTATGTGTATATACAGGGGCAGTCACATACACATACACACAAACACATACACACATACACACACAGACCAAAATACACTGACCTGCAAAGGATGAAAGATGAGGAAGTATATTTCCATTGTTCTTTCTGGCTTCTGGTAGATAAGATCCTGCTTTATTTGGACTTGGCACATACAATGTATATATTTAGCATCTTTGCACTATTTGAATTACCTTACATATTGCACTTTACTCTCCCAATGGTACTTTTATGTGAAATGCACTTTATTGACAATTGTCTTATAATTCAGTAGTAAAAGACAAATTTTATACCTATATCCCAGAATACTTGTTATTCCTTGTTCTAATGGAATGAAATTTCTAATAATTCCCGAATAATGTAGAAATATATCTCCTTACATTGGGAGAATGGGAAGAAAGTGAAAACTGTTGAAAATGAAATGTGATGACCTTTGAATGTTGGATTTCAGAGAGAGGGGTTCCCAAAGCAGGGTGCATCTGTGAGCACTCCTTGTCATATTTCTTTCCATACGACATAGGTTTTCATCTTATTTCCCCCCAACAAGAGAGATCCAGATGCTGCTGGATTCATTCTAGGCATATCATTTCCATCGTGACATTCATTATTGCTATTCCCTGATGTAGTCATTTTGCTCTGATTTTGATAATAAAGACACCATGAATATACATTTGCTTCCTCTCAAGTCTAGCACTGCCCTAGAAGGGCAGAAGGGATCAGGCATCATCTCAGCGATGTTTTCTCTTGCTCTGTAATTATTTGCTTCCTTGAAAAATAAGTCACTATTAATTGTGTTAAAAATCAGATTAGATCAGAGTGTTTTGTTTCTGGTAACCTGTAGTGACAGAGCCTTTAGATCTGAGCATTTGAAGGTCCAGAATTGCAAGAGAGCACAAAATATATTAGGAAAAATGTCAGCCACACAATCCATGAAAATAACTGTATGGAGCTTGGGGGAAATAATTAGGAGTTTTGAGGAAAAAAAATTAGGCAGGACCAGTGTTTGCAGTGTACCCAGGACAATGCTAAAGGGTGCCTGGTAGCAAAATTTAGTGAGACAATACCTAGGTTACAGGTATTGAAATAAGAGAAGTTGAGATTATAGCCTTGTTTCTTTGAAATATTTGAATATCTACTCACAGATGCTCAGTGGAATCAAAGATGAATCCAGGTTCACAAATAGACATGACTCCTCAGTAGGACTTTTCATTCACAAAAGCCTTTATCTCCTCAGTAGGGGTTTTCACCTGCCTGGTCATCTCAGCTTGTTCCCACCGTGGAAAGCTGTGCTTTTGGTCTCTTAAGCAGTCTGGTTGGGGAGAAGGTAGTATTACCGGTGGTTTCTTAGAGGAAAGAGGAAGCCCCAGAAGAATAGCTTTCCTTGAAGAAAACAGAAACCAGCTTATAGACATGTGGCCCATAGATAATACTATGATTTTGTGTATATTTATGTACCCACTGACAAAAGAAGTAGGTAAAATGGCAAAAGTATTCAAGAAAGAAACTATAAATTTGAGGTAAAGAACAAAAATGGCAGAGTGAAAAGTATAATTAAAGTGCTTCCTAAAATCAGGTGAATGATTTTTAAATGATGATTCCAGTAAAGAGTGTTAGCACCTAATTCTTAATACAGCCTCTTAATGGGATAGAATGAAATCACTGGAAATGTATCAGTAGTATAGATTAAGAAGCTGAGACATGAGATGGTAGATAGCAACCTCCTCAGGTCTGAACTCTGGATTAGACATTTTAGAATATGCGACTTATTCATATTGGCTTGCTTTATAGCAGTGAACTTATCTGTGTGATTGAGATGCCAAATCCAATGACCTGAAGATGAAACTGGTCTATTTAAAAGCAGTTACTATTCAACTGCAATCTGTGTATATAAATTAATTGTTGTGTTAAATTCATTTTAGAGGGTGCTATGATGACCTTAGTGGTAGGAAGAGGGTAAATTCTGTAACGCTGATGAAATCATTAAAACTCTGATCTGAAGACTTGATTATCGAATGGTTCTTTTATTTACAGATATTTATCTTTCTGTAAAATAGCAGCTGGAGAGTTTTCCTGAAAGAAAATAAAATTTTACACTTTGCTGGGAAAACCTTCTCTTATGTTTTGACAGTTTTGTTGTTCTGGTTTTACCTGCATGTCTCTCTGGCCAAACCTTTGTGTACAGTCAACACAAATTAGGACACAGAAATAAGATGGAGACCGGCTAATCTTCCTGACTGTAAATAAAAACTTCTAAAAGGTCAGAATGGAATCCCCCCCATCGCAACACTGACATGTTTTCTCTCCATCTTCTATCAACTGTTTTGAAGTTGATTAATTGATACCATTTTTCCTGTTCTGGGTATGTTTTGTATTTTCTTCTGCCTTTGCCACCTGCCATTTAAATCGAAAACTGCTTTGCAAAATGCTTTCTGACCTCTTAATTAGAATTGATCCTGTTATTAGTTTCAGATTCTTCCAAGAACCTAGTTATAGAAAATCTATTGTTGTTCAGTTGCCAAGTCGCATCTGACTTTGTGATCCCATGGACTGCAGCACACCTGTCCTCTGTGTCCTTCACTATCTCCTGGAGTTTGCTCAAACTCATGTCCATTGAGTCAGTGATGCCATCCAGCCATCTCATCCCCCCTCTCTCTCCTCCTGCCCTCATTCTTTCCCAGCATCAGGGTCTTTTCCAATGAGCTGGCTCTTTGCATTAGGTGACCAAAGTATTGGAGCTTCAGTTTCAGCATCAGTCCTTCCAATGAATATTCAGGATTGATTTCCTTTGGGATTGACTAGTTTGATTTCTGTGCTGTCCAACGGACTCTCAAGAACCTTCTCCAGCACCACAATTTGAAAACATAAATTCTCTAGCGCTCATCCTTCTTTATGGTCCAACTCTCACATCTGTACATGACTACTGGAAAAAACATAGCTTTGAAAATCTGTAGTTTTCTTTTTATGCTATTTTTTATCACATTTGATATCAATGTTATATTCACCTCAAGAACTCATGCAGGTTTTTTCTAAAACACTAGTTTTATGAAGCTAATGCAACACTGATAATCAAATGCAATGAAGAGGCAACAGGAAAGATTACTGGATCTGGGGCCTGAAACTTTTTTGTAGAATATTCATAACTTTCCCAATCTTTAATAAAGAAATTGGCCTTACTTTTCATTCTCTATTGGAATCAATTTTATTCAATAAATCTGGAATTCCAACTTCAGGAAGCACAGAGTGTGGGAACTGGTTCTAGATTCAAGGATCTCGGCCCAAGAGGGAAACCATGAGTAGACAAGTGTTTTGTTGGTGTAAAGTGTAACCACTTTTGAAATGCCACAAAACTCTTCAAAGTAAAGAAAGTACTTTTTTATTTGTTTTTCCCACAGTCCCTAGCTAGCAGTATTCAATGAATGTCAAAATTAAAAAAAAACTATTGCTCTATTGGAGGAAACTTTGTTGAATATAGATTAGAAAAGACATTAAATATTTTGTTAGTCATTTAGTCATTAAGGCGTGTCTGACTCTTTTGTGATCTCCTGGACTGTAGCCCACCAGGCTCCTCTGCCTGTGGGCTTCTCCAGGCAAGAAATACTGGAGTTGGTTGCCATTTCCTTCTCCAGGGGATCTTTCTGACCCAGGGATCAAACCCTGGTCTCCTGCATTGGCAGGCAGCTTCTTTACCACTGAGCCACCTGGGAAGCCCTTAAATACTCTAGCTATGTACAAAACAAAGTTTAAATACTGTAATCACCCTCACCCCTAGTGTTTTGTAACTAGCTTTTGAAACTTCTTCCTTTCTACTGTAAGTCAGTGAATTATAGTTCTAGAAACTGCAAAATTTATCTTGCCTATCTTTCCAATGATGTCCTTATGTAGGACTGCATATTTATACTATATTTATACAGTGTATATTTATATACTGCTTTAAAAATATGGTTAAATGTTACACACTTAATCCTGGTTTTAAAAAGATTGTAATGAATGCCTAGGTGGATGTTGCAGTATCACTAAGTCATGTTAACATCTATCATAGTATGCATATTTTGAAAGAAGGTGACAAACTAAAAAATCATCAAGGACATCACATATTTAATAATTATGATTAAAATGTTTTGGTAACATTTTATTTTATTCACATAAAAATTTTAAAATAATAAGTAAGGTCATAACTTTGAATTCAAACAATATAGTTAAAATATATTTTAACTTAAGGCACTACACATAAACTTCTTTAAAACACACTCATGTCATTTTATTTACACAGCATTTTAAGAATTTACAATAAATTACAGACTTCTCATGTCATCTTTATCCTTCATTTGTAGCTTTATATATTCACAATGAAGTAAAATCCTTCAAATAAAAGAAATTAAATACAACCATCCTTAAAGTTTACCAGACATGGGCAAGAGAAGGAAAAACACCCAAGAACAAGGCAAAGGCCTTTTTAATTATTTAATGTTCCAGGAATTTATCTTTAAATCCTTACACCAAGCTTAATGGAACAGTAACACAAAACCAGTGGTACAGAGCACTGAAATAATTTTTATGCTATTGCTGTTTACCAGAAGTACTTGCACATTAATAAGGGCAGCAGAACTGTCCCTACATTATAAGTAGATGTACTTATTCTGAATTCATTCACTGAAAAACTTTTACTAAAAAGTTTTCCTATTACCTTTGAGTATGGTTGTCATAAGCAGTTAAATCTTTCCTGGAGCCAAATGCTTCCTACAACTCAGAAAACAGAGAAGCATGTTATCAATTATTTAACAAAATGCACAAGTGAAGAAGGCTGGCTTTACCGAAATATTTCTCAGTGTACTAGAGGAATCACTGGCTTTAAGTGATCATTTTTAAAGATACAAATGAATTAATATAAAGTTCAATACAATAATATATAAACATCTCTTTATTAAATAAATACTTTTTGTCCCATCAACATATACATAAAACATCTACAATTTTAATTCTAGTGCATATTTTCAGAATGGAATGAAGAACAAGACAAACAGGTCTTCTATTCAAAGGGTTGAGACCCTGAAGGGCGGCCCTTCCTATTCCATCCTCTATAAAGTCTCCTCACATGTTGGCTGCCATGGATCGATTTCCGCCAGTCACACCAATACAGCCAGTAAAGCTCACACCACTGCAAGGACCAAGCTCAACTCACTTAGCACTTGAGACATTTCAAAAAATCCTCACTGCTTTAAATGACAGTTCTTCTGTGCTTTTTTTTTTTTTTTAAATGGGAATTGAAGTAGAAAGAAATTTTTCTATTATTTGTCCAGATCAACTATTAACCTTTAGGATAACTTTTATGTGAGGAAAAACATCAGAAATAAAAATCTGTCAAAAAGTAAAATCAGTCCTGGTGGTTTGGTTTATTTACTATGCTGTTTTTAACCCAGTCACTTTATGACTGCACGCCTGGACTATTCATGCAGGGTGTTGAAACGATTCTCAAGAACCCCTAGAACAACAGGCACCAAATACCAGGATCAGGAGATTAGCGAGCAGTGACCAAAGGATGAATTCTGGGTTTGACGACTGGCACCACTGTTCCTGACCACCGAAGATAATCAACATTTCACTGCGCTGCGTAATTACTCTCCATTATTTTTGTATCTGTAAAACTGTTATCCAGCTTATTTTCTGTTGTCAAAACTTTAAAGCTCACACTAGTAATAAAACTTTAAAGATCAGACTAGTAATATTAATTGCTTGCCTCAGCTCCTGATGAAAATGGTTCTTGAACCCAATTTTTCCTCTAATGTATAAAATCTCATCTGCTACAATTCAGTTTCTTTCTATTGATTTTGATTCTTAGAAAGTACACTTTGCAAAGCTAGGATGACAGTTATAACAACGTATCATTGGCTCTGAACAAGTATGTTAAAAAAAATTATGAGCAGAGTGGTTACTTTTCTGAATCAGATATGGGAGAAAAAAGCAAAGGCAGAATTCAGGCTACTAAAGGTTAACAGAGTTCTGAGAGTTTATTCAGTTACTTAACATTATGATTAATATAGAAGATCAAAAGGTATTAAATTTCATTTTAAATTTAGCTACTCTTCAGCAGCAGCAGCATTGCCTAAAAAGTAAGGCATAAAATTCCCAAAGGCAAATAGAAAAATCTCTCATTCTGACCCAATCAGAACCAGATTTGTAGTCAGGTCATAAATTTCTCTGCAGTACTTGGAGACCTCTGGTTGTAATAGCATAAGAATGTTAAAAATGGTAACAAAAATTCACAAGGTTTTAAAAATTATGAATTTAACTTGTGAGTTAGAAGTAACTACATGAATGTGAAGTGCAATTATAACCTTTCCTGAGAGCTGTGTTTTATGGGTTTGTGAGGGTCTGCCTCTAGGTCACTCACATCTCATCACCTCCTGTAAGTTACATGAAGCCTGTACACCCAAGCATGCAACACCCTGGCACACACGTGTGCGCGTGCACGCGCGCACGCACACACACACACACACACACACAACTAAATAACTTATACAAAGGCATTAAGCATAAAGTGAGAAAAGCACTTTCCTCTATTTTCTTAATTTCCTCTTAGTAACACTCTTCAAAAGATAAACCTTTTGAGGTTTTAATAGCTTAGGGGTCTTAACAGAGACACAAAGACTCAATCTTGTTATCATGGGGCTTTTGCTTGTTTTTAACAGTAGCTTTTCTTGAAATAGTTTCTTCATATGCTAGATCTTTTCTGACTCGTAATCCATTTTATTAACCATCACAGAGAATTTTCCTACCTCAAGGGTTTACTTGGGATACAAACTCTATTAAAGGTACATATAAAAATATAGGAAACTTTTCTTTCCTTATACACAAAATCCACACACTTTACAAAGATTTTTGTTGTATAATTTACAAGTATAAAAATTTATTTGAAATGCACACGCACTAAATTTTAATATATTTTCATCTCAAGATGTGTCTAATCTTCATTGCCAAAAAAAAAAGGGAGGGGGGAGCAAAGGCTGTATTGTTCTCAAAAAAAGTTTCTTGTCAGAGAAACAGTTGGTGCTAACTAACGATTTACTAGCAATTTTCCCTACAATCAGAATTTTTTTGTATTAGCTGATGCAGCAAAACACAAGAAAAGACAAAATAACTGTAGCATGCCTGGTCTAATTTCTTTCGAAGTATATGTTTTCATAGCTGTAACACCATTCCTTGAGGGTGTCCTACTTAAAGCCACCTTGTATAAACCCCAGCACGTTACCCAATCAATGGATCATCATCATCTTCTTGGAGCTGAAGTCGGGAAAACGGCCGGGGCCCAGAGCCTCTGTTCTGCATGATAATGATGAGGCAGGTCAGAGTGGTCAAGACCAGGAGCGCCCCGATAACGATTCCAATGGCTTCTGGGAGGTTAAGGCACCACTGGTCCACTAACAGACACTTGGTGTGACCAAAGGTTCCATTGTTGGGATGTGGCTTCAATCCCAGGATGTGGCACATCATTGGATAAATATCCACCGTATTGATGGTGCTGTGTTTGTAGCCTTTGTGAAATGCAGGACCATGGGCAGCCAGAAATGGATTCATACTAGGCAGAGAATTATCGTAACCGTGGTCACCTACTGGAAAAGAAGATGATGATGTTAGTAAACAAGATCAGCCTTGCTATTATGAAATAACCTGTTTCTAGTGTAAATACACTGGATTCTTGTCAGTTTAATTCTGATCCATTGAACTTCTGATCAGTTGGGCCAAAAAGGGGCTAGAAGAAAAATTATCTATTTTCTTCAATTCAGCCACCTCCTGTACTTTGCACATACACCCCTCCTTTTTCCCAATTGGTCATGACCTCATGTTTTAAATCCTTCTCTCAGACTGATGGGTTTCTCAGTCCTAGCCCCAAGCATTTCACCTGTCAGCATCCAACACTGTTTGCAAAAAGTCCCTGCAAAGAGAACCAGTGATTAAGAGAGTGGTTGGGTTGAAGGTTCTGGGTAACTGTGGGGAGCAGAAGTGAGTCAACCAGTGAGTGGGGAGGAAGTGAGCCAGCGGCCTGACCTCTGTCAGCTGCCCCTGGACAAGACGCAGAATGTAGAATACACCACGGGTGCATGTGTGCTAAGTCACTTTAGCTGTATCCGACTCTTTGCAACCCTATGGAATGCTGCCCACCAGGCTCCTCTGCCCATGGGATTCTTCAGGAAAGAATACTGGAGTGGATTGCCATGCCCTCCCCCAAGGGATCTTCCCCATCCAGGGATTGAACCTGTGTCTCTTCTGTCTCCTGCATTGGCAGGTGGGTTCTTTACCACTAGTGCCACCTACGAAGCCCACACCACTGGTTTACCAACAGCTAAAGGACACCTCAATGTCCAGAGGGTCAGGGGACTGAAAACATTACAGGAGGGATTCTTGCCTTGAATGTGACATCTAAGCAGATGACTCCAATGTGTAATTCCAGTAAAAGTCAAAGAAAAACCTGATGGTCCCGGATATCACTCCAAAATGGTACTCTCAACTATCAGCTTTACTCAACTATCAGCTTTATTTTAAAAAATACTGCCTTTTAATATGCATCAGTTATATTTAACAAGGAGAAAGGAATGACAACCCACTCCAGTATTCTTGCCTGGAGAATCCCATGGACAGAGGAGCATGGCAGGCATAGTCCATGGGATCACAAAGAGTGGGACATGACTTAGCAATGGTAAAGAATCTGCCTACAATGCGGGAGACCTGGGTTTGATCCCTGGGTTGGGAAGATTCCCTGGAATTCCCTGGAGAAGTGCATGGCAGCCCACTCCAGTACTCTTGCCTGGAGAATCCCCATGGACAGTGGTACCTGGTGGGCTACATTCCACGGGGTCACAGAGAGTTGGACACAACTGAACAACAAAGCACACGTTTAACAAGCTCCTGCTTCCACGTGAAGTTCAGGTGACTGAATGATGAGTCTATCGGTGCTTGCTATACCATTCTTTACTTCTTTATTTAATATATTGTTAATTCTACGTTTGAAATATTTCATGATAAAAATAATGCTGTGACCAGTACAATAAATATAATATGATATATATATAGATATCATGATTTCAATAACATAAATGAGTATGATTGTAAATGAATACCATAAACCATATGATTTAATAATAAAAATATGCATGTGTATGTAACAGAAAAAGATGGGGGGGAAACTCCCACAATTAACATCTGTCTATGCTTCTATATTGAAGAATTATGAATAGTTTTTGTTTCCTTTTCTGAACTTTTCTGTATTTTACAAGTTTTCAATAATGAGTACATAAAGTAAATATATTCTGGGCTTCCCTGGTAGCTCAGCTGGTAAAGAATCCGCCTCCAACGAGGGAGACCTGGGTTCCATCCCTGGGTGAGGAAGATCCCCTGGAGAAGGAAATGGCTACTCACTCCAGTCTTCTTGCCTGGAGAATTCCATGTACAGAGGAATCTGGCGTGCTAGTCCATGGGGTCACAAAGAGTCAGAGACGAGACTGAGTGGCTTTCACTTTCAAGGTAAGCATTAATAAAACATAAATTCTAACGGCCTTCAGCTTTACCCTTGCCTGACGCATCTGAACTGCTATAGACCAGAGACTGGCAGATGACAGAGGCCGGTCAAATGCAGCCCTCTGCCGGTTTCTGTAAAGGGAGTTTCGCTGGGACAGCCCACATCAGTTTGTTTAGCTATTGTCTGTGGCTGCCTTCCCATGGTAAGGCAGGACTGAGTAGTTGAGACAGAGACCAGCTGGCTCACAAAGACTAAAATATTTACTATCTGGCCCTTTACAGAAGAATTTTCTGACCCCTGCTATGGTCTATAAAATCAGATTTTAAAAACATGTATTCAAACTGAATTTAACAAACAGGTAAATAAGCTTCAGTTCAGGGGAGACCTCTTAATTCTCCCTTATACATTTCCTCAGTTTGAGGCAAGATTCTGCTTTGTTTACTTGATAGATCTTTGTTTGCACACTTTCTGGTTCTTGCTCAGTGTTCTAAATAGCAGTAGCACTCAGGTGTATTATTTCATCATGGGGGACTACTTGGACACACTTTTTTTAACACTAAAAAAGAAAAAGGAATTTGAACTAGCTAATCTCTCTCCCTTTGTTTCTTGACTTCTCTTTTATTTTCTTTGCTTCTTCCTACTCTCTTATTTTTACAAATCAAGAGAACAATTCCTGAAAGTTACTGACAGTCACTGCAATTTTGGTAACAAAAAAGTAAAACTACTCCTTCACCCTTAAGATCACCCAATAAGGATCAAACTGTGGTTTCTAAAAATTGCTCTCAAATGGAAACCTGAGAATCATCCAGTTGAAAATCTAATTATACTGTGTCAACATCTCTAAATCAAAGTACCTTGTTAATGTAAGAATGTCACAGGGACAGAGAAGAAAAATCCTAATACTTACATTTTAGTGATGATTTATTTAGCACAATTGTCCAGCCTTCATCAGCAACCAAAATAATAGGCTGAATTCGATCACTATGTTGATAGTGAAACCTGGCAGGAATGTCTTCTTTGAGATAAACATTCATGTGAGGGTTACAGCCTTTCAGTTTGCTATAAACCTTTGTTTTATCTGGAAGAAAAGGAAACAGCAAGGGAAAAAGGTCATGCTGACTGATCAGGAAAAAATATTTCTAACTAGAATAACTGGAAATAAGCCCTGAACAATGTTATCTATTAAATCCTATTAATCATTAAAAAAAAAACAGGGCAATACTACTAATGTAACAGTGTCGAGTGTGCGCGCGTGCACACACACACACACACACCCCTTTCACGCATTCACATATCTCTCTTTTCATTTTGTGATTATCCCTGGTGGACTTTTATACAAAGGGGGCAAATTTCACATCTAGCTTCCTAAGTAAATATAAACTAATTACATATTACTATTAATTCTAAGATCAGTAGATGAAAATTATTAGGTATATCTCACACAAAAGCATATATATATATATATATATGAGTCACTTTGATGTACACTTACACTTCAATAAAAAGATAAACATAAAAGAAGTATATCAAAAAGCAAAGAAATTATCCTTTTGAACCTAAACAGCCTAAGAAAAACATCACAGGAAAAACACAGTCCTAACTCTGAGTGAGTATAAGAGTATACGGTGGTGAACCACCTTAAGTCCAAGCTTCATTCTTTTTATAAAACCCTCCCTCCTGAATCAACTGACCCACTGAAATACTCCTTGGTTAAAAGTTTACTTACTTATTTTGGGAAGTATCGCAGCAATGGGGGTCAAGTCTATAAGAGTATAGTACGAGGGGTCGAGGCAGCCATCCAAGTTTATCACCCTGTCCTTAGAACACTGGGTCATCCCGTGATCACTTGTAATGATCACATTAAGACTCTCCCACAGTCCTAACACCTTGAGTCTGTGAACCAGCTCACCAATGTGTTCGTCTATTTCTTCCAGCACTCGGCGCATGTTTTCTTTATCTTCGGGGCCGTATTTGTGGCCGCTAGCATCTGGTTCCTCCCAGTAGAGTGTCGCAAAGGTCACCGGTGGGTTCGAACTGCTCAGCCACGTGGTGACATTACTGAGCCTTTCCCTAAATGACACCGAGGGGCTGTAGTTCATGAAATAGGAAGGCGTGGTATTGTGAATGGGCACGTCGGTACCGGGCCACATAGCAGCAGCACTCGATCTGTTGTCCTGAAGCTGATTGGTCACCCAGATGGGGACTGCCTCATTCCACCAAAACGGGTCCTTGTCATTGTGGTCAGAAAAATGTTTCTTTGTGTTGACGTCATACATGGAATTAGCCACGATGCCATGGCTTTCTTCATACAGGCCTGTCACGATGCTGTAGTGGTTTGGAAATGTTTTTGTGATAAAGACATTTTTAACCTGCTCTACCAAGACACCTTCTTTGATAAAATTCTGGAGATGAGGAAATTCATAGTTCTGCAGATAGTCAGCTCTGAAGCCATCAAAGGATACCAGCAGTAACTTAGGTGGTGAAGCGGAGGAAGAGTTCCCTCTACAATCAGTCATAAGTCCCGAAAACAAAAGCATCAACAGTAACTTCATACTGAACGTGCTGAAGCGGGTAGTCGGGGCTCCTAAGATAAAAAGCAAACAATTCCTAAGTAGTCATGCTGCTTGATTTCGATTCGATTTCCAAAGCTGAGCCATCAGGAAATGAAAACCAACATTTAAAAACTGTTTATATGCCAGCTTTACCTACATCAACTTAAAAATCAAATGCTGTCACTTAGAAAGGTAACTGAATAAAGCTTAAGTGGGAGAAACAAAATTGCCTTTACTTGTTGAATTACATGTCCTGCGCCTCATTTTCATGTTCTGAAGGGGGTATGGGCCATTCTTACACTCCACACAAATCTGACTGCCTTGCTTGTCTGCAAGAGCAAAAGTTATTCTAAAGGCTTAATAAGAACAAATGAAGAAATAAAAACAATCCTTTTACACAAAACAGAAATAATGCCAAGTGTTCAGAAGCTCCAGAGAGGAAGATTATTTTTCTAGTTTAATAGCTGGTACCCTATCGTTCCTTTTAATCCTCAGAAATTAGGGTGTGGAAATTCTACCATACTAGCTCAACATCAGTTCCTACTGAAAAATATTGGCACGCAAAAGGGGAGTAGGGGGTTCCGTGGTAGCTCAGATGGTAAAGAATCTGCCTGCAAGGCAGGAGACCCAGGTTTGACCCCTGGGTTGGGAAGATCCCCTGGAGAAGTAAATGGCAACCCACTCCAGTATTCTTGCCTGGAGAATTCGACGGACAAAAGAGCCTGGTGGGCTACAGTCCATGAGGTCACAAAGAGTTGGACACGACTGAGCAACTAACACTTTCCAAAGGGGAGTAAGAAATAAATATTATTTGAGAAAAAAAGGCCCCACCTCCCTCTGAACCTGCTCAGTATTCACAGGAGGCGAAGAGACAAAGTCTACAGGCCCTTGGATGCCACAGTAACTTCGGAAGAAAAGCAACAGCTGTTGAAATGCATTTCATCCCCACATCCCTTTTAGACTTCCTTTCTACTGTCAAAGACTTAACAGCTGGCCCTCCGTATTCACAGGTTTTTACATCCATGGATCCAACCAGTCGTGGATGGAAAACCCAGAGGGCCAACTGTATTCACTTCACCAAGCCCTTTTATATAAGAGACTTGAGCATCTGTGGATTCTGGTACCCACTGGGGCTCCTAGAACCAATCCCCTGCAGACACCGAAAGGCCACTTAACTGCCTTACCTCATTCCCCAGGCCCAGAGAACTCCCTGACTTTTTATCCTTTTTTAATAATCTACTAATTACAAAAATAGCTCTCCCCAAACAAACCTCCCTGCCTTCAGTCTCTATCTTCTTTGGTCCTAAGAAAATAGGACATGTGACATAAGAGTGACTCTCCACAGCTGCTATACTTCTTCAAGTTCTCAGCGTCTCTTGTCTGGAGCCCTTCTGCCTCTTAACTGATCTTCCTACCTCAATCATCTTCCTCTTACTCACCCAACATCTGCTCCCAACGTAACCTTCCCTGTAGCTCTGTTCATGACATTTCCCTAATAAAATCAGTATTCAAAGGGCCCCTGCCTATACAGTGTCCCAACACTCACTTCTGCCTGGCATTCAAGTCCTTCCACTATCCAGGCCCAACCCACATGCAAATTACTATGAAAGAGTTACAGAAATCGTTGTTGTTGTTGGTTAGTCATTAAGTCATGTTTGACTCTTTTGCAACCCCATGGACTGTAGCCTGCCAGACTCCTCTGTCCATGGAATTTCCCAGGCAACAACACTGGAGTGGGTTGCCAACCTTAACTCCCTTTTACTCCCTGCACAATGCTATCACAATCTGTCTGAGATGTAATATAGAGACAATAATCATTTATGTAGGTGACTTATAACAGTTCTTCAGTAATAACCTGTGTTTCCAAACCTCTTAAAGCTACTTTCTACACATTAAGTCTTTGGCCAAACACTCTTTTAGGCAATTAAAAAAAAAATTCAGTTAATATCTAATATAACTAAAGTCAACACCACCAAAATTTATGGATGTGTCATGTATCAGAGGACAAGAGCTTCCTCATGTGGCTCAGGGTAAAGAATCTGCCTGTCAATGTAGGAGACGTGAGTTCCATTCCTGGCTGGGGAAGATCCCCTGAAGGAGGAAATGGCAATCCACTCCAATATTCTCGCCTGAGAAACCCCATGGACAGAAGGAGCCTGGCGGGCTACAGACCACAGGTTGCAAAAAGAGTTGGATATGACTTTGCAACTAAACACCAACAACACAAGAGCTTTATACTTCTCAAATACAAAATACTCAAAATAGGGACAAAATAACAAAACAATGAACTTGGTTGTCATCTTGGAAGACCGACGAGTCACTTGGACAGACGAGGAGCTTGAGTGTATTCTGTTCTGCAACACCACAGCTTCCTGTAACGGTGTGCTTCAGACCCATACATCATCAAGTATTGTTTTGAAAGCCCTTTGAGAATCACTACAAATGGAATATCACAGGATGTCTAAAACTTTTCCAGTAGGGTTGCTTCTAAGAGTAGAGGGATGCTAAAACAATTCAACAATCGGTACTGAGACGATTGGATATCCACAAGCAAAAGAATAACTTTGTATCCCTCAGTTCATACCCTGCACAAAACTGACTCAACATGGATCACAGACCACAGTTAAGAGCTAAAACTCTAAAACTCTTAGAAGAAAATACAGGGATAAATCTTCATGACCTTGAATTAGGCAAAGCCGTTTTAGATACAGCACCAAAAGCACAAGTGATAATAAAAAAATAAATAAATTGAACTTCACCAAAATTAAAAACTTTTACATCTGGAAGGATACCATGAAGAAATGACAACCTAAAGGATAAGAGGAAATATCTGCAAACCATATGTCTGATAAATAATGTGTATCTAGAATATATAAAGAACTGTAACAACTCAACAATAGAAGTTAAATAACCTAATTTTTTAAATGAGCAAAGGAGCTGAAAAGACTTTTTTCCAAAGATATAGAAATGACAAATAAGCACATGAGTATGTTCAACATCAACAGTAATCAGGGAAATACAAAGCAAAACACCACGAGATACCCCTTCATACCCACTAGGATAGATATAAAAAACAAACAGAGAGATAATAACAAGCAATGGTGAGGAAATACAGAAACTAGAATTTTATACACTGCTGATGAGAATGGAAATGGTCCAGGCATTTACAAAACATTCTGATAGTTCCTCAAAAGTTTAAACAGTTACCATATGACCTGGAAAATCTACTACTAGGCATATGCCTATGAGAAATGAAAATATATGTCCACAATAAAACTGTACACAAACGGTCACAGCAGCATTATTCATAAGAGCCACAAAGTGGAAACATCTCAACTGACCTTAAGTGATAAACAGATAAGAAGTGGTATATCCACAGGATGGAATGCTATTTGGCAATAAAAAGGAATGGAGTGATAATACATGCTACATTTTGGATAAACCTTTGAAACTCTGTGCTAAGTGAAAGACACAGTCACAAAAGATCATTTATTGTATGATTCTATTTAGATGAAAAGCCTAGATATGCAAATCTATACAGATGTAAAGTAGATTTGCCTGGAGCAAGTGGGTGAGGAGAAATGAAGAGTAAATGCTAAGGAGTATGGTGTTATTTTGGGCTTCCCTGGTGACTCAGACAGTAAAGAATCAGCTTGCAACGTGGGAGACCTGGGTTCAATCCCTGGGTTGGGAAGATCTCCTGAAGTAGGAAATGGCAACCCACTCCAGTACTCTTGCCTGGAGAATCCCATGGACAAAAGAGCCTGGTAGGCTCCAGTCCACTCCAGTACTCTTGCCTGGAAAATCCCATGGATGGAGGAGCCTGGTGGGCTGCAGTCCATGGGGTCACTAAGAGTCGGACACAACTGAGCGACTTCACTTTCACGCATTGGAGAAGGAAATGGCAACCCACTCCAGTGTTCTTGCCTGGAGAATCCCAGGGACGGGGGAGCCTGGTGGGCTGCCGTCCATGGGGTCGCTCAGACTCGGACACGACTGAAGCAACTTAGCAGCAGCAGGCTCCAGTCCATGGGGCTGCAAAGAGTCGGACAAGACTGAGTGAATAAGCACAGCATAATGGTGTTAATTATGTGAAATGTGTACTC
>SJYQ01001656.1:483991-538661 GCA_006410935.1 Redunca redunca
ACTCTGATGCTGGGAGGGATTGGGGGCAGGAGGAGAAGGGGACAACAGAGGATGAGATGGCTGGATGGCATCACTGACTCGATGGATGTGAGTCTGAGTGAACTCTGGGAGTTGGTGATGGACAGGGAGGCCTGGCGTGCTGCGATTCATGGGGTCGCAAAGAGTCGGACACGACTGAGCGACTGAACTGAATTGATCTGTCAAGGTGACTCTAATCCAGAAAGGCACGTGGAGAGGATGCGACTTTTTGGCTGTCCACAATCCATTTCCCCTTCTGGTCGTTCCTCTGGGAAACCATACCATCTTCACTCTTAGTCTTACTGGGGCTGATGACACTCCCTTCTCCAGCATGGACTTCTAGGATGACCAGCTATCCCAGTGTGCCCTAAAATCAGGGGTTTCCTGGAGCATGAGCCTTCTAGCCCTGAAACCAGAAAAGTCCTGGGCAAATTGGGGTGAGCTAGTCACACCTACTCTGACCCAAGCCTGGCCTATTAGAGCCACTGCTGGTTCTGTAATGGGGACAGAATGGGGACATGCCTTGGGGCAGACTAAAAAGATTCAGTCATGACACATTTGTTGAAGCAATTGAGAAAGAGTCAGTCTTTCAGCAGGAGCAGCTAAATAAGTAGAATACAAGCATCTCTTGTTTTATTGCCCATCACAGGTATTACTTTTTTTAAAGCAAATTGAAGGTTTGTGGCAGCCCTGTGTTGAGCAAGTCTATGGGCACCATTTTTCCAACAGCATTTGCTCACTTCATGTCTCTGTGTCTCACAGTATTTCAAATTTTAAAATCATGATTATGCTTGTTACGGTGATCTGTGATCAGTGGCCTTTGATGTTACTATTGTAATTGTGTGGGGGCACTGCAGGACCACTCCCATGTAAGACTGCACATTCAGTGGACAAAAGCCGTGTGTGTTCTGACTGCCCTGCCCACCAGCTGTTCTCCCATCTTTCTCCCTCTTCTTGGGCCTCCCTGTTCCCTGAGACACAACAGTGTTGAAATTAGGCTAAATAGTAACCCCACAATAGCCTCACTAAGTGTTCAAATGAAAGGAAAATTCTCACTTCTCTCACTTTAAGTCAGAAGCTAAGAAATGATTAAACCCAATGAGGAAGGCAGGTCGAAGCCAAGATAGGCTAAAAGCTAGGTGCTTACGCACAGCCAGGTGTGAAAGCAAAGGAAAAGTTCTTGAAGGAAATGAAAAGCGCTGCTCCAGTGAGCGCATGAATGATAAGAAAGTGAAACAGCCTTTACTGCTGATATGGAGAAAGTTGGAGTGGTCTGGGTGGAAGACCAAAGCAGCCACAATATCCCCTTAAACCAAAGCCTGGTCCAGAGCAAGGCTGTAACCCTCTTCGAGTCTGTGAAAGCTAAGAGAGGTAAGCAACCTACACCGACGATGTTTGAAGCTAGCAAAGCTGGTTCATGAGGTTTAAGGAGAGAAAACTTCCATAACATAGAAGGGCAAGGTAAAGCAGCAAGTGCTGATACAGACATTACAGCAAATTACCCAGAAGCTATAGCGGAGGTAAGTAGTAAAGGCGGCTACACTAAACAACAGATTTTCAGTGTGGACGATATGGCCTTCTATCGGAAGAAGGTGCTGTCTAGGACTTCCGTAACTAGAGAGGAGAAGTCAGTGCCTGACTTCAGAGCCTCAGAGGACAGGCTGACTTTCTTGCTAGGGGCTAATTAATGCTGCTGGTGACTTTAGGTTGAAGCCAGTACTCAGCATTCCAGAAATCGTAGGGCCCTTCAGGATTATGCAAATTCTACTCTGCCTGTGCTCTATAAATGCAGCAACAGGAATTGGAGGATAGCACATCTGTTTTAAAATGTGGTTTACTGAGTATCTTAAGTCAATATTGTTGAGAACCATTGCTCAGAAAAAAAAAATATTTCTTTCAAAATATTCCTACTATTGCTAATGCAGTAGATGAAGGGAGCCCTTCTCTCCTGATGCCAATCCAGCCTCTATCTCCATCTCCATCTGACCTATACAGCAGGCGGTTCTGCCTACTCTTTAAGCAGTAATGCAGTGAACGAACATGCAGGACATGCGTAATCTTATGCCTCAAATGCCAGCACGTTGAAATTCAACTCCCTTGGACAACATGTAATTTTCCCAGAGCTCAGCCTCTCCCGACCATTGTTCAAATTGAGAAACATTGTTCTGGTCACAGCAATAACAATCACTGACACTCAGCACATGTGCTGAGTAGTTTACTTGCTTTATCTCATGCATTTGACAATGACCCTAAGAAGCTGGCATTGTAAGAGGGCCCATTTTCCAGATGAGAACATGCAAGCTCAAACAGGTTGAGACATTGGCCCAAGATTGCTCAATTACTGAGTGAGGACTCACACTCAGGTCTGGTAGACCAGGTCAACATGGCCTCTGCCATTCCTTTCAGCTCTTGTAGCCCATAGACCTGAGATGTCCCAGTTCACTAGTGCACAGGCCGGCCCTGGGGTGTGAAACTGGAATTAATTTCTGAAGGTACAAACTATATAATCAACAGACTATATTTAGCCCCAAACTGTCTCTGCAGCTGCTCCACTGTTGGGTTTTATTAATGGCTATACACTAAAGCTCAGATCCGTGGGGTCAGGGCCCAGCTCTCTTAAATGCTGAGGCACATGCTCTAACAAAACAATTCAGGTGTATTACAGAGGAGGATGGAAAAAATAGCAAGACTTTTTACAATTATACCCAAGATTTCCATATAGTTTCATATTTGCTTTGAAATACTTTGAGTTGTTTCAGGCTAATTTTCATTCCTTAAAATACCTATCCTTTCTTCTTTGCCATGAGCAAAACTGGCTGGGCTCTTTCTTATTTCTGACCAGTCATGAATGTATTTAATAATCCGTCTTGTTTAACTTAAGGCATCTGGATCACTTGTGTAGTTGGCCTTGTTGGACAGAGGTGAATACGTACCAGAGGGCACGGGAGCCCTGGATATTATGTTGCTTTACTGGCTCCCCTTAAAATAAAAGATGTACTTGTTTGGTTGGCACAGTTTATCAGAAATAAACAGAAGCCTGCTTCTGTTTCCTAGAAGTCACTTTTCTGGGAGTACAAAATTGGTAAACAAACCTGTGTTGGGTTATTGCTTCCTGAAGGTCAAATCATACCAACACAACAAAATGGGATCTTTTAAGAAATATCACTATAGTAAAACTCGGAAGTTTAAAAAGAGAAAAGGCCTTTACAAAGCCACAGGGCTAGATGAACACCCAGAGCAGCTCCTCTGTGCTGTGTGCCCAGGCCGAGCCTGAGTCCAGACCGATTCTGCAGACACAGGAATGGGCGAGGGAGCCAGCAAGAGCTAAATACTTGGGAAGAAAAGAAAGTCATTTCTGTGCTCAGTGCCAGCATACTACCTCAGAGAAGAAGTCGGTGGGTTTCTGGCCCCTTTTCCAGAAGCCCACAGAGTCCTGACTCCTCACCGCTGCTGCTGCTGCAGGTGATGATGGTACCGTTGCTGACCCCACCCAGGGCACCCAGACCCACCTCCTTCCCCAGGACACTCAGCATCATGGTTTCCAACCACCCACTCAAGCTTCCCAGCCACAGGCCCCGTGTCCTCAAGGATCACCTCCTGTGGTCCAGCCTTTTAGGATTCAGTGGTCACCAACCTGCTCACCGAAATCCTGTATCTTCTTATTTTTCCCTCTCCATGTCATTCGTCTGCAACCCTCAGATGTTCTTGGTGCCACTGAGCTGTTTTGCTCTCATCCTGGATGTTTGCCAGGGTCACCCAATGTTTGCTGAATCCCTCCAGCGCTTGTGAACTTCTGACTGCTCCTCTACGTCTTCCGTGTACTCAGACAGGACTCAGACCCATGTCTGAATTTCTCCCAGAAATTCAGGGATGTCAAACCTGTATTAGTTTACTAGGCTGCCTTTACAAGGTACCATGGACTAGGTGGCTTAAACAACAGAAATTTATTTTCTGATGATTCAGTGGCTGTCAGCAGGGTTGATTTCTTAGGAGGGCCTCTGTATTTGACTTGTTAATGACCACCTTCCCTGTGTCTTCACATGACCCTCCTCCTGATCTCTTCTTGTAAGGATACCAGTCATATTTGGATTTGGCTCACCCTTAGGACTGCATTTGACTCTCATGATGTCTTTACGGTCCTATCTCCATAGACAGTCACATTCTGAAATACTGGGGATTAGGGCTTCAACCTCCGAACTTGCAAGAGACACAGTTCACAACCTACTCAAAGAGGCGGCTGGTCCAGCGTGATTTACCTGCTGGCAGGTGTGCCCGCCACCCCAGCTGGTCAGTGTCCCACGCTTGCTGGCCAGGGTCACGTGGGGGTCCGCTAACATCACCCACCTGCTTGTGATAGAAGCTGCCCCATGCCTGGGTGGCCAGCCTTTGTCACTTTTAGTTTATATTATGCCACCGCAAGTCCTTTGTGGAATAAGGTGAAGTTACATATAAGACACTTTACAACAGCACTTATTCTTTGTATACTGGAATCAGGCTTTTAAAAAATTCATTTAAAAATTCAGCTACACTTTGAGCTCTGTGTTGTATTAGCCCTCTCTTTCCAACCTACAGTTTGAAGTTGACTGGAGTCATTTTGAAAATCAAGAAGCAAAAACCTAGGATGTGAGTCTATTGTTGCCTCATTCTTCACCCCAATTCCACACACATTAAAAAAAAATTTTTTTTCCATGTGTATAGAACACACTTGGAAGGAACCTAGAAATATTTCTTCCCTGAGCATGGTATGTAATATACGAAATGATTATTTCCAGGCTGTTTAAGTTTATGAATGACTGCAGAAAGTTAAAGCCGAAAAGGACCTCAGAGACTATTGGCTCAAGCCAGCGATTTACATGTAAGAAGCTTTAATTATCTACTTAGTTCTGAATAGCAAATTTGAAGCACTCATATCTTCCCTGAGGACATTATAAAGCTGTCAGAGTATATTGTACTCAGTTTAACAGTCTTCTCAGACGTGTTCATACCTGGTTTGGGTATTTTAGAAGCTCCCTGAGCAGTGAAGTAGTCCTGTAACCTGACTGTCTTCCACGTGGACAGATTCATGTGTCTGCATCTGTTCAGTGAGCAGATTCACATGGGATGCACGGCAACCCTGGGTCAGTTATTTGAGCGCAGAGACTTTTTACCTCTACAAGATGCATTTCAAATCCCAAGGCCTCCATGGGACGTTCTTTATTTTATAGTGGATTAGGTGGGAAAGGTAGACGCTCTCAGTTCAACTCTTTTCATTCAGTGCATCTTTGAGGGCCTACTGTGTGTATCTTCTCTGTTAGCCTAGGCAAGAATAACAAAGCGTTTGCTTTGTTGTAGGACCTTATAATCTAGTTACTTATCAATCTCAACTTCCCTAGTGGCTCAGATGGTAAAGAATCTGCCTGCAATGTAGGAGACTCAGGTTTGACCCCTGTGTTAGAAAGATCCCTTGGAGGAGGCCATGGCAACGCATTCCAGTATTCTTGCCTGGAGAATCCCATAGACAGAGGAGACTGCTGGGCTACACAGTCCATGGGGTTGCGAAGAGTCGGACATGACTGAGCAACTAACACTTTCACTTTCACTTTACTCTTCAGTCCAGTTAGGAGACTGTCACCGAGCAAATGCCTGGATGGTGGTCAGGTGCATCATCTTGGTTAAACATGGAAATAGGCCACTTCCGGGTCTTAATAATGTGGCAGAATGGCTTTAGTGAGAATGAAACTTAAATGGCTTCTCCTTTTTCAGTAAAGGAGGCAAGCATAGACTCAAAGTGTGAAAGTTGGTCTGTGAGTCCATCCTACTTGCTGTTCAGGTGGAGAGGCTGAGGTCGAGAGGGGCAGGTTCAAGATCACAGTCCCTTACTGTCCAACCCAGAACCTCCGCCTCGGTTCTCACTGCAAATCCTGAGCCCTCTTCTCTGTCCACATCCTCAGGATGAGCTCTGTCTTTAAGCAATAGCGCGGTGCCCTGGGGTAATTGTGCTGACGCAGCTAACGTTGAGGTCCAGAGGGCAGACCTGTGGGGGATTCTTACCAACATGCAGGCATGCTGGGAAGGTGTAGGGCACGTCTCCTGGTTTGATTCATCTTAAGGCAGGATGGAGGCACTATGAACTTGCTCCTGAGCTGATAGCTCATCGTGATCCTAGAATCCCACATTCTATTTGTTCCACAGTACTGTGCTGGACTGCAGGATTCAGGTGGATGGAGAAGAAAAGTACCAAAAAGCAGCATCGGTGGTCAGCCGGCACTGCCTCTGTCCTGATGCTGACGCCTGCAGGGTGTGCACAGAGAGAGAGCTGAGAGTGGCCGGTGACCTAAGCTCCATGCCAGCTTTCCTACAAGCGTTCTGGATAGTTCTTCCCTGCCACCCCTGCCTTGTGATGCCCTTTGATGTGGCCAAGGTACCTGGAAGCACATATCTTTGCCACCTATCTTTGTCTTGCTTTTGTGACCATTACATACATATATCTTTACATCCTGTGTGTGTGTGTGTGTGTGTGTGCGTGTGTGTATATACACACACGCACACACACAATATAAAGAGTTATATATCTTAGACTACAACTCATTAAATGGACCTGTTCACGAAGGGAAGCGAGATACTCAAGAGATGAGCCAGGCTGCGGATGTCAGGAGGAAGTTCGTTCTGGCACACAGAGCCCTGTCCTGGGGACGGCCACCGCAGGCTTTCCAGCTCTGTTGTTGGGCTGGAACTCAAGAGTGGGGGACATGTGAGGGCAAGGGCAGGCCCCCAAATTAAGAGGATCTGACATGCTGAGCATGTGATGTAGCATGGGCCCACCGACCAGGTCTGTGGTAACACCACCAGGGTTGAGCTCTGGTCAGACCCAGACCAAAAAGCAGAGTTGAGCCCAAGGTTTAAAACAGGGCTGGGAAAGAGCTCATTACAACCCTGCTTCTTAAGCCAGCTTTCGTTCTAGAGACTGAGAACGGAGGTGTGTTCCAGGCGGTTAAAGGAGAGACGAGAGGAGGGAGATGAGGCAGGAATGACGTGATCCCGGACATACGGAGCCTGAATGAACTCCGTTCACACCTGTGCCTTCAGGTCCGTTCCCTTGGCTGGCTGGCTGCCGCTCTTGGTCAGACCTGCAGCGCTGTTGCTTACCTTGACTTATCGCATCCCTAGGAGCTATCCCCAGGCCTTGTGCCTAGGGAATGTGAAACTGGAAAGAACTAGAGTGGGAGGCATGTAGCAATCACCACAGCAGGTGTTTTGATGGTGGTTTTGCTGGCCAGTGTGCACCAATGACCTTGTGGTTGCCTCAGGTAAGCGAGGGAGGCTTCAAGTATGTGTCTTGAGGCTGGAGGTAGATGAGCACAAGATGGTTAAGAAGGACTTTTCACTTTTTATTTTATATTCTTTGATAGCCTTTGAATTCCTTTATCCTGTGTCTGCTTTTGTATAATTCTTATATGAATTAGAAGTATATAAAATGACTTGTAAAAATTAGAATAAGATGGAGCTATGAACGGCACCAGTCTGCTTGGGCCCTAGGAAAGAGCTGTGGAGCTGGACCACAAGGAAGGGCGAGGCAGGAGAGAGGCGGGTACAGAGCGGCAGCCTGTGCCAAGGCAGACGGTGTCATGGGCCAGCCTCCGGTCACACCACAAGGCAGGCAGCATGAGAGCAGAGGCAGGGAGCTCTTAATGCGGGGCAAACCCAGAACCTTGCCACGCCTGCTTCCTCATCTTTAAAACCAGTGTATTGGCGATGAGGTTAGTCCCCAACCAGCTCAGCAGGATTTGGGTTCTGTTGTTTTGTTTTGCTCTTTCCTAGTGACTTGGTATTTCTATGCCTTGTAGGTGTGATGTAGTGATTAGATATTGAAACAAGCGGAAGGATCAAAGGCAGACAAAAATGACTAGAGGCACATTGGGATGAGTTGATGACCTGATACACACCATAAGGACCTACTTCCGCCTGGCATCTCTGGAGAGCTAGAAACAGGACCTAATAAACACCATGTTTCCAACAAAAGTCAACTAGTGGCATTTTGTCGGTGGCAGAAGAGAGGGATCAGCCATGTTTTGGATGGTCTTATGAGTGTTAAATAACCGCAGGAAAGCCTTGGAGACTTTTCTTGAGGAATAAATCTTTTCCTCTCCTTTGAAAAAGTCCCATAAACAAAGTACGTTCAAAATGATCGTTATTCTGCCAGTCATGTTAGTGAGAAAATGTGCATTAAAATTTTTTCTGTTCCCTCTTCTCATCAAGATAGGCCCAGGGAATGCCAGCTCAAAGGCCAAATTATCCATACATGCATCCATGATTAAATGCCTGAACAAAAGCATATATCTGCAAATTTTTATTGAAATATAGTTGATTTACAGTGCTTTTTCAGCTCCAGGTATACAACACATGATGTATATATTATATATATATACATATACACATTTTTTAAAAATTCTTTTTCCTTATAGGTTATAATAAAATATTGAGTATAGTTCCCTGTGCTATACATTAGGTCTTTGTTGTTTATTTTATACATAGTAGTGTGTATTTGTTAATCCCAAACTGCTAACTTAACCCTCCCCTGCTAACCTTGTTTTCTGTGTCTGTTTCTGTTTTATAAATAAGTTCCTTTGTATCAGCTTTTTAGATTGCACTAAGTGATATCATGTGATATTTGTTTTTCTCTGTCTCCCTTTACTGAGTGTGACAATCTCTAGGTCCATCCATGTTGCTGCAAATAGCATTATTTCATTCTTTTTATGGCCGAGTAATATTCCATTGAGTATATATACACCACATCTTTATCCATTCATCTGTCAATGGACACTTTTATTTTCTTGTCTTAGCTCTTGGAAATATACTTGCAATTTTTACACTGATTTTACTATAGAATTAACTTCATGGTTTTCCTGAGTTTTATATGTGCATGGTCTTTGTATAAATAAATAAATAAATGCACACACATAAAGTAAGTAAGGTGTTCTAGAAATGTAGAAAAAAAGAGTACAATTCTTCCATAATTGTATCACCCAGAGATAATCACTCATGACAATTTTGTGTGTGTGTGTTTGTTTTCTTTTGTACATGTTTCAATTTTTTTCCTATGTCGATATATCAGAAAGACCAAAAGCAAGATTATAGCTGTACAGTCTTCACCCTTTCAGTGTGCAGTGATATTGAAGCAAAGCCTCTGTTCTGCTTCCCAGAAAGTCCAGCTTCCGAAGGAGATGGTCTTATTCACTCTCTCTCTCTAATTAAATTTCTTGTTGTTGTTTGGCTGCATTGCACGTGAGATCTTAGCTCCCCAGTCAGGGATGGACCTGCATTCCCTGCATTGGAAATGCGGAATCTTAACCACTGGCCTCCAGGGAAGTCCTGCTCGCTGTCTCTTATTCATAACCCTGGGGCTGCTGCCCTGTAGTTGAAGGGGTTATTCCACAGTGTCTGGGAGGGAGAGCTTGGAGAACTGGGTCTGGTCATTTTTCTGCCTGATGTACTTGCTGTCAGTCGGACACCCTGAAGGCCAAGAAGAATTGACGTTTGGACAAGACCCCAGCTCTAGGGGAGTGAGTGCCCATTTAGTTCAGCCGGACAGACTCTCCACCTTCTTCCTGGAGCTCAGTGTTCTGGCTTGACTGTTACTGGCCTGACTTTTTAACCATTTTCTGTCTCTTCCTCTAATAAGAGAAACTCTGAAATCTGTCAATTCCACAGAATTTCTGTCTACCTCCCCCATTACAGACCCTGCACCCCCCAGTCCCCCCAGCCTCAGGCAGCCAGTGCTAGTTCCCCACACCTGGTCACCAGGCTCTGGAAGCTTTTCAGGGCCGGCTCCACGCTGGCACCCAGCCCTGCTCAGCAAACAAAGAACAGTTAGCACATTGTTCTCCATCTAGTTCACAGTGTAAAACCTTCTGGGCCAGGCACAAGCTCCCTCTGCCCCCCTCTCCTGGGCACTTGGACTTTCTCGTTGTCTGGTGCTGACTCCTGGCTGGGGACCCAGGGAGGGCGGAGGCGGGGAGCAGGCTCATCCATTCCCCCGTTCAGCAGTGCCTTCCACCAGCTCAACCAGGCTGGGAGCAGCCTCCTAGTCCATAATCCTGAAAGAGGCCACGGATTCTCCCAACCTCTAGCAGATAGAAGAACTGTAACGAAGGCTAAT
This sequence comes from Redunca redunca, assembly GCA_006410935.1. NCBI lineage: Eukaryota > Metazoa > Chordata > Mammalia > Artiodactyla > Bovidae > Redunca > Redunca redunca. The sequence goes on from SJYQ01001656.1 coordinate 494,145, forward strand.
ATCATTCTAATTGTTTCTTTTTTACCATAATGACTCCTCCCATACTGCTTTTGAAATCTCACATGTAAATATTTTGCAAGCATGCATTTTGGAATCTGCTCTAAACCCACACTTAGCCCACCTTTAAGATAATCCACTGGTAGCATTCTCCTAGATGGCAGTTTCCATAAAATTAAAATAGTTTCTGCCAATGAAATCTTATTAATTCTGGAAACCTGAAGCTGAAGTTTATTGTTTTAATGTGAACTGATCAGCCTATCACACTTTGATATATGTCTCTAAGTGGTGGGAGACACTTAAAAACCTTTGCCCAAAAACCATTTTTTTTCAAGTAAAATTATATTTTCTTTGCAGGCCCTTTGAAGACTTTTTAAGTTTGAAAATTTATGGTCTAGTTATGTGACCCATATTAAACTCACTGCTGCTGCTGCTGCTAAGTCGCTTCAGTCGTGTCCAACTCTGTGCGACCCCATTGATGGCAGCCCACCAGGCTCCCCAGTCCCTGGGATTCTCCAAGCAAGAACACTGGAGTAGGTTGCCATTTCCTTCTCCAATGCACTAGGAGAGCTTTAAAAAAAAGTACAGATGAGGGACTTCCCTGGCAGGCAAGTTAAGACTTGCACTTCCACTGTGGGAGGCTTAGGTTCAGTCCCTGGTCAGAGTACTAAGGCCCCGTAAGACACACAACACAGCCAAAATCAATAAATAATAAAAAGTACAGATGTCTAGGCCACCCTCCTACCCATCATCCTTTTTGGATCCAACTATCCTAGGGAAACCCGGCATCGCTATGGCTTTAAAAGCTCCCCAGGTGATCCTAGTAGGCAGCCAGCTTTGAGGACCAGTTTTGCAGTCAATAAGAAGAGGTGCCTACACCCCACTGGATGGTCCAGCAGTGAATGACATCACTAATAGCAGTGAACAAAGACAATGAGTGACATCACCTGAAATCAATGAACAAAGAAGGTTACCATTTCAGATTAACTCAGAGGAAAGATTATGGGTTAAATAAACAAAAAGTGCTAAAGAGATTTTTATACACAGAATCGCAAACATTTCTAAGTAAACTGTGTCAGCATATGTTGAATTTTAACCACCGAGACGTTTCATTAGGGTACTTGTTAATCATGGATGGCCTGGAATGATGAAATTCAGGTCTCAGATTTTTCCTTTCCGGTTTTCCCAGCCACTCTGGTTGCCCAGGCAGCTTCAGTCTCTTGCTAGTCTTTGTTTCTCAGGAGGCTTAGAGCCTCTTACGTGACTGAAGGTCCCATGTAGACCGATATTTCTAGGCCTTTGCTGTGATGCCTTCTGTCTGAGCACACACCTGGGTTTTTTCTCTCTACACAGGCGGTAAGCTGCACAGTGCTGTCAGGGCCTAAGTGGATGTTGGAAGCATCGACTCAGCTGGGGTGAGGGGTACAGATAGAAGCAGACATTTCTCCTCACTGTTGTTGGTTGTTTTCTTTTAAACATTTTTTCATGAAAAGTTTCAAGCGTTCAGAAAACTTAAAAACACCCATATGCCCACTGTCTTGATTCTGTGGTATAGCTGTCCCTTCAGCAGTGCAGCTTTGATCTACATGGATCTGCTTATACACAGACTCCTTTTCAGGAAATAGCACTATGGTACTACACGGTCTGCAGTTGACTGAACCCATGAATAATCGGATTATAACGGGATTTTTGACTGCACGGAAGGTTGGCGTCCCTCACCCTGGGATTGTTCAAGAGTCAACTGTAGACATCTCTGCACTTGCTTTAGCCTCACATCTAGCCATCTGCTCATCTATCAACTCATCTTACTTTTTGGATGCATGTCAGTGTCAGTTGTCGTTAGCACACTTCACTTAGAAAATTTTAGCAGCAGCATATCAATAATGGTATTACAAAATTTGTTTAGGGTTATTTTCCTTTTCAAATAAAAACTACAAGGACGAAAATGTACAGATCCCAAGTATGCGGTTCTGAGCTTTGACAGATACACACACCTCTGTCGTTTAGAGTTCTGTCACAACACACAATGTTCCATTCCTCTGGAAAAATTGCCTGGTAACCCTTCCTGTCTCTCCCATCCCCAGGCAACCATTGTTCAACTTTTAAAAAGTTACAGATTTGTTTTGCCCTCTGTAACATCATATGTTAATAAAAGGAATAAAATCATATAGCAAGCACTCTTTTGTATCTGGTTGGTTCACTAACATGACGCATGTAAGATTTACCTCTGCTGTCGTGAGTATCAGTTCATACCTTTTTATTAGGAGACTTTGGCCCAACTTTGACCAAGAAGCATTGACTTCAAGACAGCTTGGAGCCGGGCAAGGCCGCAGCAGTCCTCTCTCATGGATCACTCAGTGACAGAAGTCAGTGGCCGTGTCAGAAGGACACTCATGCAGCTCCCTGAATGGCACCTTGCGGGAAGGAACTGGGGCCTCCTGTCAACAGTCAGACGAGGGAGCCGTCTTGGAAGCAGCTTCTGCAGCCCTAGAGAAGTCTTCTGATGGTTACAACTCTACCTTAGGTAACTGTAGCCTCATGGGAGGAGAAGGCAATGGCAACCCACTCCAGTAGTACTCTTGCCTGGGAAATCCCATGGACGGAGGAGCCTGGTAGGCTACAGTCCATGGGATCGCGAAGAGTCGGACACAACTGAGCTTTTCACTTTCATGCACTGGAGAAGGAAATGGCAACTGACTCCAGTGTTCTTGCCTGGAGAAATCCAGGGACAGGAGCCTGATGGGCTGTTGTCTATGGGGTTGCACAGAGTCGGACACGACTGAAGTGACTTAGCAGTAGCAGCAGCCTCATGGGAGAGCCCGAGCCAGTATTCCATGACATTGAAATAGTGGCCAGCACTGCACAGGGCAGGCTTCCCAGGTGGCACGGTGGTAAAGAATCCCTCTGCCAATGCAGTAGATGCAGGAGACTTGGGTTCAACCCTTGGGCCTGGAAGATTCCCCTGGAGAAGGAAATGGTAACCCACCCCAGTATTCTTGCCAGGAAAATTCCAACAATGAAGGAGCCTGGCAGGCTGCAGTCCATGGGGTCACAAAGAGTCGAACACAAGTCAGAAGCTGAGCACACACATGCACACACACACACATGCTGCACAGGATAGATATACCGAGGTTGATTTATTCATTTACCAGGTAATGGGCACCAGGAAAATTTTCAGTGTGGGCCTATTGTGAATAAAGCTGTTTTGAGCATTCTTGTACAGATCTTTTTGTGTTTTCATTTCTCTTTGGTAAATAGGAGAGGAACTGCTAGATATAGGGTAAGTATACATTAATTTTATTTAAAAAAAGACAACCAGATCTTTCCTTAAAGTAGGTATACTATTTTACATCCTCGAAGATGTTTGTATGAGAATCGAGGTGCTCAGACATTCTTGCTGACACTGGTGTTGCCATAGTGTTGGTTGTGTAGCCCTATCTCATTGTATTTGTACTTAACGTTCTACCTTTAGATTTTCTAGTACATGTGAGTTAACACTGGCCACATGCAAAACATTATGCAAGGTGTACAAGTGCCTAGTTCCTGAAAGCATGGTCCATGAACCCGTACTATTGGATTGATTCTCTGGGAAATGCAGTCTCAGGCCCCAGCCCAGGCCTGTTGTATCAGAATCTGTATTTCAATAAGATCCCTGTATTATTCTTACACATACTCAAGTTTAAGAAGCACAACATTAGGGGATGTAAAGATAAGATACTGTCATCTTTCTCAAGAAATGGGGCAAGATAAAAAAGGTGTTGGCAGTCCTGTGGATAAGACTCCGTGCTGCCATGGCAGGGGGCACAGGTTAGATTCCTGGTTGAGGAACTAGATCCCACTTGCTGTGTGGCATGGCCAAAGGATTTAAAGAAAGGGTGTTGGGGAAGGAAGGAAGACAAGGCTGTTACAATAGGCAGAATATGATGCTCACAGCAACAGACATGAAAAGAGGTCTGGAGAGATGGGACAGGGTTCCATGGGGAAGGCATCACCTATCCCGGTCATGAGCGATAGATAAGAAAGAGACAGGAAGACATGTATCCTTAGCTGCACTGTAGGTTAGTTACCCTGGTAAAACCAGGAGTTAGATTGAGAGATAGTGGTGGGAGAGAGAGCAACCTTTGGACTAGAATGACGGTCCAAATAAGAAAGATGGAAACTGCAGTGACCCCATGATTCCTAATCCTGTAAGCTGTACATGTACAAGGTCGTGTGTACATGTTTATTCATTCAAGGAGACTTCTTAGCTTTTAGCTTGAGACCTTAGAATGTAGAACTACTAGTACAGATACTATGTGTCATGATTATTAGCAGCGACTAGATTTTCTTGAATGATAGTAAGGAAACTGCCAACATCAGAAATTCAGGACACTAAAAGTGCCACAGAATATTGGTATGGAAGTTGGGTACAAATAGAATTTTACGTGTATATAGACAGATGTATATACACATGCACAAAATGAAATCAGATTTTGTTGTGAACAATCCAGAATTTAGATAACACTTCACTTTTTTTCTGTTCAGTTTGGGCATTATCCATGTTAGGAGCTAAGACTTGGGGTAAAGTGCTAGCTACTTGGAATAAAACAAATTAAAATTAGTTTGTAGATTGACTCTAGGAAAAAAGAATTACTAAAGAGAGAAAAATTTTAAAGGGGCTGCAAAGAATTTTTTTGATTGATATCGTTTTAAAATGCTATCCCATTTGTTTTGTTTGTCTAACAAGTCTAGGAAGGCATCATTTGAATTTACTAATAGTCTCAGCTGCTGCTGCTGCTGCTAAGTCGCTTCGGTGGTGTCCGACTCTGTGTGACCCCATTGATGGCAGCCCACCAGGCTCCCCAGTCCCTGGGATTCTCCAAGTAAGAACACTGGAGTGGGTTGCCATTTCCTTCTCCAATGCATGAAAGTGAAAAGTGAAAGTGAAGTCGCTCAGTCATGTCCGACTCTGAGCGACCCCATGGACTGCAACTCTTCCATCCATGGGATTTTCCAGGCAAGAGTGCTGGAGTGGGGTACCATTGCCTTCTCCAATAGTCTCGCTGCTGCTGCTGCTGCTAAGTCGCTTCAGTCCTGTCCGACTCTGCTAGGAAACTGAAAAGAACTTGGATTTGGCTTCTCTGCTTAACTGTCTGCCTGACCTTGGACAAACTGCTTTCTCTGAAATTGTTTCCACGGGTGTAAAATAGAAAGATGAGCTGCCCTCGGGTTGATATGAAGGTCAAATGGTCTTCATGATCTCCTTTCTCCTTTATTTCAAAATTTAATACTCACTAAATGAATTGTAAGGAATTTTAAAAAGGGAGGGACTTGAGCTCTAATATGACATGTATAGATAAAATATTTTAAACATGTTTTGAATTTGAGGCACCTTATCCTCAACAAAAAATAATTAAGAAGTGGGGAAAAGCCATCAGACCAGGAATTCTGTCAACTGTAAGGATTATCTAGATTTTTAGCCGGGAAGAAGGAAACAGCTCTTGAGGTGGCGCCAGGTCGGTGCTGAGAGCGGGTAACAGTGCCCCCTGGTGGAGTATGAGTGAAAGGAAACATTCAGAGCCGCTAAACCCTGCTGCTTGTTTCTGAACTTGATCCTTCTTACATACTGGGCTTGCCTTTAGTGAAAACATACTCATTTTTATTGCATGATCTGTCATTCTGGCTCAGTTACAGACATCTGATATTTTCCCTGACTCTACAGAGACGCATTTACAGAGTTTACATTTTCAACTTTTTTCTTTTAATCATCACAGCAATCTTGAGCTGTGGAAAAAGTTCAGCGTCAGCTGTGAGGGGACCGGGGCCCTAATCTTAGTGTTATAAACACGCACCAGAAAAGCAGCCTGAGCCTTGACTTTCAAACCTGTAAAGTGGACTTGGTAACACTTGCCTTACTGTATACTTGGCCAATCGTGCAAAATACTGTCTGTAAATGTCTTTCAGGTTGCACTTAATACAAAAATGCAAAATACAATTATGTTTTAAAGGAGGTATCAGGGTTATGGAAAGAACATAACTCCAAAAATGCATAATAATAAATGCAGTTCGGAGTAGAACTGAGTTCCATTAACATACTAACATGTTACTTTTACTTATTTTTCCCCCTTCAGAATCTCTTCATTATGAGCTCTCAAACCGGTGCAGCTTAGTTGTGGGAGAAGGATTGGAAACTTGACACTGAACACGCTGTCCAATCTGCCAGGCATTGAGGCTTCACACATACTTTTTCATTTAAACTTTCCACCAACACTTTGAAGAAGGTGTTATTTCCAGTTTTACAAATAAGGAAACCAAGCTTCAGAAAACGTAAGTGGGAGAGTAGGGTCTATTTGGCACCAATGTTTCCCTTACCCCACATTGCTGAAACATCCCCCCTTCATCTTCATAATTTTTGTAAACAAGAAACAGTTCAGTAAACCTTAAGTTGTGTTTTTTTTTCACCCCACAGTTCCATAGTTTCGTTTTTCTGCTTCCCAGGTCTGCCCACTCCTCACCCAAATGTAAATTAAAACCAAAAGAGAATTTAAACCTGTAGATAAATTGAGCACATTATCTGTAGATAGGGATATTTAAAGGAAATCATAGGCAGTCTTGAGAGCCCTTGGATTCAGTGAGCTCTGCGCTGCTGTGAATATCCCCTGATGTTGCTACAGAGTCACCATGTCACAACCTGGAAAGTGCACAGAGGCAGGAACGATGAAAGAGCCTCCCATTTTATTGTCTGGTTAGTTGGGCCCATCACTTATTTAAACAAAATCCTTTGCCTTTTAAAAAGTCATTTGGCTTAATAAAGAAAAAATATCTTTGAATCTTCTACATTGACAAATCATATCAACTAATATTTGAAATTGACTGAAAAATAATGCTCTTATATAAATGCACTTAAATTCCATGTATATATACTGTATAATGTCAATATTTTTAAAGCAGAATACAAAGATAACCATAATTTCAATGAACAATATATGGATAGAAAAGGAGTAAGAGAAAATTAACATAATTACCTTTGGATAGTGGAATTACAGCTGATTTTTAATATCTTTTTTATAATAAGCATGAACTACACTTATAATGGAAAGAAATCTGCTTAATATAAAAGCACAGCCATCGTTGATGCCACAGCAGGAACCTAAGAAGCTCAAAATGACGGCTGTGTACTTAGTTCCAGGTAAGTGTGTTTCTTGTGGAATAACTTGAAGGCAGTGGCCTTAGGTGATACAGTTTGGAAAATGTAAAATTGAAGCATGAAAGGACCGTTTACTCAGGCTTTCATCCCCAACCCAGTGGAATCGTTCCTCATGTTTCATCCTCAAAGCCCACATCCCTCTCTTCACCTTTTCTGGATGGTTCAGAGTTACAGTTCGCATTATAGTTGTTACAAAGTCTGCCTGCTCTGTATTTGCTCTACAGAACCCAAGGATGGGGAGGGCACTTGTACTCTGTTTTACATAAGAGATTGAGCATCTGTGGATTGGGGTCTCCCTGGGATGTCCTGGAACCAGTGCCCCTCAGATTCTGAGTGTAGACTATCTAGAGAAGTACCCAACATACAGAGTGATGACTTAGAACATGACCGAGATAGGTTACTTTTATAATACCCGGCCAAACTTCCCGGATGTCTTTGGAGAAAAAAAATCCCCAAATATTAAAACCCTAGAACCCTCACACCACAAAGTAAAATCCCCAAAGATGAAGAAATGTCCTGGAAGAAGGTGGGCTGAAAGCTCAGTGCAGTCCAGCTGTCTGTGGTGGAAAGAATGCACGTTCTCTTCAGGCTGAAGAATGCAAAGCAGCCCAGTAATGCTCCATTAATTTCCTCAAGTCCCTTCAACACGGAGGCAGTGAGCCTTTACCCTCGTCTGCCAAAGCCCAGCGAAGGGCATTCCTGTCTCTCCTCGCCTCTCTTTGAAACTGGCTCTCTGGGCAGTTCTTTGGGCAGCTGCAAGTCCATCTGCTTCCAGTTGCTCTTCTTTTGTACCAAAGATTCTAGAGAAGTGATAGAAGGTTCTAGAGAAGTGACAGACAGCTACTAAGGGGTCAGGCTTTGGTCATGTTGGAGACAGCAGAGGGAGGAAGTGGAGGGAGAAAACAAGACTCAGTCTGAATAAAAAGGAAGGGCAAGGGGAGGACCAGGGGACGTCACTGAGGGTGGGGCTCGGGGGTTCAGGGTGTATTCCCGGCCTGGGTAAGTCAACATGGCCGGGGCAGGGCGAGGATGAAGCAGGGGTGCCCTGCCTGAGGGCTTGAGGGTGTGTGGTTCATTCTCTTTAAAAAATGACGTCATTTCTCCGTGTTCAATTTCTTTATCAAATTTATTTAAACAACCTTGTTGTCCCTTCCATTCAAGTTAAATTCAAGTTTGAGCAAAGAGCATTCCATCTCTCATCTTCCTAATATTGAATATTATCCTTCTTTCTATTTTCTTTGTCATTTCCTCTAAGTAATAAAACATCATAAATAGCTTTTACTCAAGCTTCTAGGACCTTTAGGTCTTCTCCCAGATTGTATGATCTAAAGTAGCGCTGAGGTAGGCCAACTAGTGTAATGACAAGTTAAGACACGGAAGACGTCACACTTTGAGAAGTAAAGTTTGGTGAAATTTTAAGAGATACCTATGGCGGGCTTTGGTGGCAGAGTCAGAATCATGAGGAATGAAGTTCAGAATATTGGAACAACTAGATGAAGGTTACAGAAATAAAGCTATTCAGTGACCGGTTGGGAATGGTGTTAGATGGAACTCCAAGGAGGCGAGAGTACCAGGGGAGTGGGGCTCGTTCACAGTTAGCACAACCATCCCAAGTTCTCAGATGCCTTCTACCCACTCCTGGTGCCCGTATTGAAATGTGGTGGTTATATTGGGAAGTGTCAGTAGACCACATTGCTCTCGTAAGCAACACCAGCTACTGGGAAGTGGTTTTCTCTGAGCACAGGTCTCTGTCTTAAAGCCAGGTGGAGTGTAAATCATTGTGGAATTGAATGACTTTCTGTGTTATGTGTCTGCTCATCCTCCGTGTCATCCTGTGAGCATAAAAGTCAGATTTCTGATCTTGGCATTCAAGGTTATCCACAATCAACCCCAGTATTGCCAACTTCTCTTATTTTTTCCCCCCAGAATCCACATACTGCAGCCAGTCTGGTTTATCTCCATCACTGTGAATTCTTGATTCGGCATCACATCATACCTTAATCACCACTTCATTGTCTGGGTCTCTTCTACCATCGAAGATACTCACTTTCCCTCTTCCTTATGCTCAACCCAGGGGACCTTGCCTTCTTCTGAAATCCTGCAGCCCTGAGATCTCAAAACAAATTTCAGTAGATTAAAATCATAACAACTTTGATTAAAATCATAATCAAAGGTTTTGTCTGACTACAGTGAAATTAAGCTGAAAGTCAATAGCAAAAATATAACTAGAAAATCTTCAACTGTTCTAAAATAGATCGATACATTTATAAGTAACTCATGGATAAAGGAAAACAATCTAAACAGAAGATGGGAAGTGACCTGGATGATAAGGAAACTAAATCATAGCAAAAGCTGTGAGATGTAGATAAAGCTGTCCTTAGAGGAAAAAAATTTTTTTAATGCATATATTAGAAAAGAAGAAAAGTTAAATGCCAGTGGTGTGTGTCCATCACAATTATCTTGGAGTATAAAACAAACAGCAACAAAAAAAGTAAAACCAAAAAGGGGATAAGAAAGGAAATAATAGGAGCAGAAATTAATGAAATTACAAAGAAATAAACAATAGAGACTATTAATAAAGTCAAACATTTTTTAGAAAGAAATAGAATTGAAAAATTCCTAATAAGACTGATCAGGATAAGAAAAGGCACAAATCACTGATTTGGGTTTTTAAATTAAGGGTATCGTCTCCGATCCTAGAGACATCATATAAACATAATGTGAGGATATTACCTTAACTGATTCTCTGTGTAGACTTTGCTACTGTGAAGAGATCATGCTTATTATCTTGAGCAAATATTCAGGTCGATGGGGGCAGTTATGCTTTGGGGGGGTAAATTAATAAATTGGCCATTAGGTTGATAAACTGATATTTGTTCTGTTTTGTCTTTTAGTTTGGTTAAGGTGATGCAGTTCTGCAATGTTTGAAAAGCCCTGTGTAAACTTACCAAATTGAGTCTTTGTACGTGCAATGCAAGAGACTAGACCCTAGCCCCACAGTTATCTAAGACAATGGGCAGGGCTGCTGGAGTCCCAGCTGGACCCTTTCTGTGGAATAGCTAATTTGTAAATTTCCTCAGTTGTGTGTGCACGTCCGATCCTGTCTTATGTATGTTTATATCCTCTGTCTAGTGGAATGAGTAGCATTTTTCCCAGTGGAGGCACCATTATGTGTAAAAGCATAGGGGCAGGAAATGGGATATTCAGGGAAGAGCAATGTTTCTGCTGCAGAGTAGGACATGCAGGGGAGTGCTGAGGGAGACGCTGGCTGGACAGATAGACTTCGTTCCATTTGTGAAAAATATTGGAACAAACATCTTCCTGAACATGTTTTCACTGAAGATTTCCAAACATGGGTGTGATATAAGCAAACTTGTATTTCAGAAAATACACAGGATCTTTCTTAGAACTTCTCGAGAAAATGAATGTATGTCTTGTTTCCTTCCCTAGGTTATATGTCACAGTCATAGGGGCCCTCAGAATACTTTCTAATTGATTGATTGACTGAGAGACTCTTCCTTTTACAAGCAAACAAGCCAACTTGTTTTATACAAAGTGCTATGGGAGACCCAGCTTCCTCCTGCAGTTTATAGTATACTAAGAGAATAGATGCTTTTGAACTGTGGTATTGGAGAAGACTCTTGAGAGTCCCTTGGACTGCAAGGAGATCCAACCAGTCCATCCTAAAGGAGATCAGTCCTGGGTGTTCATTGGAAGGAATGATGCTGCAGCTGAAACTCCAGTACTTTGGCCACCTCATGTGAAGAGCTGACTCATTGGAAAAGACCCTGATGCTGGGAGGGATTGAGGCCAGGAGGAGAAGGGGACAACAGAGGATGAGATGGCTGGATAGCATCACTGACTCGATGGACATGAGTTTGGGTGAACTCCGGGAGTTGGTGATAGACAGGGAGGCCTGGCATGCTGCAATTCATGGGGTCCCAAAGAGCTGGACGCGACTGAATTGAACTGAACTGAACTGAATGAGGAAGAAAATGGGCCAGGAGTAAAATGGCTTGAATTCTAGATTCATCTTCTCCATTTCAGTTATTTATAAAATATTTAATAAGCACCTATTATGTGTCAGATATCTGTTAGACTTTAGGTATGTACTGATGAGAAAAATAGTCATGGGCTTTCTGTGTCCAGTGGAGGATAAAGCTATCAAACAATCACAAAAATTGACTGAACAAATAATGTATTGAATAATATGTGCCAGGCACTATTCTAGGTGCTTGAAGCGATAATGAAAAAGCAGAAACAGATCTCTGCCCACACCAGACTTATACTCCAGTGGTAGAAGACAGAAAACAGACTCAAGACATACAATAAATAAGTAATGCATATATCTTATTAGAAGGTGATATATATTCTGGAAAAAAGAAATAGAAAGTCAGGTAAAGGCTTTTAGTAATGGGGAGAGGGCAGAGATAGGAGTTGGGATGGGTCATCATTTTACCCAAGACAGTTGGAGTGGCCTCATTGAGAAAGGGACGTAAGCAGGAACTTAGAAGAGTTAGGAGAGTTGATTATGCAGATATCCAAGGGGAATGTATTCCAGGCAGAAGGAACAGCCAGTATAAAGATCCAGAGTGTTCCAGGCACAGCAACGAGGTCACATCCTCTGCAGCAGGGTAAGCCAGGGGGAGAAAAGTGGGCATAGGAAAGCTGGTGTAGATTTTCTAGGGCTTTGTGGGTCACTATAGGGATTCCCAGGTGACTTAGTGTTAAAGAACCCACCTGCCAATGCACGAGGCACAGGAGACTTGGGTTTGATCCCTGAGTACGGAAGATCTCCTGGAGGGGGAAACGGCAACCCCTTCCAGTATTCTTGCCTGGAGAATCTCATGGACAGAGGAGTCTGGCGGGCTACAGTCCACGGAGTCACAAAGAGCCAGACATGACTGAGCATGCATGAACGCATGTGGGTCACTGTAAGGACTTTGAGGAGCCATTATATGAGTTTGAGCAGAGAGAGAGATGATCTGATTTATCCTTTAACAGGATGACCGGTTCCATATTGCAACCTATAACTAAATCATGATAGATATGTCCTGAGATGGGCTGACAAGGGGGCTGAATGTATGAAATACCTGTGTGATATTGGGCCCTAAGTTTAACTGGCCTCCTTGGACACACTGAGTCATCTTGGTAAGGACCTGGTAGCATGCAAAGTACATAAGCTCAGGTTGTAGGACACTGTTATTTGGGAGGCGAGAATTCTACCACTGAACCACCACTGCGCCGCTCGACACTGTTATTTGGAAATGATGCCGGATGGCACATATTTTTGATGCAAGATGGCACACAATCTAGAAAGGTTCTAGCAGTGAAAGCACATAATTCTCAAAAGAAGCAATACTGCATCCAGAAGAGTGAAAGCTAGTTCTTCAGTTAAAAAAAAAATCTTACTTTTTTTTTTTTGATGTATAAAGCACAAATGTATATACAGTATGTAAACAGATATGTAGTATATCAGCAGTATTTTAGTTACATGGGAGAAATATCTAAAAAGAATCTTTTAGGGACGGGGTGGGTTGAGAGGTTGTATGATCAGGAGAAAAGGTTGGAAAATACTGACTTAGGAAGGGAGTGAGTGGCAGGAAGATCACTGAGCTGGAGGTTATGAAATCACAATCAAAATCAGCTTAGTATTAACTTACTGTGGGAACTTGGACCACTTGCTTCCCCTTTTTAGGTTCCAGGCTGCCTTCACATGTAAAACCATTTAGAATGAATGACCGTTTAGGTTTTCTCCAGTGCTAAGATTGTGAGAAGGATTTGAACTGGAGCTCCACTGAGTTATAAATACCTGACTATGGGAACTATGGTAATCAGTTCCGTATTTGGACCTAAACAAACTTCACTTTTTAATAAAATAAAGGGGTAGTAGCATCGATAGACTTTAAGGTCTGATCTCTGGCATCTTTCCTTTGATCTATTCTTTAAGCTATCCACAAAGCTAGATTTCTAGAAATCCTGCTCTAGTTCACTCCAGAAGATTCTTGAACGCAGCAGTGGAGGCAAGGGTACAATGAAGTTTTTTGTCAATAAGATGCTCATCAGGTGCTTTGAAACCTGTCAACCAGGCAGGTTCCCTCTCAATTTTCACATGATTTCTGGACGTCAGAAGTCCCTTTACAATCCACCTGGGTTATTATTTGAAAGAGAACGATGTACATGGTGTGCTGAAGGGAAGCAGGAATTAGCAGACTAGAGTACCAGGTTAAAAAACAAAGAGCCTGTGGGTTCATGGCATCTGTAGATGACATCAGCTAGACAGCTTGTGCATACAGTTCTTTGCTTTAGAAGTCCTTTGAGGACAGAGAGTGTATCTTCTAACTCAAGCGTTTAGTGCTCAGCTAGTATCCTGTACCTGAAAGCGTTGTTGTGAAAGTGTGTTGACTGTGATGATCACGTGCAAGTTGAAGAGAAAAAAATAAAACCCAAGCCATCAGTCTTTGAGTGCCTTAGCTTGGGTGATCTGTACTGATGTGACCATCGAACAGAGCACTTATCTTCTTCTCCTTCTGCCACTGAAGCACCTCATGGTGTTTCCAGATAAGAAACAGAAATCGCATGCATTACCTAACTGGAACATATACAGCTCATTTATCACAGGGCATCAATGCTCAAACAGTTGTTTTGAGTAACAAATTCAGCTCTTCATGGATGAGTTATGATTGCACAGAATTGTTTTCCACTGAACAGCAGGGACTTCTTGAATGTTGTCAGCATTTGGAGGTAGTTGGAAGAAGGAGCCCTATTTAATGACAAATGGCTAACTATTCAGAATTTCAATGTGTACTGGGAAGATAATTCAACCTCTAGTTGATCCAAAGAATCTTGGAGTTGCTAGCAATGAGAAAAAGCAGAGTCTGCTTGAAAATATCCTCAGGCGTGAAGGAGTTAACTGACTGTAAGCTTTATCTTATGTTCAATGGACTTGTGGTTTGCCGACTAAAGTCTCCGGTAAATGATTGTTAGAGACCTGTCATTGATAGCTGTGGCTGGTTGCTGTGTTTCAAAAGTCTGTTGATTCCTCTGCGAGGCGGTGCAGCATCCTCTAGCCCTTTCCTCATCTCAGACCTACTCGGGTCTGCTTGCGAAAGGATCTATCAGATCAATAAACATGGATGACGAAAACTACAGCACCACCGTCTACAACAAAGTGCAAACAGAGAGAGCGTATGAGGATTCAGACCCAGCAGAAAACGGAGGTCCCCTTTACGATGAAGTCCATGAAGACGTGAGGAGGGAAGACAACTTATATGTCAATGAGCTGGAAAGCCAAGAATATGACTCTGTGGCCGTGTACACTGTTGGACGTCATGGGAGAACCTCGGCCTCTTTACAGCCAGAAACAGGAGAATACGTCCTGCCTGATGAAGAGTATTCTAAGGCTCAGGACCCCCACCCAGGGGAACCCACAGAGGACAAGGACATCTTGGAAGAATTGTTCTCACCAACCAAGGACCAGGAGTCTGACCCAGAGGAGCCCCAGGGGTCTGACCCAGAGGAGCCCCGGGGGTCTGACCCAGAGGAGCCCCGGGGGTCTGACCCAGAGGAGCCCCAGGGGTCTGACCCAGAGGAGCTCCACGAGAATGGAAGCGAGATGGAGGCAGACCTGCCTTCTCCTTCGAGCTTCACCATCCAGAATAGCAGAGCCTTCTCCACCCGCGAGATCTCCCCTACCAGCTATTCCGCTGATGATGTTTCAGAAGGAAACGAATCGGCTTCCGCAAGCCCCGAGATTAACCTCTTTGTGAAGGTAAGGAATGGGGCCTGAAACAGGCACACCTGCGCGTGCAGATGACCCAACTGGTGCTTTATTTTGCTCTGAGGGACCAGGGAAAGATGAGCGGTGTTATGGTCCTTGGATGTCAGTATCTATTCAAGAGCAGGGCTGATGAAATGAGTCATTCCACGGTTTACCCAGAATGGCTCAAAATTACAAGAACTGGAAGGTACATTTGGAGTGTGTGTCTTGTGATCACTTCTCTGTACCATGGGCAAGGCATTTTTCCAGAGTTCCCTTTTGAGGGTACCTCCCTGGTGGTCCAGGGGTTGGGACTCCACCCTTCCACCGCAGGGTACATGGATTCGACCCCAGGTTGGGGAACTACTTCCCTACATGCCGTGGGGCTTGGCCAAAAAATAAATAAAAATTTTAAAAATGGATGCCAGAAAACATCCATGATGAGCAAAAAATCAAAATTAAAAAAAAAGTTCTCTTATATGTGAGCAGAAATTGTTGCTCAGATCCTTTCCTTTGTGACAGATGTCAAGTACCATTTTCCTGTCTGGTTAAATTTCCTTCATCAGCGTGATTTTTTAAAACAAAACTACGGTTTGTGAAAGTCAAGACTACAGTCAGGCACCAGTGTTTCCTCCTGGGTGTTTCTAAGTTCACAGATAGTCCTTCATATATATGGTCAATAAATGTTACCTCTGTTATTCAGTTTGCCCTTTTGACACCAATATAACTAAAATATCTGATGAGATAAAACGATTTCACTAGTAGTAAGACACTTAGTGTCAGGGTTAATGTTTAACCCTTGGGATATTTAAACAAAGAACTTTGATGATCTTTGTATTAGACTGATAATCTAATAAAGATTGCAGTTATGAATATTATCAAGACATAAAAAACATTTCAGGGCTAAACAGGTCATCTTTATGGATCAAGATTATTTTTTCCCCAACATCCCCCCGCCCAAATTCATACTGACACAGTTCTTTAATGTGAAGACATCATATTCGTAAATCCTGCTACTCCTGGCTAACAAAATTGATTACTCTATAAACCTATGGAAATCCCAGTTTATACTCATTTCTCCCCTTTCTTGTTTCCAATTAACTCCTCTAATGAAATGCACTAACTGTATGTATTGCTAATTTAATATATAATTATTTTCTACTCTGTATTTTTTCCTAGTTGTTTTTGGTGTATAAATCGTGTCTCTTTTATTCGACCATACAGGTCCTTTTCCAAAAGCACCAAGCAGAGTGATAGATTTGTATTTAACTACCTGGCAAACCTTGCCTGGGATTGTGTTGAGCATTTGGGAGGGAGATGGGTCTGTAAATAGAGCCCTTTCTCTCAAGAAATAGCAATGTGTTACAGGAGACAGACTTGCAAGTTGTGAATTTTGGTGAAATAGAGGAGTGAGCAAGTAAAGTGCTGTGGGTTTCCTGGGAGTGCCCGAGGGTGCATGAAAAGAGTCAAGAGAGGCTCTACAGAGGAAGCAAAGTTCAAACAGGGACATTCAAGTCACCTTTCAGCCTTTGTATCCACTTACCATTGTGTTAGTTTCAAAAAAGAAAGAAGCAACCTCTCAAAAGTGAGGACTGGGTATATTTTCCTCAAGACCGAGGCATCCATGTAACTCCCTGCAGCCATCAGCATCCTGAATCATTATCGTCCTGATCATTGAAGATGAACTATCATTGTCATGATCAGCATCATTCCAGGCACATCAGACCATTATTTGTATATTTGGCAAAGTGTTGATTTCATCAGAAATTAGCCTGCCACCGCCGTTGAACCAAACAGAAGTAGGAGGAAATAGAAGTATTGGCATCTCCACCTGGTGCCAGCCACAGGAAAAACTATTTGATAGTAACATATGGTTTCTAAGTTCTTAAGATCCATAGTTCCCTAAAGCAAATATTGGATCTAATTAACTCTAAGTTTGCTAAGGGGTCATACAATATAAAATCAAACTCAGCTCCTCTGTGTGAACTCCTTTTAAGAGATGATACTCGGCATCATTCAGTGAGAAGGACAGGCTTAATCTCAGCTTCTCAGCCCCCACCCCACCCCCACTGCAGGTCTTTATTCCGTAGAAAGTGGAAACGCATAACATGAGGACAAGTGACTGGTCCTGCCCGGGAGTGGAGGGCATGAGGATGACCAGCTCAAGCTCCATGCTCCTCCCAGCTCCAAGGAGTGGGTGCTGGAACCCCTGCATTGGATGGGGATCACCATTTTCCTAGTGGGCTTGTTGCTGGGGTTCTGGGGTTGTTCTCCTCCTGGGCTGCTTTGGGCTGGACCACTTGGGCTGATGATGTTCCATTAATGTTCCAGCTACTGTGAACCCAAAAGGCTTTTCACCCTCTTTTGACTCCCTGTATGAATTCTTCTTGGACTTCCCAGGTGGCTCAGTGGTAAAGAATACACCTGCCAATGAAGGAGACTTGGGTTCCATCCCTGTGTCAGAAAGATACTGTGGAGAAGGAAATAGCAACCCACTCCAGTATTCTTGTCTAGGAAATCCCATGGACAAAGTCTAAGCCTGGTGGGCTACAGTCCATGGGGTCACAAAGAGTCACTTAGCAACTGAACAGCTTGGGCTGCAGCTATACCCGCACTCATTTGTGTATGTTTCTACCTGTCTGGACAGGTCAGAGAAAATGGAATGCAAGTTAATAACTGTGTGTTCAACCAATCTCGTGTTGAGGCTCAGCCACTTCCGGGTGTTGATCAATGAATTAAAATATCTCATTTATTTATTCATTCAACAGATAGTTATTGGACCAGGTTCTGGGTGTACAACAGGGAAGAAAACAAAGTCCAGGCTCCCCTGCACTTTGCTTCGTAGCAGGAGAGACAACAGATGGACACATAAAGAAGTAAATATAAAATATACCCAGTGGTGATAGTGCCATAAAGAAACATAGAACAGAATAACGGGTATGTTAATTTCCTGCAGCTGCCCTAACAAACTGCTGGAAACACAGTGGCTCCAAACCACACGGATTTATTCTCCAACATTCTGGAGATCAGAATCGGGAGTGAGTCTTGGGGGGCTGAAACAAGGAGTCATCAGAGCTGTGTTCATTTTGGAGATTCCAGGGAGAGTTTGTTCCCACTGCCCTCCCCACCACCCTACCTCCGTACCCACCTACCCGCCACCCACCCTTGCTCCTAGAGAGGGCTTCCCTGGTGGCTCAGTGGTAAAGAATCCTCCTGCAACGCAGTGATGCAGAAGACGTGGGTTTGACCCATGGGTCCGGAAGATCCCCTGGAGGAGGAAATGGCAACCCACCCCAGTATTCTTGCCTGGAAAGTCCGAAGGACAGAAGAGCCAAGTAGACTACAGTCCACGGGGTCACAAAGAGTCCAACAAGACTGCGTATCTGAGCACAACTCAGTACTCTTCTAGGGGCAGTGTTCATTTCTCACTCGTGGTCCACGTCACGTCTCCCTTCCTCCCCAGCTTCCAGCTTCACCTTTATTTTTTTCTTTCCTGGCCATGATGTGCAGCACGCATGTTCTTAGCTCCCTGACCAGAGATGGAACCTGCTCCCCTTGTAATGGAAGCATGGAGTCCCCTGCTTCCCCTTGCCTTCCAATCTGACTCTTCTGGTCTCTCTTATAAGGAAAATTGTTAGTTTGGGCCTGCAGGATAATCCAGGATAATCTCCTCATATGAAGGATCCTTTAATTAATCACTTTTGCTAAGTCCCTTTTGCTACAGAAGTTTCTGGGAATTAGAACAGGGGTGTGTTTGGGAACTGTTGTTCAGCTTCTCACAGTGGGACCGTGAATGATGCTGAGTAGGGGCAGGAGGAGGCAACGTGGCCGGTGTGGGGTGAGTGAGGAAGGAAAAGAGAGGTAGGGGTGGGCACAGGTCACCTCGAGTCCTGATGAGCCATAGAAAGAACTTTCACTTTTACTCTGAGTGATAAGTGCAGGGGGAGGGGAGGGAAGAGGGTTGGCATCAAAGGGTTCTGCAAGGAATATTCTGACTGCCTCTTCAATGATAGACTAGAGCAGAGAAAGAGTAGAGGCAGGGAGGACAGGCTGGAGGCAGTTGGAAATCTAGGCAAGGAAAGATGGTGGATTGGACAATGGTCACAGCAGGGCAGGGTTGAGATGGCTGGGAAGAGAGAGCCCAGAAGTTTTGCTGGCAGGTCTGATGTGTAGCATGAAGAAAGGAAGGCACCAAGGCTGACCCTAGGGGGTTAGATCAGAGCCACTGGGTGAATGGAGATGTTATTTCCATTTCACCTGTGAACTCCTCCTCCAGGAACATGTGATCCAGAAAACGGGGATCATGCAGTCTTTAATATATTCCTCCCTCTCTTCCTCCCTCCTTCTCTTTCCTCCTGTCTCCCTCCCGCCTTCCTTCCTATATTCACAACATACTGCATGCCGGACACTGGATATAAGAGATGAAAGCAGCACATCCCAAGTGCAACTCTCTGTTCTCTGGGGAAGACAGAGAAATGCAATTCTTTCGCCCCCACCCTGGTCTGGACAACTCAGCATGTGGGACTTTAGCCCCTAGAACAGGGACAGAACTCATGCCCCCTGCAGAGTAAGCCTGGAGTCTTAAAACAATGGGCCATCAAGGAAGTCCAGAGAAACACAGTTCTTGAAAATAAGAGGAAACAAAGAATTTCTTCATGGTCACTGACTGAGATCCAGTGAAAGAAAGGTCTCTAGTGAGAGCTGCAATCCATGTCATAGGCAATCAAGAGAGACGGTCAGTTCGGAATTTGCTGATAGGATTGTAAGAATTGTCTGCTGCTTTCTGCTAAAATTAGAAGACCTCATAGACATTGTCCTAACTGTGTGTGTGTGTGTGTGTGACAGAGACTGGGAGAGGAAGGAAATAGAGATATAGATGGAGATAAGAGATAGACAGCAAGATGGAGAAGGAAAGAGAGAAAAAATTATGGTATTTAATGCAAAAGAAAAAAAAGTATTCTGATTATGACAGTTGCAAAGAAAAAGGATACAAATGAACACCATTTGTCCTGCACATTATTGATGTCACTGATCATGGAAGGCAGTATATATATATGTTGAAGAGCAGGTTTTGAAGTCAGGTTGCGTGGTTTGAACCCTGACTTAGCAAATTAATTTCTGTTAGGTTGTTTATCAGTTTTCTGTTCGGTAAAATTGATGTCATAATGTTATGTTCCTAATAGAGTAGTTATGAAGATTGAATGAGGGAATCCATGTAAGTCACTTAGAATACTATCTGACATATAGTAAATGCTCAGTTCAGTTCAGCTCAGTCGCTCAATCATGTCCAACTCTTTGCAACCCCATGAACCGCAGCACACTAGGCCTCCCTGTCTATCACCAACTCCCGGAGTCCACCCAGACCCACGTCCGTTGTGTCAGTGATGCCATCCAACCATCTCATCCTCTGTCGTCCCCTTCTCCTCCTGCCCTCAATCTTTCCCAGCATCAGGGTCTTTTCCAATGAGTCAGCTCTTCACATCAGGTGGTCAAAGTATTGCCGTTTCAGCTTCAGTATCAGTCCTTCCAATGAATGCCCAGCACTGATCTCCTTTAGAATGGACTGGTTGCCTGAGTTATTATCATTTATTGTGATGAATTTGAACCATCATAAAAAAATAACTTTTATTTTAGGCACAAAGCCTAAAATAGACATCATATTCTGTTCGCTGATCTTAAGGTGACAATGTTAATATTGTGGAAAGAGCACTGGTCATGAAATTCTAATACTTTTTGGTCAATGCTTCACTATGAAGCATTCCTGCACCCCAGTTTCCTCACCTCTGAAATGCAGGCCCTTCCAGCTCTTACAGTCTTACACCAGGGCATGTGGCTCCAGCTCTGTATCAGCGTCACGTGTCTGGCACATGTGTTATCCTCTCAAGGAGACTGTTTGATAATGATTAGGATCTCCCGATTTGGGTGTGACTGGGAGGGCCAGCAAGAAATCAACATGCCTTTTCACTCAGCTCATGCAAAGTCTGCTCCTTGGAAAGTTCGTCCTCTGGGTCTGTCTCTGACGAGGCTTTCACAGGGTCCCCACGCAGTGTGGCACGTCTTGTGCACAGAGCGAAGTTGGGGAGCACTATTCACAGAAAACGTAAATGGTGTCCTTCTGGAGTCAGGCAACATACAGGCCCTAGTAAATGTTTGTTAAACTTGTAGCCTGGTATCCAAAATAGAGTATTCAACCTAATCCACGGGCTGTTAGAATACTGTAATTAGGATAAAAAGTGTTAGGCAGTATTTCTATTGAAGGTAACCTAGTTTTCTTCAATATTATCTTATGTATTTCTACGTATTTCATCATGTGCACCGTGTATTCTTGTAGTAGTATACTATAATTACACTATAATTATAGTTCCTATAATTTGTAAATGAATAAATGCACGTACATTGTGGATAAATGGTTAAGTTCTGCATTGATAGATAACTGCTCAGGTTTTACAGTCTTTCTGACTCACAGGGTTTCCTTTCTTTTCTGTCACCGTCTGGGGTTTGAGACTCTTTCCTCAGCCAAGATCGGGGAGAATAGTTCCCCTCACCTCCCGGTTCCTTCCTGGCAGTTTTCATAAGCAACACACTGAGTCCATTTGCCTGGGAGGCAAACAAAAATTCCCCATCAGAGTTGAGGAATTAAGAAATGCCCCTGAGGAGATGAGGGACATGCAGCTGGATTTGCTTACTGAGATGTGACTCAGGTGAGGTGCCATGGGGATGTGTCAGGCCATGGACTCCGCAGACACAAGGGCACAGCAGATACACACGTGTGTGCGAGGAGTTCTGTGAGGCTGGAGTGGAGGAAAGATGCCCATCGAGGCAGCACAGATGCTGAGGCTGAAGAACCAGGAGTACACTCTTTTCATTTCTTAATTATACCTTTTATTCTCCTTCTGTCTTTCTGTTGTTGTTTGTTTGTTTCATTGGAGTGTAGTTGACTTACAATGTTGTATTAGTTTCAGGTATACAGCAAAGTGATTCATATATATGTTTTTTTTCCAGATTCTTTTCCCTTATAAGCTATTACAAAATATTAGGCATGGTCTTACATGGCATACTGGGCAGCTTGGACTTTATCCTGAAGGCAGCTGAAAGTAGCATGATATTGGAGGAGAATACCATGAGCAAAGCAATGTTCAGGGTGATGGATAAAGCAAATTAAAAAGCATTTCCACTTAACCGTGTAGGACAGGACCAAACAAACATCTACTAAGTTTCGTTTCAAAGATTAGGTGAAATTTTTAAATGTAAATATATTGTGTATAATGACTGTCTTTGTTTTTAGTTATTTATTCATTCAGCTGAGAGTCTGGGTATATCCAAATATTTATATCCTTGATTTTATCCAGTTGAATTTCTGAGAAAAGCGACCAAGCGTGTTGCTGATTTATGTGTTATCTAAATGTGTATCTTGGTACTTTATGTTTTGTTAGGGGAAAGTATAACATGGATTCAGCACAAAGTTTTGATTGATGGTGTTTTAGTATAGTTTGAATTTAAAAAAAAGATGTGTTTGTGAGATCTGTCTTAGCCTGGCTGAACTACTCGGAAGTTTTATATTTAGAACCCTGCAAGAGGTTTCCTGTTCACCACCCCTAGGGAAGGCCTGCTCTGATGTCAGTAATCAGGACCCATCAGATATGTACTTGGAAACATCTGTAACAAAGCGCAAGTCCGAACCTGTTGCATATGCCTAGCTGTCCTTTTATGGAACCCTTGAAACATGAATATGGAACAAGGGGCAGGTTTGAATAAAGATGTCTATTCTTGTCACAATGTCTTAATAAGAGTTCTGGGGACATACTCAAGTCCTGGTTTTATCAAAAAGCATCTTCTAGGTGACCGTTGGAACTAGTTTCCTCTGTGAATCAATGGCATCAATCAAAGAGGGAACAGAATCCTAGTGCTATGACAGGAATATTGAAAACCAGAGGGGCTAAATAACTTACCCAAGCCTGGTGGCAAATGAATAACAAAGCCAGGGCTTTGACCCCCGCCTCCCTCACTCCCATCCAGGGCATTTCCTTCTTACTGGCGTTCCTAACCTGGGGTGCTAGATATTTTGAATATGCTGGAGGAGGTTCTGTTGTTGTTCAGTTGCCAAGTTGTGTCCAGCTGGCCACGACCCCATGGACTGCAGCACACCAGGCTCTCCTGTCCCTAACCATCTCCCAGAGTTTGACCGAGTTTGTGTCTGTTGAATTGGTGAGGTGGCTCAGTTGGTAAAGAGTCTGCCTACAGTGCAGGAGACCCAGGTTTGATCTCTAGGTTGGGAAGATCTGCTGGAGAAGGGAATGGCTAACCAATCCAGTATTTTTGCCTGGAGAATTCCACGGACAGAGGAGCCTGGTGGGCTATAGTCCATGGGGTTGCAAAGAGTTGGACATGACTGAGCGATGGCAGAAAGTAAAGAACTAAAGAGCCTCCTGATTAAAGTTAAAGAGGAGAGCGAAAAAGTTGGTTTAAAGCTCAACATTCAGAAAACTAAGATCATGGCATCTGGTCCCATCAATTCATGGCAAACAGATGAGGAAACAGTGGCTGACTATTTTTCTGGGCTCCAAAATCACTGCAGAAGGTGATTGCAGCCGTGAAATTAAAAGATGCTTACTCCTTGGAAGGAAAGTTATGACCAACCTAGACAGCATATTAAAAAGCAGAGACATTGCTTTGTCAACAAAAGTCCGTCTAGTCAAGGTTATGATTTTTCCAGTAGTCATGTATGGATGTGAGAGTTGGACTATAAAGAAAGCTGAGCACCAAAGAATTGATGCTTTTGAACTGTGGTGTTGGAGAAGACTCTTGAGAGTCCCTTGGACTGTGAGGAGATCCAACCAGTCCATCCTAAAGGAGATCAGTCCTAGGTGTTCTTTGGAAAGATTGATGCTGAAGCTGAAACTCCAATACTTTGGCCACCTGATACAAAGAGCTGACTCATTGGAAAAGATCCTGATGCTGGGAAAGATTGAGGGCAGGAGGAAAAGGGGAAGACAGAGGATGAGATGGCTGGATGGCATCACCGACTCAGTGGACATGGGTTTCGGTGAACTCTGGGAGTTGGTGATAGACAGGGAGGCCTTGCGTGCTGCAGTTCATGGGGTCAGAAAGAGTTGGACATGACTGAGCGACTGAACTGAGCTGAGCAACTAACACAGGGGTTCAGGAGCATTCTAAAATTCCATGCATGCTTTTTTGTGAAAGGTGATCTCAGGAGGGTCCCTTGATGTTGTCTGTCTCTGTGATGCATTCTGCTTCCCTCTCTGGGTCCTCACACCTTGTGTCTCCATGTGGGAGGGGGAAAATGAAGTTGAGTGGTCCAGCTGACTCTGTCCATTCTGTGGAGTTGGCTTCTTGCTCTAAGCCTTTTATAATAACATCTCAAGAAATCATGGGAAGAAACACTTGCTAAAGAGTCATAAAAGCGCATTACCTGGGTCATCATGGAGGGATCATATTAGCTCTGAAAAGGAAGGTAATGTGATATTCTGAAATAAATACCCCAAAATTAGAACCCACATGTTTTCCAAGAAAAATTTTGGACATTGTTTTTCTTGAAAGGGACTGCAAAGTTAATGGCAGTCCCTGCATCCACACCCCATCCCACCACCTTGTGAGCCGTGTCACCAATTGTATGAACTAAAACTTTTGAAAAACAGATTTCTGCTTCTTTACCACCCAACAGTCCAGTCAATTTCACTGCCTAAATTGTTCTCTCCTCTCCATCGTGGCCACCACTGGCCACAGTCATCTTGGCCACAGTTATTCAACTGGTCACTGCCTCCAGACCCATCTTCCTCCTAAGAAGCCCTGCACAGTCATCAGATTGGCATCTGACCACACCATTCCCTGTTTCTGGCTATGGAGTGGCTCCCCACTGCCCCCAGGAAAAAGGCTGGCATGAGAGAATGTATCTAAAGGTCTTCATGCCCCATCAGGCTTTTAGCCAAGACCTCATCACCGACTACTCTCCACTCGCACTTTGCCTTGAAACATGTTGACTTGTTTTACCCTGCACCGGCGTGCTCAGTCACATCTGACTCTTTGCAACCCCATGGACTGTAGCCCTCCAGGTTTTCCTGTCCATGAGATTATCTCGGCAAGAATACTGGTGTGGGTTGCCATTTCCCTCTCCAGGGGAATCTTCCCGACCCCGCGATTGAACCCAAGTCTCCTGCAGCTTCTGCACTGGCAAATGCACTCTTTACCACTGAGTGACCTGAAAGCCCCATTTCCCTGCACACTTCATGCATTTCATGACTCTGGGCCCTCGCCCAGGCTTTTCTTGGCCCCTCGAGGCTGGATCTTACCTCCGTGTACCAGTCTGCTAACACTGCCATAACAAAGTACCACAGACTGGTGGTACACAGATATGCATTTTCTCACAATTCTGGAGGTCAGAAGTCTCCAGAATTCTCCAGAGTGCTGGAAGGCAAGAATCAAGGTGTGGCAGGGTTGGTTTCTACGGAGGCCTCTCTCCTTGACTGGGAGATGCTGTCTTCCTCCTGCGCCTTCCTCTGTGTGTGTCTGAGTTCTGCTTTCTTCTTATAAGGGCACAAGTCATATTGGATTAGGGGGCTGCCATAATGACCCATTAGGATCGCCCTAATAATCACGTTTTGACTGGATTACTTCAGTAAAGACTCTGTCTCCGATGTCGTCCCATTCTGAGGCCCTGGGGATTAGGATTCAACATACGAATTTTGGGGAGACGTAATTCAACCCCAAACAATGTGATAATTATCTTTTTACCTCTCTTTCTCACATAAAAGCAGGACTTTGACTCAACTCATGTTGAACAGTAACAGGTTTTGGAGCCCAACTGACTCTTCTCCCCTTCTGAATACATTTACCTTTTGCACAGCGCTTCCCAGGTGGCGCTAGTGGTAAAGAACCCACCTGCCAACGCAGGAGACATAAGAGATGCTGGAGCTCTTTGATACCTGGAAGATCCCCTGGAGGAGAGCATGGCAACTCACTCCAGTATTCTTGCCTGGAGAATCCTGTGAACAGAGATGCCTGGAGGGCAATGGTCTTTAGGGTCTCGAAGAGTCATACATGACTGAGTGACTTAGCGCGTGCACACACACACACACACACATACACACACATACATGCACACACAATTTGCATGATTCAAAATTTGAAAGGTATAAAAGATAGTCCCTCTTCCACCTCACTCCCTCAGGCATTCCATTTCCATTTTCTGAGGTGATTTATTCTATTCTGTTTAGTTTGTTCTTCTATGCTTCCTGAAACATTTTACACAATCCTGTCAAATATATGTATGTTCATATATTTGAAATTATCTTTTTTCCCTTTTAATACAGATGGTAGTATACTATATTTCCTAGTATGTACCTTCCTTTTTTGAGTGTCAATTTTGTTGGGACATAATTTACATACACTCAATTCAGCAATTTTAAGTGCACTCTTCTTTGAATTTTGAACAAATATATACAGTTGTATAACAGTCATCACAATCATGATAAGGAATATCTCCATAATCTAAGAAAATTCCCTCTTGACCCTTTGCTATGGGTCCCCTCCCAGCCACGCCCTGAATCCTGGAAACCACATATCTTTCTGTCATCATGGTTTTGCCTTTTGAAAAGTATTGCATAAATTGAATTAATCTCTGTAACCTTTTGTGTGTGGTTTCTTTCACTTAGCATAATGTTTTTGAATTCATCCATATCAGTACATACATCAGTAGGTGGTTCCTTTCTGTTGCTAAGTAATATTCCATTGTGTGACTGTACCACAATTTGTTCATTCATTCAGCAGTTGACGGATACTTGGGTTCTTTCCCAGGTTTTGACTATTATTAATAAAATGGCTATAAGTGTTCACATATAAGCTTTTGTGTTGATTGTGTTTTCATTTCTCTTGGTCAAATACCTAAGGGTAGAATTATTGGGGCATATGGTCAGTGACTGTTTAACCTTATTTAAAAAATCTTTCAAGTTCTTTGCAAAGTGGCTGGGAGAATTTATGAAAGATTTCTAATTGCTTCTTTTCTAAGTACTTGGTATTGTCAGTCTTTTAAGCTGTAAGCGTACTGATAAATGTGTAGTGATCTTTTATGGCAGCTTTGATTTACTTTTTTTTAATGACTTATGATATTAAACATCTTTTCATGTGGGTATTAGCCATTGCTGCATCTTCTCTGATGAAGTATCTGTTCAAATATTTTTCTTATTCTTGTTATTTTAGCCTTGTCATATTAATATGATTGAATTTTAAGAGTTTCTTATATAGTCAAGATACAACTTCTTTATCAGGTAAGCATTTTTCACACAGTTTAGAGAGACTTTTCCTTTTCATAAGTGTGTTTTGAAGACTGAAGGCTGTGATTAGGATGAAGTCCATGTATCGATTTATTTCTTCTGTGGTTTGTGCTTTTTCTGTTCTAAGAAATGTTTGTCTACTCCAAGGTCACAAAGATTTTCTCCTGTATTTTCTTCTAGAAGTTTTTCAGTTTGGGGTTTTATATTTAACTCTAAGATCCATTTTTGAGCTAATTTTCCGTCAGGTTGAAAATATGGGTTGCATCTATGTACCTATCTATCTAACTCTAATTCTATCACTGTCTCTCTCTCGGCACCTGCATCCTGTCTGTTGTTTAGATCTGTGAATTCTAGCTGCCTTGACCTTCTGAAATATCAGACTCTGCTGTCTCCTCAGCTCAGAGAGAATCAGCCTCTATCGGGGTTCTATGTTATCTGTCTCCAGTGTCTGAAAACCATCACTGCACATAGTTTGTCTGCTTTACCTGTGGTTTAAAGAAAGTTTCTATTGTTAAGTGGTAATCTGTTTCCTTTTCTTCCATCTTGTCCAAAATGGAGATTGTCAAAATTGACTTTAAGATCCTCATTTCACTTGAGTTGCTTCTCCTTTCTTTCAAATATTGGCCCCTTAAAGTCAAGTCTGAATTGGAGTTTGGAATATAGTCATAAAGTTCAACTAGATTAAAGTCTAATGATAATGACATTAAAGTGATATTATGGGAGTTAGCTATTGCAGATATGTTGGCCTTCAGTCAAAAGCTGCTTGCTGACCTTCCATTTCTGCATTTTCTTTTAAGACTATGTCGTCTTTATTTTCACTTTAAGTTCTGAGTAACAAGGGGACAGGAAAATAGATATCCCAGCTAATCATTCATCAACAAAAGTCTCAAAATACAATGCCATCTTCTCATCTTTTAACTTCTTACCATTCAAGCCTCTGGTGATTCCAAGAGTTCCCTTGAAAACCCGTAGGAAAAGAGGACTTCACTACTATTAAAAGGGAATGCTATTTTTTAGCTATCTTCCAATACCCAGGCCTGAAGAATCCAGGTTGATTTTGTGTATAAATTGTATTGTTTCCATAGGAAAATTCACTGACTGGCAGCTCTTCTACCAAATGACACTCCCTTAAAAATATGAGATGACTCCCTGTGCATGGAACATGTTTTCAGCCCTGAAACCAAGTATTCTGTGTAATCTTGTGAGGACAAAGATTAGAAACCTGGGCTTAAAGCCATGTCCCATGTTTATGCTTTATGAGCAGAGCTCTCTGCATCCTTTCATGAGCCTGTGGGTTTGCAAAAGTGCCAGCTCCTCATTATTGCCCAGCTTGGTGCAAACAGTAACACAGCAACAGCTAACATAAACAAGAGGACGCATTGTTTACGAAACCACTAATGTTCCGAGGTTTCAGTGATAACAATTGCAGGGTAAATATGTACGGTGGTAATGAGTAACTGACATGCGGGCCTTTTGTTAATTGGAGTGCGACTGCATGGTTTTCCCATCTGCAGAAGTATTTGTGTCCTGTTCTCTTATGGTGGCAAGAAAGGAAAGGATTTGGTGGATAGTCTTTTTGTATTTACAGTAGCAACCCTGTGTTAACTGTCTTGGTTCTTCTAGCACTGTGCAGTTCAAAACACTAGCCATTAGCTTCATGTGGCATTTAAATTTAAATTAACTGAAAACAAAAAAATCTTAAAAATTCAGTTCCTCAGTCATGCTATCCACATTTCAAGTGCCAGTCAGACATCTGTGGCTACTGGCCACTATATTGAGAAGTACACCTAGAGAATATTTCTAGCATCTCAGAAAGTTCTATAAGACAGTACTACTATAGGGTGATCTGGGTTCAGATGCGGCATGAAGACTCACCAGCTATGTGGTCACAGGCCCTGCCTTGGGTCTTTATTCCCTTGTCTAAAAATAAAAGGTACAGCGATTGGGTTTAGTGAAAAAGAAGAGTGGTCCTACCCAAAAAATAAAGACATCACCAGTGAAAATTATTCTCCTCGATAAATAGTATCTGTGCTGTAAGTTCATATGAACCAATTGTTTTCAAATGGCAACTGACTAGGCAAAGGCCTACAGCTCGTTGTAGAGCTTGTAAATCTCAGTAAAGCTGTCAGTATCCACTGGCCATGCCCAGGCCCACTGAGGGTCTCTCTGTGGTAAGTGTTATCCATCAAAGCAGCAGTAACTTTGAGGACTGAAGATGCTGCCCCACTGGCCACTTGGACCAAATAGCATTAAGTCTGGAAATTAGACACAGAGATCAAGGTCCTTCTCCTCAGTCAAAACAACTTGCCCCATTAAAGCAGAGGGGATTATCTGGGGTGGGGCAAGGGGGCTGCTTACTGAGAAGATATGAGAGTGATTTTCTTGTAAGTGTGGTGAGCTCTTGATCCATCACAAACAATGTGTAGCTGCAAGAATGAGCTCAGGCCAGTTGCCTGTTCCTCCATGTACATCCCTTTAATCCATCTCCAAACAGGCTGATGAGCCTTTTATGAAGCCTGTACTCTGCACTTGGTGTGCAGGTGTTGTGAGCAATAGAAAAGCAGTCTAAGCCGGGGACCTTCACCGGTGAGGCTCTGACCTGCTGGCTAGAAGGAAGGATTAATACCCACTGTAAAGTATTTAGAACTAACATGAGAATTGACAGAGAATCAGTTGCAAGAATACATGATACACATTATCAAATAAGGACTGAAGGCATTCAGAAATGGAAGAGGGCTGGACTTATGAGGGAGGGCTTCATGGAAGAAGACTTCAAACTCTGAAGGAAATGTAGGCACGCAGGTGGCAGATGGGACCTGGGACCAAGGATGAGATGCTAGGCCTCAGCAATCCCATCATCCTCCTCAATCCTATGTCACTGGGAGGCAGTTTGCTTAGTGGTTACAACAGAAACCCTAGAGCTAGACTGTGTGATTCACATCCTGATCCTGTCTCTTATTAGCTATGTAGACTTAGGCAATTTAATCTTTCACTGGATTATTATGAGGATGAAATAGGTTCATATGCATAAAACTGAGGGTTTCAACATATGAATGTGGGAAGTATACAAATATGGAGTCCATCACAGGCATGGAGGTGGAAAATACCTTTATAGGGAACATTCAGTGATAGAGTTTGATTGGAGCACAAGAGGAGCTGAAGGTGGAGGCACAGGAGAAGCAAAATTAAACCTTGGGATTGTCCTGGAATATAGAAGGTCTGAAATGACACCTAGGACTTTTAGATAGTATTTCATCTGTAGCAGGGAGTATCTAGGGTTTTAAAACTAGCAACTTGCAAGGTCAGAGCTGTGCTTTGGGAAGAGGATTTCAACAGCAGTAGGTTTTACAGGCAGCCTTGCCCTTATTATCCTGGAGCAGAGAAGGAGGTGGAAACATTGGCAGATTAAATACCAAGCTCAGAATCTCCCAACCAGACCTTACAAACTGCTTTCCTGAATGCCCATCAGTGCCTTGTTTTACTGATAAGAGAACGACATGGAGTTTGGAACATACACCCTCCCTGGGATGTGCTCGTGAAACCTCAACGTGAGGGGCATCTTCTCAGAACCTGCCCCCAACCAAGACTTTCCAAGTATCAATCAGTCTCAAAGCTAAAACCAGTCCCTTTTATTTAGCAAAAGATTTTGAATGGGAACTATTACCACCCCATTGACCAAAATAACTTTGGCCCATTTCTTGCTGACTGCTGGGTACAGAGCAGGGCTACCTCATCTTGTATTTCATGAAAGAGGCATCCAGTTCTCAGAGGCTGTAAATCCTCACATCTCATTAGAGAGTTCTTCAGGCTAAAATTACAGAAGGCAATGTCTCTCCCCTGGGTAAAGTTTTCACCAACCCTTCCTGAAGCAATAGTTCCCAGCAGCCTCTGTGGACAACTAAAAATAGCCCCAGTATAAAACCCCAGCTCTCAGGACCTCTGGGAAGACCATTTGCCAAGAGAAGCCATTCAGCCTGTGATAAAGCATTGCCTCGGTCTCCTAACACATCGTCGGACAGATGGGATGTCCCCCGAAGTCGCAAATGCCTGGTCTCAACAATTGCAGCGGCTCTTCTGGGTGCGATCGAAGCCTGCTTTCTAATTATGATGGACAGGGCTCTGGGATTACTGAGTGGAACTGCTCAGCTGTAGGTGAGAACAGTGAGGGCTGCCTTTCTCAGGACCGTTATCACTTGTCTATCCACATTCTTTTCATTCTTTCCTTCATTCAGCAAACATAGATTAAATGAGGCTCAATTCCTTACTTTCTGCGGTGTCGCTTCTCAGATATCACCTTCACTCTACACAACAGAACTCTACTGCTCTCTTTCCTCATCCCCTGTTTGCATTACGCTCCTGACATTGCACTTTGTTACGGCTGGTCTGCCCTATTATTATGGAGAAGGAAACAGCAACTCATTCCAGTATTCTTGCCTGGAGAATCCCATGGATGGAGGAGCCTGGTGGGCTACTGTCCACAGGGTCGCAAAGAGTCCCTATTATTAACAGAAGGTTGACTGGCTCCCAGGACAGGAACTTCGCCTGTTTGGGGTCTGGTTCGTCAATGTTTGTGCTGAGTACATCACGTGTCAGGCATGGCCCTGCCCTCTATTTTTTTTTTCTGTAATTCATCTTAGTTGGGTGCTGTCCTTCTGGATTTGACCTCTGCTTCTTGTTACTTCCCTCATGTTATCTCTCTCTCTCTTTTTCTAAGTTTTGTCAAGTGAAAAAAGCACAACCTAAAAATTGAGAATTATGTTTTATTCCATGGACTTTCTGAGGACTTTGGCCCAGAAGACAGCCTCGCAGGTAGTTCTGGGGGACTGCTCCGAAAAAATAAGGGAGGAGCCAAAATATACAGTTTTTGCAACAAGAATCAGGTGGTCAGAACATCAGAAGATGACCATTAATTAAAAAAAAAACACCCAGATACCTCAAGTGA
Source organism: Redunca redunca (assembly GCA_006410935.1). Lineage (NCBI taxonomy): Eukaryota > Metazoa > Chordata > Mammalia > Artiodactyla > Bovidae > Redunca > Redunca redunca. The sequence continues at coordinate 526,316 of SJYQ01001656.1, forward strand.
ATGAATTTAGTCTTTTTCTCCAGCCAGGAAGTTGCAAGAGGCTGGGCTCATTGAAATCATTCCTTTCGCATGCACCTTAGTGGTCTTGGGCCAGTGGCTCATGGAGTGACAGCTGCAGCACCCTTTGTTTACTGATAGGGCAGCCAGCATTTGAAAGATTTTCTTTGTTTTCCAACTCTTCTGTTACATTTTTCATAGTGACATTCTCAGCTCTTCATAACTCTCGTTTTATTTTCTACGTGTGCCTTTTTAGGATCTTTCCATGCTATTCTACGAGGGAAGAGAGACAGAGGAAGCCACTTCACAATGAGTAGAGAGGAAATGGATTTCCAAGTGCCCAAAAAGGGAAGGACTGGGGGCACTTCCACATGCACATTGGAAGCACCTTTCCCCAGCAACTCAGAGCTTCCTGGGGAGAAGAAACTCCACAGGGAGCTTAGCTCCCCAAGCAGGGGTAGAACATGTACCCCCTATATTAGAAGCACAGAGTCTTAACCTCTGAACCCCCAGGGAAGCCCCAAGGATCTTCCATCTTCAGCCCGGAGGCAAACTCCACTGAGTCAGCTGTTCCAAGATAGACTTTTAGAGTCACTCCAGCTGAGCCCCACACCGCGCCTCCTGCTCCCTGTGGATTTGGCCAAGTTCAAGCCTACAGCTTCTCTGGAGTCCTGGTAGAGCGTATGGCCCCCACCTCCTCTGCAGCCCCCTTGGAGTTTCTTCTGCGCTATAATTTGTTCTGTTCTGTGCCGTCAGTGTGCTCCCAGCTGCCTTCTCACCTCCAGAAGTCTGTCTAAATTCCATGTCCCTTGGTAGTCTTGTCTCATTTCCCTTATCCTTTTGAGATGATCCCTTCCGTGGATCTATACTGTTATTTCAGCAGGATCTCAGGAAGGTCTGTGGGCAGAAACCTATCAATAATATTTCATGCACAAAGATTCTAAATATAGCTTTGAAACTATTGAATTTACAAGTGTTTGACTAGGGCTCTTTACCGCAGAACTTCTCAGCCTTTTCATTTGCAAATACATACTGGAAAAGCTCTAAGAGAGAGTGCAGATGGAGTATTTCCTAATTATTTGACTGCAAGATTTTCTTTTTTTCAGGGAAATCACACCATGCTTCATGAAATACACTGTGGAAAATACTAGATTAATGTACTGGCATTATACCAGCTCTGGGACTGAAATACATGAGACATTAACAATGTTTGCTGAATGCTTATGCAGAAGGGGTTGAGAGGATGGGTCCTAAGTACCACCCTCATCCCCCTCCCCCCAAATTACAGATTTACTTCCTGGTCATGATGCCTAAATTCAGAGACTGAGTCCAGGGAAAAAGAACCCCCAGGCTCAATTCAGACCAGCGTAACTACTGCGTGCCTTTAGTCAAATTAACTTCTCTGAGATGCATTTCCATATCTGGGAATAATATCTTCTCTTCCCAGTTTGTGAGGCAGTTGTGAGTATCAAAAGATAAAATACACGAGTCAGTATTTATAAAATATAAAACACAAATACAGGAATTATTGTTGTGGTGGTGAAATTCAGTCACCATGTCATGAGGGTTAGAATGTGGAAAAAAAAAAAAAACTGAAAATGTTAGTCCCTTTGTCTGCCAGGCTCCTTTGTCTGTGAAATTCTCCAGGCAAGAATACCAGAGTGGGTTAGCCATTCCCTTCTCCAGGGGTCTTCCTGACCCAGGGATCAAACCTGGGTCTCCTGCACTGCAGGATTCTTTACCATCTGAGCTGCCAGGGAAGGTCAGTCATATGAGCCACCAGGGAAGCCACGAGGGAAGAACATGAAAAGGAACATTTGCACATTCTCTAAACATATCCTAGGGCTGGTGACCTCACCCTGCATTTAGAGTCACAGGTCACAGCAGGGAACACTTAGGAAAAGAAGAGAGAAACCCTTTCTTGTCTGTGCTGTGCTTAGTTGCTCAGTTGTGTCTGACTCTTTGTGACCCCATGAACTGCAGGCTGCCAGGCTCCTCTGTCCTTCCAGGATTCTCCAGGCAAGAATCCTGGAGTGGGTTGGCCATGCCCTCCTTCAGGGGATCTTCCCAACCCAGGGATCAAACCCAGGTCTCTCACATTGCAGGAGGATTCTTTAGCAGCTGAGCCACCAGGAACGTCCAAGAATACTGGAGTGGGCAGCCTATCCCTTCTCCAGGGGATCTTCTGGACCCAGGAAATGAAAAATACGGGGTCTCCTGCATTGTAGGTGGATTCTTTACCAGCTGAGCTACCAGGGAAGCCCCTTCTCTGTCTGTACCCAGAGCTAAATCAGAGTTTTTCCTCACTTTGCTGGTGAAGACCTTGAGGTAGAGAAACAGACTTGGGGATATTTAGATCTAGGGAAGATCATGGATGTCATTTGATTCAACTTGCTTGTTTGAGATACATAGAAACTGTGATCCAGAGAGGTTAAAGAATTTGTCTCCAATCTCATGGAGATAATAGTAGTGAGTGCTAGCAAGCTGGTCTCCAAGTTCAACATAACTTAATCTGACAAACATTTACCCAGCCTCTGGTACAAGCTTGCTGCTGCCCTAGGGGCTGAGGGACCCACAAGTGGGAGCAAGGTTTCCACCCTGAAGGAGCTCACAAGTGCTCAGAGGAGAGAGTAACAGCAAACACGAGAGCAGAGGAGGGCTGTTCAGTTAAGTGTTCTAGGAGTTCAGAAAAAGGGCCATTGTTGATGGCTGGGAGAGACACATTTTTTTGTAGTTAGTATTTTCTATTTTCAGAAATTCTACTCCCTACCTCAAAGATTCCTTAATGGGGGGATTATGTATATACATACACACACATGCACACATATGCTTTTATTTTATATATGTATACAAATATAGATCACATTTTAATTTCATGTACATATATAATATATGTGATTTGGGAAGGCTATTCTTATTTCTCCTTTTTTGGTTATCTTTAGAAAAGTTCCTTTGTGGCTCAGATGGTAAAGAATCTGCCTACAATGCAGGAGACCCAGGTTCAATCCCCGGGTCAGAAAGATCCCCTGGAGAAGGGAATGGCAACCCACTCCACTATTCTGGCCTGGAGAACTCCAGAGACAGAGGAACCTGGCAGGCTACAGTCCATGGGGTCGCAAAGAGTCAGACATGACTGAGCAACTCACACACCCAGAATAGTTTGAGATGGATACAGCTGCAAGTTGAAGAATCTGTTGTAAATGTCAAGAGAAGTTTCTTGACCTTAAAAAATTCCAAGAGAAATGGGGACCTGCTCGTGGAATCCATTCTCCTTAAAATATGCTTGTTTCCACCTGAGCCAAAGAGCCCTAGAGCCCATGTTCCTTTAGTGGCAAAGAAATAGAAGAAAAAACACCCCTTTCCCTGGCAACAATGTTTATTTAGTATTGAAATACTAACCCTGTGTTTGGAAAACCCATGCATCTATTAGTGTTTTAATTTCTAAAGTTAACAGAGCGGCAAATTGGTTTGGGATCGGTTACTAACTCTGCCCTAAAATGAGATGATTCAGTCTCAGCAATTAGCGGGCCCTCTCTCCCATTAGGAGGCATGATGACATGACATGGTTGAACATCTCAGGATGCCAACCAGAACAGGGCCTCTGCATGGCCATGTGGTACAGGGACTCACAGGGACCCAAAGAAATATGGAAACAGGTTAAAGGGCAACTAAATAAACAGCCTGCTGACATCTATATAGCTCAAAGATGGTTTGCTGTTGAGACATGTGTAGGCGAGAGTCATAGTGTGATCTCCTAAGACTGGGGATTCTTTCTGAAATTATATCCCATAGAATATACATCCTTGACATACTCCACCCAAAAACAGATCCTCTGGCTAAAGAAGTTTGAGGATCATGACCTACTCCTTCCTCCTCTTGCAAATCCACAGTGCAACAGTCTATAAAAGCAGAAAAAAAATCAGTCAAGAAAACTTGAACCTTGTTTAACCCAGCATTTTCCAATATTTTGGAAATAGAAACTATAACATCCCATATAGTGGAATCAATACATCTTAATATTTCTGACTAAAGCTATTGATACAGCACACCAAAACTAATTGATGACAAAGAAAAGAACACTTAGTCTCCATTAAATCTACTTGAGATGATTTAGTCAACCCAATGTCTTGTCTCTTGATGAAATTAGTTATGCCTATTCCTATGTCAGCTTTTGCCTGGATCTGAAAGCTCTTTTGAAAGTGAATCTCATCCCTGGGTCTGTTGGCTTCCAAAACCCATGCTTTTAACTGTGTGTTATTCTACTAGACATGTGGGTGCATTTAAACCTCTTCTCTCAGAAGACCATATAATAGTTGGGCACTTTATTTCTCTGACATTATCCAACTTCCCTGCTAGAAATGGAAAAAGAAGAGAGGAAGGAAGGAAAGAAGGGAGGGAGGGAGGATTAAGTTCTTACAGAAGCACGGGTAGGACTTTGCCACAGGACTACCTCTACGAGCTTGTAACATATTTCTTTATCACACTTTCCAGCAACTATCAAAACTCCCTGGGAGATGATAGGCTTGGACATAAGTTAAAAACATCATTAGAAAACATCCCCAGGAAGGCAAAGATGATTATGAACTGGAATGGTCTATGGTGATTCTTGAAAGATTGTCCTGTGGAGCAGCCCCTAAACCATTCCTCTCAGCCTTCATTTGCAAAGCAAAATAGTATTAATGTAATCAGCCTCTTAACCTTTATCAAATTGACCTTACCCTAGGACTTGCAGGGATTATTTATACTGGAGGCCTTTAGGAAAATGCCTTTGAACAACCAGCTTCTTTGTTTTTCTCCCTTGCCTCTGACCACTCTGGTTTTTGAATTCTCAAATTAAATTTTGTATGACTTTTAGCATCATTTGCCAACCAAGGAGAGTCCATTTTTCTTGCTATTGCAAGGAAAATATTCCTGCACCAAGGGTTAGGTTAGGAGCAAGGATAGATCCAGGGTTGGTGAGACCTTCAGTGCGCCTCTTCAACAAACAGATCCACGTTTACAAATATAAAACCAGACACAGAAGTATTTATTTACAATGAGAAAGGAATTCAAAGAAATGAGAAATTTAAAAGAAGCTATCAGAAAGAGACTCAGACTTCAAAAACAAACTTACGGTTGCCAGGGGGAAGAATGGCGGAAGGGATAGGTAGGGAGTTTGGGATGGGCATGTACACCCTGCTATATTTAAAACAGATAATCAACAAAGTCCTACTGTGCAGCACAGGGAACTCTGCTCAATGTTATGTGACAGCCTGGATGAGAGGGGGAGTTTGGGGGAGAATGGATCCGTGTACATGTATGGCTGAGTCCCTTCTCTGTACACCTGAAACTATCACAATGTTAATTGGCTATACCATAACACGAAACAAAAATTTTTTTAAAAAGAAGCTGTCAAATACCACCGACATTAAAAAAATTCAGAAAGGTGATTGTGCTTTAGTAAGTCCTTAACACACATCTGCAATACTTTTTTCTTTGCATTTTGCTGAGTACAGACTTTGCTTCCTTCTTCCTTTGATAACGACTTTGTAAATATTCTTTTTTATGGGAAGGAAAAAAGATAATCTAATCCCTCCACCAGCACAATCAATCAATATTTGATTTTTAGTATTGATAGTTGGGATGCAAAGATGCAACTAGTTGTAGAATTACTGCAGGCTTACATGCTACAAATACATAAAGTCTATTTTGGCTATTTCACCTTAAACATGTATAGTGAATTATTGCATCTGCTGCTTTCTTGAGTACATTCCTGATGGGAGAGAACTTCTGTTTGACCAGGCATTGGTGAGAACGAAGTCCTCTGTTTGCAAATTTATACAAGTGATAACTGGGAGAACTTACCAGAGACGAGCTTGTAACTCTGTGTACCTCAAACCTTGATTCTCCTCCATCACCCATGTACCTCTGATGCCTCCCCAGTTTAACTTTCCACTGAGTGAAGTCCTCAAAATGCCCATGGCCACTTCAGGATCACCTAGTACTGGAGAAAATGTGACAGAAGCCAAGCTGTCATGGCAAAACACTGGTCTCACCCAACTGCAGCTCAAATAAACATCTTATGTTTGCAAATTTAAAAAAAAAAAAAAGAGCAGGTGAACACTCTGGTAGGTCTTTTTAGAGCCTTGGAAGAGAGTAATGCAAGGTGGCAGGGAGCGTGTCAAGGATTTTGAGTTTTGTTAGTGTCACAATACGGGCTTCACTGGTGGCTCAGTGGTAAAGAATCCACCTGTCAGTGCAGGGGACTCAGGAGATGCAAGCTCAATCCCTGGATCAGGAAGATCCCCTGAAGAAGGAAGTGGCAGCCCTCTCCAGCATTCTTGCCTGGAAAAATCCCATGGGCGGAGAATCCTGGTGGGCTGTGGTCGATGGGGTCGCCAAAGAGTAGGGCATGACTTAGCTACTAAACAACAACACAGTAAAAACTGTGTGGGTTAGGTCACAGGGTGCTAAGGTTCTTCCTATACCAACCAAATATATAGATCCATATCGTCTCTGCCCTGATCTTTCAACAGTCACATCCATGACAGCTGGCCATCACGGACTCCACACTTGCTCCAGACACTCAGTAAGGATGGGGGCCTCCCACCCAAATCCCTGCTGTCAGTTAGGAAGCAAAGCCTCCTCCATGAGAGGTCTCACTGCCGTCACGCCCCTCTCATCCAGGCTGTCACGTAACATGGAGCAGAGTTCCCTGTGCTGCACAGTAGGACCTGGTTGATTATCCATTTTAAAAATAGCAGTGAGATCTCTCACTGCTATTTAAGAAAATCACTGTTACTAAAGCCACCCTAAATGGTGTGTGTGTGAGTGTGTGTATATGTGCACTCAGTTGTGTCCGACTCTTTGTGATCCCATGAACTGTCAGGCTGTCAGGCTCCTCTGTCCATGGAATTTTCCAGGCAGGAATACTGTAGTGGGTTGCCATTTCCTTCTCCAGGGGATCTTCCCCACCCAAGGATGGAACATTATCTCTGGACCTCCTGCATTGGCAGGCAGATTCTTTACCACCATGCCAAATGGATTTTGCTCCAAATGGCCTTGCCTGGGGAATACACTCAACTGAAAACAGAAGACACAGTTTTCTGGTGAGCAGTGAGAGTCCCCAGTGATCACACTGATGACCACACGGGCTGATGTAGAATGTCTAATCTTGGGCCAGGCAGTCAATCCCAGGTGGTCAGACAGTAAAGAGGCTTCTGACCTTTCACTCTCTTGGCAATGTTTAGACAAGGGTCACAGGTTGTTTTATATTAATCTTTCATCTTGTTTCCTTTGTTCCAGGGGTAAAATTTATGAGCTTGTCTTGCTGATAACTTTACCTTGACTAGGAAGGTCTGTAAGTGAGACAGGCAAGATGGCAGCAGAGGCTATCAGAGAGAAAGGAGCCCTGGAGATAGTCCTCATGGCACAGTAGAGGGAATCACAGTCCCAACGGGCAAAATTACAAGTCAGAGTGAAGAAAATTGGTACCGTTCTTGGGAAGTGAGGCAAGAGTCCTCTCTGGAAATCAAGTCCACTTTGTTTATTTTCAATCCAAACTGAAGTTCACTCAAAGTCATTATAGAGAAGACAATTCAGGAGACTAAGGAGTGATTCTAGCATCATCTTCTCAGCCCTATCTCCCATTCCCTACTCCCACGTACCTATCCCATAGTGTCTATACCTGTCTGTATACAGTTAAGGTATAATATTAATAATACCAAACATTTATATTTATTGCACAATTATTCAGAGCTTCTAATGACTAGGCCATGGTAGAAATTTCATGGATATTATTTAATAGGGAAGAAGAAGATGTGGAAGATAGTGGGATCTTGATACATACCAATTGGTAATACAGTATGATTTCAATTTTGCAACATGTAAAAAGATAAAAAAACTTGGTGTGGAACACAGAGAAGGAAGAGAATTGTTAACAGGGATTGTATTTACATAGTCAATTTATAAGCACATGCCAGTTTTTTCTTCTTTATATCTCCAGTTTTTAGATTATTTGCAAGGTATAGATTGCTTACTAACTTTTAAATATTAGATATATTCTTTGAAAAAGAAAATAGGATTACCTTAAATTTAAGTAATAGTGAAATGAAATACATTTTATTTGGCTTAGTGTTTTTTATTTAGGTTATCTTATGTGATAAACAGAGAACCATGGACCCAATGGCATTAAGTAAATGGACACACAAGATCCCAACACTGAGTGGTAGAGTATCTTGTTGCCTAGAAGACTATCGGTTTCTTGGTGCCCAGAGTCATGGAAAATGGTCCTCTGGAGACCCCAACTTTGTGCGTACTTCATGAGGTCACACTCACTCTGAGTCAGTCCAGGGTGAGTCATGTTTCACATCTGTGAGAGGAAGGAAGGAAAGGAAGCAAGAGAAATAATAATAACATGATTGTTACTGTATTAAATAAATTTCAGGGTGTCAGACCAGGTGGTATAGAGAAACCAAGGCTTCCTGAAAAGGAAGAATGTTGAATCAAGATTTTTACAACATTTTAACAATATTGTTGTCAAAATAATTTTCTGACCTCTTGAAACTGCCTATTAAAAAGAGGCAGCTAATTACTCTGGCAAACTTTGTGGAAACTTGACACAGAGTCTTGGGAGTAGCATTAATAATGTAAGAGGGCATTTTGCTCTGAGGAGAGCAGGGGTGGCCGGGTGTGGGGAGGGCAGGCAGCTGCCTCCCTACAGCTCTAGGTCAGCAACCTCAGAGTTTCTTATTTATGGAAAGTGTGCTAGGTGCCAGTGGGGCTCTGGGGAAGCTGAAAAGTGAAAGTGAGTCGCTCAGTAGTGTCTGACTCTCTGGGACCCCAGGGACTGTAGCCCACCAGGCTCCTCTGTCCATGGAGTTGTCCAGGGAAGAATACTGGAGTAGGTTGCCATTTCCTTCTCCAGGGGATCTTCCCGACCCAGGGATTGAACCTAGGTCTCCTATGTTGTGAGTAGACTCTTTACTGAGTGAGCCACCAGGGAGTGACTTCTGGGGAAGCTAAGTGCCCAAGAGTGAAGCCATCAAACTCAGCAGATGAATTCCCACAACCTTGATGATTTAGGAGAGAGCTTTGCGTTCGATTTTCATTGTCCAGTGATTTTTTTTTTTTTCCAGATCCATTTTGAATTCCAGCTGAACATCTCACAGCTTCTTTAGCTTCAATAGGATAAAACTTAGATCATAGCTTTTATTCATTGTGTTGTAACCCTAGGAATGGCTAGAGATGTTCTTTTACACCTTCAGTACCTTTATGGTCTCTCAAAGACAAACCCTGTAGGATATATAGATGACGGTTTAATGAGAGATTCCAAAAACATGCTCACTCAGGTCACTGAAGGGATCTAGATTCCTAGCACTGACAAATAGGTCTGTTCTCCAGGTGTCCAGTATGTCTCTATTTACATTTTACCTGTGCCCTGAAAGTTCATAACAATAGTGAAGGCAAAGAATTCAGAATCATGGCATGAAATTTCCAAATTTATGTACATTTCTAGAGAGGTATGTAAAGCTTCTAGCCTGGTAACTGGCACACGGAAGGTGCCCAGTATATGTAAGCCCTCACCACCATCATTGATATTCCCATCACCGTCACCATCCCACCCAGTAAACAGCAACCAGCTCTGTTAGTGCTAATGAGGAAAATCATTAGGAGCGATTTTGGGGCTGACCAGGTAGAGTCACAGGGCAGAAAAATCCCAGTGAATTATACCTTTAGAAATATATTCTTGCCTATCAATCAGAAACTGTGCTCCTTGGAAAGGAAAACTATAAGGCAAGAGAGATGTGCAACCAGAATTGTGCGTGCAGGTTCCCGCCTGATAGATAATATGCTTTTCCCATCGAAAGGGGCAGGTGCTGGAGCTGGAAAGGTCTGGGATTGAGGTCTGGATTCTAGCTTTGTCTCTGCTGCTAAAAACTTCGAGACTGAACAACTAACAAATAGCAGAGTGACCTTGGCCAAGCACCTTGTTCCTCTGGGACTTCTGCATCCTTAGCCGGGAAGTAGAACTTAGACTCCACACACTCATTCCCTTTGGGGTGAACAGGCTCTGTTTTACGATGCACTATCTATTCGATACTTCACTCTTCTTCATGGTCCTATTTGTGATAACAAACAAGAGAACAGCGCCCTCTAGGGGTTTTCAGAGGCATGTCTGTATTGAGGATGGAGAGTAGGAAAAACACCTGGGTGGATATTCAGGCTCTGTCGTTCCTAAGGCCTTTGTTATCTGCCTGCTTCTTAAGTGCTCATTGCACCCTTGTTTCTATCTTGATGGAACTGAAATTGAATTTGTTTTGAAAAATTTGAAAAATTAAAAAAAATTAAAATCATATACGAAAACCCTAGATAAAAATGGGAGGTATAGAAACTCAGGTTAAGCAGGAAATTATTGGGAAAAAAAGTATTAAGTCCAACTTAGAAAAAGAAAATATTATTTATTTCAAAGATAAGTAACATTTCAAGATGTTTCAAGTGGTAACATTTTTGTGTTACCACTGAGTCAGCTAAGAAAATGTTCAGAATATTTAAGCAAGGTAAACTTTTAGTTCAGTTCAGATCAGATGTGTCCGATTCTTTGTGTCCCCATGGACTGCAGTACACCAGGCCTCCCTATCCATCACCAACTCCCGGAGATTACTCAAGCTCATGTCTATTGAGTCGGCGATGCCATCCAACCATCTCATCCTCTGTCATCCCCTTCTCCTCCTGTCTTCAATCTTTTCTAGCATCAGGGTCTTTTCCAATGAGTCAGTTCTTCGCATCAGGTGGCCAAAGTATTGGAGTTTCAGCTTCAGCATCAATACTTACAATGAATATTCAGGATTGATTTCCTTTAGGACTGACTGGTTGGACTTGCAGTCCAAGGCACTCTCAAGAGTCTTCTCCAACACTACAGTTCAAAAGCATCTATTCTTCAGCCCTCAGCTTTCTTTATAGTCCAACTCTCACATCCGTACATGACCACTGGAAAAACCATATCTTTGACTAGACAGACCTTTGTTGGCAAAGTAATGTCTCTGCATTTTAATATGCCATCTAATTTGCTCATAGCTTTTCTTCCAAGGAGCAAGCGTCTTTTAATTTCATGGCTGCAGTCACCATCTGCAGTGGTTTTGGAGTCCAAAAAAATAAAGTCTCTCACTGTTTCCACTGTTTCTCCATCTATTTGCCATGAAGTGATGGGACCGGACGCCATGATTTTAGTTGTCTGACTGTTGAGTTTTAAGCCAACTTTTTCACTCTCTTCTTTCACTTTCATCAAACAGCTCTTTAGTTCTTTGCTTTCTGTCATAAGGGTGGTGTCATCTGTGTTTCTGAGATTATTGATATTTCTCTAAGGTAAACTTTAGTACTCTATGAAAGCAATATTTAATTTTTTAAAGTAAGAGTTTAGGGGAAGTCCATTTTCATTTGTATTTCTTGAGTTTATTACTCTTCCTGACATGAGGCAAAAAGAAAGAAAATGTTGTTCTTTCCCAAACCACAGAATCATAGACCTGAACTAACCCTCTCATTGTATAAATTAGTTGGTTGCTCAGTGCTTCTGTTTCTGGTCTAGAGCTTTCCATACTCTCTGGAACAGTACATACAATTGGAATAGCAATGATTGCATTCAATACAAATAATAGTGAGCATTAACACTCTGTGCCAGGCACTCTGCCATGTTTTACATGGAACCCCTCACAATCCTTGCAACAGCTCAATGAATTTGCTACTCTTTACTGTTTGTTACTATTACCAATTTGCTAATATTGTCATTACTATTTTATAAGTGGAAAAATGGAGGCACAGAGAAATAAGTACCCCCTAGTCTCACAACTTAGCAACATCTGTGGGCTTTTTACATTCAATCACAAACCAAACTCTAGGTTTGTGATTAATTCAACTCTAGGTTTGAATTAATTCAAATGAATAGATACATACTTAGATCAATGTGTGCGTGTTAGTCGCTCAGTCATGTCCAACTCTTTGAGAACCCTGGACTGTAGAGAACTGCCAGGCTCCTCTGTCCATGGAATTCTCCAGGCAAGAGTACTGGAGTGGTTGCCATTCCCTTCTCTAGGGGATCTTCCCAACCCAAGGACTGAATCCAGGTCTTCTGCACTGTAGGCAGATTCTTTACCATCTGAGCCACCACACAAGCCCATTTAGATCAATACTACTAGGTTTTTTATAATCTCTCTTTTGGCAGTGGTGGTGGTGGTGGGGTGGGGTGGGGTCGTGGACCCTTTTTTTTTGGCTCACTTGTTCAATCGCACTGTGGGGAGGGAGGGATGCTGCACACAAATAACACTGTCATGTGTATGCAGTGTCTCAGCCCCGCTGGGTCTGCCCCTGCTCGTGG
>SJYQ01001656.1:539461-559792 GCA_006410935.1 Redunca redunca
ATTTTATAAAAACTAAAACATAAAATCCAAAATGTTATGAAGACTTAAATTGTTATCATATGAATAGAGTTTGTTATCTTAAGGATATTTGGCTTTCCATCCATGAATAAGCTTTAATTTCTTATTTATTCATAATATTCTTTTTTCTCTTGTAAGATTTTTTCCTTTCAAAGAAATTTTCTCATTTGGAGTGAAATTATTATCTAAACGTTAAGTGGTATTTTTTATCACCAGTGTGTGTGTGTGTGTGTGTGTGTGAGTCTCTCAGTCGTGTCCAACTCTTTGACGCCACAGACTGTAGCCCTCCAGGCTTCTCTGTCCGTGGGATTCTCCAGGCAAGAATACTTGAGTGGATTGCCATTCCCTTCTCCAGAGATCACCAGAGTACCTACTTTATAGCATTATTATATTCATCACCTAAGTATCAGGATACAACTAATTTTGGTGAATTTTCCTTTTCCCAACTCATCAACTTTTGCTGTAACTGCAAAATCTAGGGAGGTAAATGGTTCAGATTCTGAAACAGTTTTCTGTATTGCTTGAAAAACAGCATTCAAGTTAGTAAAAACAATGACATCTTCTTTAGAGCCAAAATATTTCAGAAAGGCAAGACCCCTAGATGAGCCATTCTGGAAGAGGGAGAGAAAGAGACTCCTAGCACATGGATTCTCACTCAGGTAACAGCTCAGCCCACTGTAACCACGTTTTTATAACAGTGATGTGAAAGTAAGCGAAAGTCGCTCAGCCATGTCCAACTCTTTGCAACCCCATAGACTGTATGTAGCCTGCTACACTCCTCTGTCCATGGAATTCTCCAGGCCAGAATACTGGAGTGGGTAACCGTTCCCTTCTCCAGAGGATCTTCCCAACCCAGGGATCAAACCCAGGTCTCCTGCATTGCAGGCAGATGCTGTACCATCTGATCCACCAGGGAAGCCCACAGTGATGTGAAGGGGAATTCTGATGCCAGTAAATTTCCCTTTCTCCAAGCTCCCTTCTTTTGCACTGTCTGGAATGCCTATGTGCTGACTTTGGCAAGGAGCAGCAAGCAAGACTGGGCTGTAAGTTGGAAAAATGGTTCCAGAGAAGGGGTTCTGAGGAGTCAACCCACACCGCCCTTGTCTGCCCCCTTTCTCTCAAAGATGGAGCACTGTTCCTGAGTACTAAAGGAACCTGGCAGTATGAGGTCCCACCTGGGTGGGCAGCACCTCTCCTAAAGTCAGGGCCATTAAGTTTGGAGACTAGATTTTGCAGTCACAGCAAAAATAGATGAGTTCAACATCCATTCATGTATTCAAAAATGGATCAAATATCTGGGCTTCATTTTTTTTTTTTTAATCATTGATAAAACTGACAGGGGGAAAATGAAGGAATTTCACCAGGTGAGTTCCTGGTCCCATTCACTTTAGAATTAGCATGTCTGATATTTAACTTCATTCCTGGAGGAGGAAATAGCAACTCACTCCAGTATTCTTGCCTGAAAATATCCCCTGGACAGAGGAGCCTGGTGGTCTACAGTCCATGGAGTCACAAAGAATCAGACATAACTGTGACTAAGCACACACACACACACACACACACACGTCTGATATCACAGAATGGCTACCCCAAGGGGCTGAATCAGTGGGTTCTGCCAAATAAAAAATACTATTATTTGTAAGTGAGCCCTCTGAATACAGTAAATCCCGGACTCCATCTGAAGGTTGACCCCTGTCTCAGGTCTCAGCCTCTAATCCCAAGGTTCATTGTCACCAGCTTAATCTTCTCCATACAATTTCAGTATCTTTCACCCACTCAGCAATCTGCCTTTTGGTGAATTCCTGTCTGTAACGCAGTACCAATCCTTCCTGTGATTCTCCAGTTATATGGCCCCACTGTGCTTTCAGCCACCCACCATGACCCATTCCTCGTACACACCCAAGATGAGCAAGGACTGTTTAGCAAACCGAGGGAGCCCTCTGACGGTTCTGTGGATGGTCCATCTGCTTACTTATTTAGTCCTTGTGTCTTCATTAATTTCTTAGTGAGCATAATCCATGTACCCAGGCTCTCAGAACTTTCTGCTCAGTGTTACAACTGAAGTTCTTTGTTCTTTCAAACTGGTCAAGCATGCCACTCAGTCGATAAACTGTGATCAAAAAGCTTGTGTTTTTGATTTTAGAACCAAACTGAGGTTTGGATGTCCATTTGCAACAGGGCTTTTTAGCACCACTGTGAGTCAGGAATCGGGAGGAATAATTAATAGTTGTCCATCAGAATGACAGGGCTGTTCTTCTTTTGAGGGAGTCCCTTAAATATTCATGAGGGAAGCAAAGGAGATAAAATATAACATCTGAAAAATATATTAAGACCTTCCCAGTATATACAAATACTGAATCATTGTGTTGTACATCAAAATTAAGATGATACATGTTATGTGTAAACTATATCGCAATAATTTTTTTAATGTTAAGATCTGAGGTTAGAGTTGTTATACTAAGAATGGAAATTTTTTTTATATTCCCTCCCCACTTGTTCTTCTGTAGGAATCTTAAAATCACTTTTTCTGCTTTTATAGAATATACTGTGGAGACTTCAACTGTTGTCTTATTTTTAATTTTAAAGGGTAGGCAGAATTTGGAAGACAAGGTAGGCAGAATTTGAAGGACAAGGTAGGCAGAATTCAGAGGGCAGGGGTTCCTAAGAATATGACTTCCTGTGTTATTTTCAAAACAAGTTATCGTAACTCTTGTACTGCAAAACACATACAGTTTATAAACCTTTTGGAATCCATCAATAAAATACTTGGTTTTCTGCAATGCCACTGAATTGAATCAACATCCATTCATTTATTTAATAAATACTTCCTGAGTATGATTCTAGCACTGGGGGTGCTCCATGGGGAAATAAAAGGAACTGTAAGACATCACTCTAAACTCAACAACATTGCAGTCTTCTTGGGGAGGAAGATTTACAGAGCTAAAGGAAAACTAATAATAGAACACAGTTTAGGATTAAACAATAAGGGTAAAAATAAATAAATCACCAAATGCTAAATAAATGCCAAACGAAACAATAAAAGTAACTCTGAGTTTGAAAAAGCATAAATCACCGTAGACCGAAATGGTCAGAGAGGCTTCCTGATGAGGTGGAACTGGAGCATTTGAACTCAGGGAGGACATAGGCAAGGCTGTTTGAGTGGAAAGGACCCGTGAAAGTGAAAGTGTTAGTTCCTCAGTCATGTCTGACTCTTTGCAGCCCCGTCGAATGTAGCCCGCCAGGCTCTTCTGTCCATGGAATTCTCCAGGCAAGAATACTGGATTGGATAGCCATTCCCTTCTCTAGGAGATCTTCCCAACCCAGTGATCGACCCGCATTGCAGGCAGATTCTTTACTGTCTGAGCCACCAAGGAAGCCCAAATAAAGAGCTAAAAAAGGAGCTGAGTCTGACTGTGACGCAACCACCCGGTTGGTTGGTGCCCCCATCAGACAAGTGACCCTTAGAGTGACTTGACTAATTGTGCAAACTGACCAGTTACGTCAGCCTAAGTGAGAATCCCGGATAGACACAGACAGCACAGGCTTGATGTAAGGTAAATCAATACTAGTTTTTCAAACACAAGTCTGAGAGATTCAATGTCCAGAGGCAAATAGACCTGAAGAATGGTAGAGCTGGAGGCACTGAGAGGGGAGCTGAGGCCGAGTTACATCATTTAAAAGGAACTGAAGCGTCAGCCAGGTGATCATTAAACAGTACATTATTTAAACAATACATCTTAAACCAAATGACTGTACTTGTCACTTAAAGTGCCTTTTACTTGAAGGAAAATATTCTGTTTCATTAGCTTGTCTTTGTTTTTTCTTCTTCCAATATTAGCCAATAAGTTGAAAATTCTTGCTGGCTTTTGAGGAAAAGGTCACAGCTCAATACAAACTAGGAAAAAGGAAGTGACTGCTAGGAGCCACAAGATCCGAATTCTTGACCTGGTTTTGCCATGGGCGCCCTTTGAAATTGGAGACCTATCACTTTCTGGATTCGCTTTATACCCCACAAGATGGTGACAACATGGACCGCTTTAGTTATCTTCCAGGGTTATTTGGGTTTGAAGTAAGACAAATTTGAAGTAAATTTTTTAATGTGTTGAGGACCTACTTCTAATCAAGTACTTTTACATTCTTTATGTCATTTAATGCTGAAGGACTAGAGTCCACCTTAAACATGACTAGCCCTACTCATAGATAAGGAAACTACAAACTGGAAAGGTTAAATGATTCATGCAAAGCCTCCTAGCCATTGCAACCGCGATTCTCCAAACTTTACTGGTCACTCTTCCCTTTAACCCAAAGGACACAGTTTGAGCCCACACAGCATGCCACCCAGCTGGGAATTCCTCTTGTTCCAAGAAGATCTGAGACGGAATGGTGAAAGGTGAATTGCTGAAAGGACTGAGACAATCCTTGAGGTGGGATTGTCTTCACACTGAACTGTCTGATGAAGCTATAGTAGAAAATGGGGGTGGGTTTCTAGGCTGTGACATGGAGTGCCTCCAGGATGGGCTACAACTACCTTTTTTAAATTCCCCAATATGTTCACCAGCTCAGCTTGAAACACCCATGTTAGAATTGTCCCCTGGCTCAGGGATACCTGGCCGGGAGGTCTTACCTTCATTCTGTGGGACTAAAAATATTCTCTTAAAAGCAGTTGCTTCAACTTTGGCTGCAGAGTCTTCCCAGGTGGCTCAGTGATAAAGAACCTCCCTGCCAATGCAGCAGACATAAGAGACGTGGGTTCAGTTCCTGGATCCCATGGACAGAGGAGTCCGGTGAACTACGGTCCATGGGATCACAGAGGGTCGGATACGACTTAGCAACTAAAACGACGACAACTTTGGCTGCATGTTACATCAGCTGAGGAGCTTTAAGAATAATCCCAGTGCCCCAGACCACAACCTGTATCAAGGACATCAGAGTCTCTGGTGATAGGAAATGGGAATAAATATTTTGACAGGCCCTGAATGCAGCCAAGTTTTAGAACCACTGAGCCAGAGAACAGAAGAAGGCTCTCCCCAAGGGCAAACCTGAGCTTCTAGTATTTTATGATCCAGACTCCCCAGAACAGGGAGAAGGTGCTCTGGCACCATCTCCATCAGTACATTTGATTATTTGTTTGTTTCTGTTATATTAGCAAGTGGAAAGTTGCAGTCCCAGGGCTCTATCCTTGGGTCTTCTTACCCTAAGATGCCACTGTTGCTTTTAAAAACTAATATATAGCCTCTTGTATTGTTGTTATTATTCAACTTCGAGGTCCTGTCTGACTGTTTGTGACCCATGGACTGCAGTACTCCAGGCTTCCCTGTTCTCCACCATCTCCCAGAGTTTGCTCAAATTCAGGACCATTGAGTCCATGTGCTGTCTAACTGTCTCATTCTCTGCTGCCACCCTATCCTTTTGCTTTCAGTCTTTCCCGGCATCAGGATCTTTTCCAATGAGTTGGCTTTTTGCATCAGGTGGCCCAAGTATTGGAGCTTTAGTTTCAGCCTCAGTCCTTCCAATGAATATTCAGGACTGAATATTTCCTTTAGCATTGATTGGTTGGATCTCCTTGCTTTTCAAGGGACCCTCAAGAGTCATCTCCAGCGTAACAGTTCAAAGGCATCAATTCTTTGGTGTTCAGACTTCTTTATGGTCCAACTCTCACATCCTTACATGACCACTGGAAAAACCATAGCTTTGACTAGATGGACCTTTGTCGGCAAAGTGATGTGTTAACCTAGCATTTTACGATCATCCACTGGGCTTATTCTCAAAGCTGGCTCTTCAGATGCCATTTAAGGGTCAAATGTTGATTGTTTAAAAGTTTATTCTTATTAAATATTTGGTGGTGACCAGTCCTTCTGGCTATTGTGATGAAATTCAGCACAGGAAGGACCATTCAGGCAAGGTGCCCCCTAGATGTGGGTAAATCTACAGAGTAATGCATCCATGGATAGAAATTTAACTTTACAAAGAGATGCTAGTTTTCTACGCTTTGGCATTTCTTTTCTCTTCTCTCTCCAGAGTCTGTGTGGGACTCTCAGAGTCCAGACTTGAAGCTTCCTGGGCTGACACTGTCAGGACACAGGGTGGGTCTTCCTGCGTGTTCAGAATAAAGACAGGAAGCTGGGAGGGGAGCTGGAAAGTTCTAGTCCCCACACTCTCCTGTCCTCTCCCCTTCTGCTGTGGGGACTCCGGAGCTTCAGTGGGCAGGAGAATCACAAGGGGAGATGGGGGGAGCTTATAAAACAGAGATTTCCAGGTCCTACCCTTGGATTCAGTGTTTGCGGGAAGGACTCAGAGGAACCCCACCCCCCCACCACCGCCCTTTTTTTTCCCCAGAAGCTCCCTGAGTGATTCTGGAACAGACTGTCCTAAGAAACTCTGTGGGCCCTATGCCCTTCTTGGAAGCCTAGCCTTTGTGCTATTTATTGCCATCACCCTGCATTGTCCTTTGAAAATGCAAATGTGATGGGACTGGGCCATCGGCTAAGTTCCTTTGTGCTGTGTGCTGATGTGCTAAGAAGGGCAGTGGGAGGGTCTCCAGATGTGTTTATCCAGTGACCAAAGGAAAGTAGAATCAGCCAGTGTGAACGGTGAACGGTGAACGGGTGGGGGATGAGGGTCCCGAGTCCAGGGAAAGTTTGTAGAAGATGGAACTGGCTTCCCAAAGACAAACGTGAGGGACGAGGGACCCACATGGCCAGAGGGAGCTCTGACAGTCTCCTGACATGCCTGAAAAAAAAAAAATTCAAGCAATGTACAAAGCAAAAACTGTAAAAAGTGAAAATGAAAAATTTCTCCCTCATCCCACTGTTCTGAAATAATCACTTTAGTTTTGTGTGTAGCCTTCCAGACAATAATGTAATACTAATGACATATATTTTTACAAAAACAAAACAAAGATATGCACTCTTCCACAATTTGTTATCTTTTTCTGTTTAACAACATATCCTGGATATCATTCCGTGTCACACTATCTACACCTTTCTTGTGATAGCCTTCATTATGTGGATGCAGCAAAATGTATCCGATCTCCTTCTGGTGGACATTTAGTTTGCTTCCAGTTTTTCTGTATTTCAGATAATGATGCAATGAACATTTTTGAATCAACACTGTTTACTCACATAAGAATTTCCCATCAGTGGCCCTGTTGGGTCTTTATATGACTCAAACTTGTTTTCAACTTTGATGGATAACAGGCCCACCAAAAAGACTGTATCAGTTTATACCCCCTACTCAGATTGCGTATTTATCAACAATTTTTATTGTGAGTCTTTCAAACATTTTGTTAACTGAATAAGAGAGAAAAATCACTCGGTGCAGTTTCCATTTCTCAGCTAAGTTGTAGGCCTTTTCTTGTATTTATTAGTTCCTGGGTTCGTGTTTTAAGAGCTAACTGTTCATATTTTCCACCCAGAGTCAAGGCTCACCTCTGTTTTCACACATTGTGTTTTCTTATTTTCACTATTGCATCTGTTGGCAAAGAGTAAATACTCGTGTGTTGAAAAGAGTAAATGTCATGGGAAAGGTGAGGGGCACGGGAGCCCTTTTCCACTTAATCAAGATGTCAGGGACTTCCCTGGAAGGAATCCACCTGCCAATGGGTTCAGTCCCTGGTGTGGGTAGATTCCACATGCGCGGGAACACCTAGGTCTGTGCACCACAACTACTGAGGCTTCGCTCTAGAACCCACGCTCCGCCACCAGAGAAGCCTCTGCGTTGGGAAACCTGCACACCACAACTAGAGAGCAGCCTCTGCTCGCACTGCATCTAGAGAAAAACCTGTGCTCAGCAACAGAGGCCTAGAGCAGAGCAGCCAAAAACAAATAAACACAAACTAGAACCAACAGCTCAGTATTAAAAAGCGCTGTTTATATTATGTAAGGTGTAAGGCTGTTAAGAACCAGAGGAGCATCTTATATTCTGCAGAGCACAGTGATGCCAGAAATTACAGTCTAATGAGGATTTGTTGAACAAATGGACGGATAGATCCAGACGTAAGCCACATGCTGGGCATGAGGAAACAAAGATACAAAACATCACCCTGCTTTCTGAAAACCTGAAGATTTGTTGGGACTGTTCATGTGTAAGGTGCTAAGTAAGATGATGAGAACAATACAAAAAGGGATGAGATTTTTCCTGTACTTGAAGATCTTAGCTCTAGGGGGCAACAGACGCATAAATAGTTTCAATGGCGTAGAACAAGAAGAGAGATTTGCATAATGGGTCACAGAAGCACAAGTTGAAGGATGAGAAAGAGTTGGCTGAGTGAAGAAATGTACAAAAGTATTAAGGAATGGGAGACAGGAAATAGCAGGGTGTGTATGTAGGAAATCAACTATTGTAGGCTTCCCAGAATCTTTAGGGCCTGAGGCCCGTTGAGTCCAGATGGGCAGGCAGGTCATAATTCATCACATTCTGGTCCACACTGAGCCCCTGGAGGGTTTGGAGCAAAGGCTGATGTGACCCTATAGGCCTTGTAGATGGCTCACTCCAGCACTGGAAGGAGGATGGACTTGATGGCAAGGCAGGAGGCTGGCCAAGGTGGAGTGCACTTAGGAATATTCTATAGCTGTTCAGGCAGGTGGGCATGTAAATGAAAAGTGGAGAGATTTGAGAGTAAGGATTTGGTGACTAATTGGATTTGGGATGATGGAGGAATTAAACAAAAATATGGGCTTGGTTTCTGGTTTGGGTGACTGGATAGATGATGATGTCACCAGTGGGGAAAGAAAATACAGGATAAGGAGAGGCTTGGGGGAAGATTATTTGTGTGGTGTTTTGGAAATGTTGACTTTAAGGAAACTGGGACGCCCATGGGATTTACGCAGCACAGTTACATGTTAGCACGAGGCTGTCAGGGATGAGATAAAAGCAGAGAGCTTAGATCTGGGAATGAATCAAGGAACCCTGGATGGATAGGATGGGCAGCCTTGGGTTCACACTAGGGACCTTCAAGACCTTCACCCATGATCCACCCATAACCAGGCATCACTCCTAGAAGTTCATTGTCCCTCTGACAGCCCATCACACTGCAGATCTAAAGTGAATTTGGTTCCAGATCCTTGAAGCTCTTTTCCTTTCGAAAAAGAGTGGAGGAAGCTTAGTGGCTCATTCTTTGCTGTCGAAAGAGAATGAGCTGCTCATGGATCCTTGTTCAAGTTTCCTTCCCCAGAGCTCAATTCTGCAGCCCAGCAGCAGGTTGCTCCTGGTGAAAGGAAAATTGGGGTTCTCTTTTTTGTGAGAAGATGGGCTCCCCTGAGTAACAAGATTGGAAATGGGTGGCTTTTAGCCCTTGCCTGTCAACTGTATCCACATGAATTAATTTCTTGTTGAATATTTGCTAGTTTGAATGACCCAGAGCCTGACTTCAGGGGAGACATTGTACGGGATGAAGACATTAAAGTACATCAGAGAGTTCCAGGGGTCAGTGCTGTCCCGGGCACTCTGCAGTGCAGGCAATTTGTATGACTTATCTTACCTGTCTGGATCTGAGTTTCCTGATCATGTTAAAATGGGGATAATAAACATACCTATTCTACTTTTCCTGACTGCTGGTATGATAAAATAAGAAATGCTTTTGGAGGACCCATGCAAATGTTATCACTGTTTGACGATGCCTGAGGGACAGCCAGCATTGAGTAGGTCTCCATCCACAGTCACCAAATAAACTGCAGAAACTACACTCATTTCATGCATCTGCTCCTTAATCAATTCATTTACTCAACAAATACCATCTGAGTACCTGTTCTCTGTGAGGTTCTGTGCTCATTGCTGGTAAAAAGAAGAGAATGAACGCCATGAAAAGATATGGATAACATTCAGTATAAGAAGCTGAAAAGGCTGCTGTATATTGTGTGATTCCATCTACATGAGATTTCTGGAAAATGCAAAATGATGGAGACAGTCAAAAGACCCAGAGGCTCAGGAGGAGGAAGGGATGAATAGGCGGAGCACAGAGGATGCTTAGGACAATGAGACGATTCTGTATGATATTACAGTGGTGGATACATGTCTTCATATACTTGTTAAAACCAATAGAATGTATCACACCAGGAATGCACCCTAATGGCAGCTATGGGCTCTGGGTGATAATGATGATCCATGTAGCGTCTCTGATTGTAACAAATGCACCACTCTGGCACTGAATGCTGACAATGGGGAAGGCTGTGTGTGAGTTGGGGCAGGGAGTATATAGAAACTCTATACTTAGTGCTCAGGTTTTTGGTGAACATTAAAGTGTTTTTTAAAAGTCAGTTCAGTCGCTCAGTTGTGTTTGACTCTTTGTGACCCCATGGACTGCAGCATGCCACGCTTCCCTGTCCATCACCAACTCAAACTCATGCCATCCAAACATCTCATCCTTTGTCATCCCCTTCACCTCCTGCCATCAATCTTTCCCAGCATCAGGGTCTTTTCCAATGAGTCAGTTCTTCACATCAGGTGGCCAAAATATTGGAGTTTCAGCTCCAGCATCAGTCCTTCCAATGAATATTCAGGATTGATTTCTTTTAGGATGGACTGGTTGGATCTCCTTGTAGTCCAAGGGACACTCAAGAGTCTTCTCCAACACCACAGTTCAAAAGCATCAATTCTTCTGTGCTCAGCTTTCTTTATAGTCCAACTCTCACATCCATACATGACTAATGGAAAAACCATAGCTTTGACTAGACGGACCTTTGTTGGCAAAGTATTATCTCTGCTTTTTAATATGCTGTCTAGGTCGATCATAACTTGTCTTCCAAGGAGCAAGCATCTTTTAATTTCATGACTGCAGTCACCATCTGCAGTGATTATGGAGCCCCCCAAAATAAAGTCTGTCACTGTTTTCATCTATTTGCAAACAGATCTTTAGATGTCAGCAAATGAGAGCTGTGGATATGTGTGCACAGTGTGAGCAAGTTTCTTCCCTTTATATTGTTCTGCTATTTTGTCTTCATCAGTAACAGGTGCATGCAGAGGGTCAGTACTGTTCTATGCAGACAGAACCTCCTTTGGCCTTATTCACCACAGGTTAAATGATCACCCAGTGGTGAGCAGCTCTGCCTTCCGGGAGCCTCCCAGGATGGGGCTGAGGGGTGCTGAGCAGTTTCAGCATCCACTTGGCTGGATCTACACCATCCCTGAGACCAGACAGAAGGAGCAGAGGAGTTGGCCTTGACTGGTGAATGTGGCCAGACCATTTTGGCGTGGCTGTTTTGCATCCCTCTGCCCGTTAATTTGATGACTTCCCATGGGGAGCTGGGTGCGGTAAGGAAGACAGAAGTTAGGTCAGCGTTTGTCCCTTTGGGCCCTAAACATTGGGAGGCTCAGTTAAGGGCATTAAGTCTGGTGTCTAGTGATGTAATAACCCTGTGCTGTGTTGATGGAGGACCAGTGATTGGATCCATATTCAGCTCTGTTTACTCGGAGACGATTTTATGAGAGGAAGAAGTAACAGTGGTTGAGTTTACAAGATTCCAAAAGAGCAAGGTTTAAAAAAAAAAAAAAAAGAATGAGTTTCACTGTAATTAAATCAATTTCAATGCATTTTTTAAAACCATAGAATCAGTCAGATAAAATATCAGCCTTTAGAAGTGGGTTTACCATCTTCCCCATGGTATGCATATGTGCATGCTAAGTTACTTCGATTGTGACTGCAAAATTGAAATCTGCAGCCCTACAGACTATAGCCCGCCAGGCTTCTCTGTCCATGAGATTCTCCAGGCAAGAATACTGGAGTAGGTTGCCATGTCCTCCTCCAAGGGATCTTCGAGGCCCAGGGATCGAACCCGTGTCTCTTATACCTCTTTCGTTGGTACTTGGGTTCTTTACCACTAGGGCCACCTGAGAAGCCCTCTAGCCTGGTATAGATACAGCCAGTGAGCAGAACCAAGTAGGAGGGATCTTGAGGTGAAAAATGGATATTGCAAAGGAGTCTTAAATTAATGTCTGTCTTTCATATAGAGGTGTATTTCAAACCTTTCCAAAGTGTATTTAACTGAGGAAATTATGCATCATTACAGAGCAATACAGACAGTGATTGGCTGCAAATTCTATATACAGTCGATGGAGCTGTCATTATTTCTTCATGCTAGAACTTTGCACTGAATGAAAACCTCTGGGCAGAGTTTCTACTGCAAGGCATTGAAATTACAAAGGTTGCATAATGTAATTACTAGGAAAAGATGAAAATGTGATTCCACCATATGACACAGGGGATAGCATGGAGAATTTCAAGCTAGACCTTCAGTTCCTTAACATTAAATGCTTTGTTCTCTCTAACTCAGGGCCCTCACACATTCTATTCTTTTCTCTCTTCCCTTCAGTATTCACATGACTGGCCCCTTTTTATCAATCACATCTGGGCTTGAATGTCACCTCCCATAGAGGCCTACCTCAGGGACACCTTACAAAAGAGACTCCCTTATTCCTCACTCAGATTCTTCAGCATTGTAACCCAGATAATATTGATCATTTTTTATAACTATACATCTATTTATTGTTTATATGTTTATTCCATTTCCCACCATGAATTGCAAGACCCACCACGAGAGGGCTATGATCAACTGTTCTGTTCCCCAAGGTACATCCAGTGTTTCCAAGAGTATTTGGTGTCTAATAAGCAGTCAATAGATAAAGGAACGTGAACATGAAGTAACCCTGGCTGTGACTATTTCAATGGAAGAGGACTCATTTATGAATCAACTGGTAAATATTCAAGTGCTGTCTGGTCACAAAAATGTAGGCAATGAGCATCTTTTCTCAGTATTATCAGATCTACTTCAATTCTATGTTCCTTGGGGTCCCTGGTGACTCAACAGTAAAGAATCCGCCTGCCAGTGAAGAAGACATGGGTCCAATCCCTGGGTCAGGAAGATCTCCTGGAGGAGGAAATGACAACCCACTCTAGTATTATTGCCTAGAAAATCTCATGGACAAAGAAACCTAGCCAGTAGTCACAAAAGAGTCAGACACAAACTTAGCAACTGAACAACAACAACAAACACATTATACCTACTCAACTAGAAGGGCTGAAGAATGGGAGCATCCCCCACACACACATACACTTGTGTTAGGAGCTGTGAGTTCTCTGGGACAGCGGCTGGGTCTTTTTAAAAAATTCATCCTCAGTATTAAAGGCAGTGCCTGGCACAGAAAGGCCAACAAGGGCGTATATGCTGAATTTAACTAAAGTGAGATATTTGAAGTGCTTTCTGTCTTCTCCCTGGGAGAAGGAAATTGAAACAATTCAAGGTAATACTCTAGGATTTTTCTGTCCAAGCTTTGTGGGAGTAGGGTTAATCTTCCTGGCAGATTATAAAAGATTGCACAAGATAGGAGAAAATACATGACAAAAATAGAATTAAATCTTCCCCTCTAAATATAGATTAAAGAGAATCACTTATTACTGTGCTGCAGAAATAAATTTCTTCTGTACCTGCTTAGCTGTGACCAGATAATTATGCACAGGAATGTTATGTCCTATTTCTCTGAGTTCCTAAAGTAGAGAAAGAGATGTACAAGGAAATATATGGGAAGAAAGAAAATACTCACATACACATACATTCCTAGAATTCTAGGAGAGGAACTGACTTTTATTGCTGCTCCCACTTTTAAGACAGCTGATGTTTAAAATAATAGTGTTATTTGTTCAGTCATGTCTGACTCTTTGTGACTCAATAGATTATAGCCCCCAGGCTCCTCTGTCCATGGGATTTTCCAGGTAAGAATACTGGAATGGGTTGCCATGCCTTTCTCCAGAGGATCTTCATAACCCAGGGATCAAACCTGGATCTCCCAAGAATACTGGAGTGGGTTGCCATTTCTGCCTCCGGGGCATCTTCCCAACCCAGGGATGGAGCCCACAGCTCCTGCATCTCCTGCATTGCCGGCAAATTCTTTACCTGCAAAGCCATCAGGGAAATCCTTAAAGATAATAATAGCAACTCAATTTGATCAATTCTGCCTATTTCCAAGAAAGAATTGATAATTTTCCCAATAATATACTTTGCCTTTCAGAAAATAATTCTTTATGTAGTTTAAAAAGCTGATACGATGACAAGGAGACAATGAGACAAAGGATGAAGGCCTTCGAACGTGGGTCAGGGTAATTACAGGGTACAAATTCCATTCTTTATCTGGGAGCATTGCTTTTTGAATGTTCTAGTAGCTAATCTTCAGCCTTCACTTCTAAATTGGGCATTTACTTCCTCTTTCTGTCTCTGTTTCTCTCTTCCTCTCTCATGTTTCTATGCATTTAAATGCAATAATAAAATAATTAAATAGTGGTTAGTTATTGAGGTCACTAAAAGTAGACTTTTGGGAGTCAAGCAGATCTAGATTGAAACCCCAGCTCTAGAGGTTTGTGGTTGGTTTCCTGACTAACCTATGTGTATCTGCTTCCTCTTCTGCTTACTGATAGTAGCTATCTTGTTAAGTGAAAGATCAAGTGAGAAATTGACAGAAATGTAGCACTGCCTTGTAGACAAAAGGGCTATTTGTCCTTTGTTCATGCATCAGTCAGTATGTTGGTTGCATTATGTATATTCATAAACAGTATTATTTAAACTTTGCATCAGGGTCTTTTCCAAGGAGTTGGTGCTTTGCATCAGGTGGTCAAAATATTGGAAGCATCAGTCCTTCCAATGAATGGGTATTTTTTATTCTTGGTCACCTCTTGGTCCATATTTCTTTTTACAGCTTATGTCTGTGTGTCTCTTACGGTTCCAGAGACCCCAAATCACAGTCATTCCTTATCTACGATCAGCTAGTCACTGATCCTACCATTTCAATAAGCCATTTCTAAATCTCTATCAGCATTTCAATCTCATCCAACAACATCATACTTCACATACTTAGTAAATCCTGGTGGTTAAGAAAATAGGCTTTAATGATGGAGAGACCTGGGTCAAAGTACCAGCTATGTTGTTTATAATTATTTATGTGACCTTGGACAAGTTCCTCACCTCTTTAAGTCTTTGCTTCCTCATTTGTGAAATGAGACTAATAGCACTGCCTTGGGTTATTATGAAGATAAAGTGAGCTGATAAGAGATTTAGCGTTCTCACACATGGTGGTCTCTTACTAAATGTTAACTAGTATTACTGTTACAGAATCCTTTCCTGTATTTCAGCTAAAAATTAGAATAATTATAAAGTCTCCACACAGTAAGGCCCATTTCACTAAAGTTAGCCTTTGCATAATATGAACAGAAGTCCAAAAGGAGGAGGAGGATGTGAATAAAAGAGGTGCCATTTGTTTATTCGGGCTTCCCTGGTGGCTCAGGTGGTAAAGAATCTGTCTGCAATGCAGGAGACCTGGATTTGATCCCTGGGTTGGGAAGATCCCCTGGATAAGGGAATGGCAACCCACTCCCATATTCTAGTCCGGAGAATCCCATGGACAGAGGAGCCTGGCAAACTACAGTCCACTTGGTTGCAAAGAGTCAGACACAACTGAGCAGCTAAAAGAACAACACACAGTTGTTTATTAACTGATTGCATCGACCATTATTTAATGAGCATGTACACTGTACTGGGAATATTATCAGTTTGTTTGCAAGTTTATAACAAGGGACCATTATGTTCTGTGGGTAGTGCAAAAGAGGATTCTTGTCTTCAAGGAGCTTTTATTGTTGTGAGGAAGACATGACTCAACCCTTGAAGGAATCCCATGGAGGGATAGTGCAAGCACTAAGACTGCTCATTGCTCGCCTACACTGCATTTTCTCAAAGGATTCTAGAAAGAGCATGGCATCCCCCAAACCCTGGTGGAAGGATGAGTAATGAGTCAACCAATGGGATAAATGACAGTTGTTGACAAGGACTCTTGGCTTCAGTCCAGCCTACTCCCTGGCCTCTCCCATTGCTGAGCACAGGTAGGCAGACTGCTATGAGGACAAAGATCACTGGCAATGTAGGGCACACCCAAATGTTAGTTTATAGAGGATCAGAACTAGGAACCCACCCCATCCTCCGCACAGCCCAACCTGTGACCTCATGCAAGTGGAAGGACTCACCTCTCTCTGGCTACACTCACTTGGTCCTCCCACAAAGACACAATATGACTGGTGTGTTTAGCAGCTGTCATCAAAATCTGCCAGACCCCTCAGTTTGAAACCAAAGCCCTTGAGGTTGTCCAAAAGATCCTGTGTAGAGAATATAAGGGTGAAAGAAACCGATTCCTATGTAAATAGCTACCTTGGGCAGAAAGAGTGTATTCAACTAAATATCATTAGGTACCTAAAGGTTTGAGCTTAAAACTAATGATATACCCTGGCATTGGGTAAGACATTGATATCCTTGTAAAGATGATCATTGTTTTATAATAATTTATACACTTTTTATCTTGTAAATATAGCTAGAAGTTTATAAATTGTGTTGCTCTTTTAGAACATTTTTGGCACCAGGGACCAGCTTCACGGAGGACAATTTTTCCATGGACCAGGGGTGGAGGTGGGGTTCCCTGATTTTCTTGCTTTGTGTTTAGCTGGCTATTCTTTTTCTAATTTTTTAAGATAGAAGTTTAGATTATTGATTTGAAACATTTATTCTGTTCTAAAAAGAACACTTCTCTTATAAATTTCTTCCTAAGTACTGAATTACCTGAATCTCACAAATTTTGATAGATTCTGTGTTCATTTGTGAGCTTCCCTGGTGGCTCAGTGGTGAAGAACCCACCTCCCAATGCAGGAGACCCAGGTTCGATTCCTGGGTTGGGAAGATCCCCTGGAGGAGGAGATGGCAACCCACTCCATTACTCTTGCCTAGAAAATCCCATGGGCCGAGAAGCCTGGTGGGCTACAGTCCATAGAGTCACAAAGAGTCTGACCTGACTTGAGCAGCTGAGCAGCAGCAGTGTTCATTTGTATTTAGTTCAAAATATTTTCTAATTATTTTTGAGGCTTCTTAACCAGTGAATTTCTTAAAATGTATTGCTTAATTTTCAAACATTTAAGGGCTTTCCATATATCTTCAGTTCAGTTCAGTTCAGTCGCTCAGTCGTGTCCAACTCTTTGCAACCCCATGAATCGCAGCACGCCAAGCCTCCCTGTCCATCACCAACGCCCAGAGTTCACTCAAACTCACGTCCATCAGTATTGGTCTAATTGATTATTTTATGGACAGAGAATATATGTGGTAAGATTTCATTCTTTTAAAAAGATTAAGGTTTGTTTTGTAACCCAGAATATTGTCTACTAGGGTGACTGTCCCATGTGTACTTGCAAATGGCGTGTATTCTGTTGTGTGGGAATGTTTATTAGGTCAAATTGTTGGATATTGTTACTTTTATATCTTCCATACTCTTGCTGACTTTTTGTCTTCTTCTGCTATCAGTTTCTAACAGAGGAGGGTTTTGGTCTCCAAATGCAATTGCACGTTTGTCTTTTTCCTCTTTCAGTTTTGTCACTTTTGCTTTATGTATCTTGAAGCTCTGTTATTAGGTACATACACACTTAGGGTTGTTATAGCTTTTGATGACTTGACTCTTTTATCATTATGTAATATTCCTCTTTATCCATGATGAGTTTCTTTTTCTGGAGTCTACTTTGTTTGGTGTTCATATAGTGACTTTCTTTTGATTAGCAGTTGCATGGTATTTTTTTTCCCATCTGCTTACATTTGAAGTGAGATTCTGTGACAGCACATAGTTGGATCTTGGCTGGTTTGTTTTTAATCCAATCCAAAAATCTCCAGCTTTTAAAAGTATTTATTTATTTGGCTGTGTTGTCAGGTTTTAGTTGCAGCAGGTGGGATCTTTCTTGTGTCGAGTGGGATCTTTCCTTGCAGCGTACAGATTCTCTAGTTGTGGGGTGTGGGCCCCGGGGTCCACGTGCTGCCATACATGTGCCCAGCTGCCTGTGGCACATGGGATCCTTCCAGACCAGGGATCAAACCCACATCCCCTGCATTGCAAGGCAGACTCTTAACCTCTGGACCACCAGGGAAATCCCCGATCTCCAACTTTTAGTTGTGTTTAGACCATTTAAATTTAAGTATTGAAATGGTTAGATTTAAGTGTGCTATTGGATGATTAGTTTTCTGTTTGCTTTCTTTTTCTTTCCTCTTAGATTATTTGAGTATTTCTTGCCATTACACTTTAACTTACATGTATATTTTTTAAAACCATATCTCTTCGTGTAAGTTTTATAGCTGTTGTTTAGGAGTGGTTACCATATGCATACCTGACTTTTCTTAATCTGCTTAGAGTTCATAGTTTGCCACTTCAAGTGATGTATAGCGATATTACAGCTATATAAATTCCTTTGCCTTCACGTTTATGTCATATAATTGAATACGAACATATTGAAAACCCAGTCAGATAAAATTTTTTATTTCAATAATCATACAAAAATATGAGTGTTACACAGATGTGCACATCATCCTTTCATTGGGGCCATTCTCATCATCATTGTGTTACTCCAGTTTTAGTATATGTGCTGCTAAAGTGAGCATTGAATATGTTTTTGAAGTGCTTGCCTAATAATGATTTATCCAAAACTTGCAACAAGTTTGTGAAACTATGATTCCTAGAAGTACAGTCTATATGGTCAGAGAAGTGCTTTTCTCTGAAGAAAGTTAGAATTGCCTAACCAATTATACTTTAATGTAAAAGGGTAGTCATTTTATAAAAAAAAAAAAGAAGTCTTTTTATTGTGAAATGAAGCAGAATGTGGAGTTAAAAACTAGAAATATGCCAGAAGTATTTTATAACCAGAGAAGAATTTTTTTTATGAAATGAAAGTTTATAATAGCAAAACTATCCATTATCTACAGGGATGTCCATGTGGGAGGTATCTAGAAATTAAAAGGGAATTGTTCCATTTTTCAGTAGGTGGTAGATATTTGGAGAAGATGAAATAAAAGCTAACTCTCAGACTTCCTTGGTGGTCCAGTGGAAGAGAATTTGCCTGCCAATGCAGGGTTACACAAGTTCGATCCCTGGCCCGAGAAGGTCCCACCTGTCTCGGGGCAACTAAGCCCGTGGGCCACAGCTTCTGAGCCCTCGTGCTGCAACCACTGAAGCCCATGTGCCTCGAGCCTGGGCTCTGCAACAAGAGAAGCCACCACAATGAGAAGCTCACGCAGCGCAAGGAAGAGTAACTCCCGCTCACAACTAGAGGAAGCCCGTGTGCAGCAACAAAGACCCAGTGCAGCCAAAAATAAAATAAGTAAATTATGTTCTTTTTTTTTTTAAATCTAACTCTGCTAGGTTTGGGATTAGGGGGAAATAGAGGTCATACCACATATTATTAGGCTCATAGCCAAGAAAATAATCACATGTGTAAAGCATCTTCATTCAGGAAAAAAAAATTAAAAAGCCCTCAAAGGCACTTTGGCATAAAATTTCATTTACCGCTATCAATTACTATTGCAAATATTGTCCACGGTCCAGAACAGGGAAGTGATGAGTCTGTGCGGCACGCAGTGAAGGTAGCAGTCTCCCTCTGTAACCTTGCCTTTCCCAGAGTATGCAGTCACTGGCTTGGAATGCACAGCTGTGAAGGTGACAGCTAAAGGCTTTGGTGATCTAAGCCTGAAACCGAGGAGGAGAGCAATTAAGCCTCACCTTGATTAAGCTGCAGGGTACCATGAGGGTTGCAAGTTGGGCTGGTGACTGTTTCCTTCGGTGAGCAGGAGACATTTGCACTTGGAGTTTATGGGGAAACAACCTGTCATAAATGGTGGTCAGGACACCTTGCCATCTTCTCTGCCGATCAGATGCCTGCCATTCAGGAAGCTGCTTCTGCTCTATGAGCTCTTTCTTTCTGGCCACTCCAATGATGATGAATAATCTCTCAGCAAGCTGACTTACATAGCCCTTTCATCTACCCAATTCGTGTGGCAGTCTGAGTTTTTCTTTACATGGGCATATTCTCCTGAAATAGATTTTAATCTCCATTAAGACCAGCACAATGCCTTTGTTTCCCAAAGTGCCTTACCCAATGTGCATGAAGTTTGAGAGAGGTGATCAGAATAGTTGAGCCTGATTCCATCATTTCCTAGCTGAATGACTAGGGGAAAATTACTTAAATATTAATAAATATGCCTCAGTTTTCCCACTTGTAAAATTGGGACAATAACACTATTTCTAAAGGTGAAATAAGTTAAGACATGTGGAGTATTTAGCATTTTTTGCCTGGTACCTAATAAGTACTGTTACTTATTTTTATTAAGTGATTAATTTTTTTCTTAGAAAGTCATGGAACAAATATGTATTTACAAGTCAGGCAGGACAGAGCACAGATAGGATCAGCTAGAAAAGGCAAAGAACACAAACAGAAGTTGACCAGATTCCAGATACAAAAGACTTAGCACCTGTTTTTAAAAGAAA
>SJYQ01001656.1:566695-607396 GCA_006410935.1 Redunca redunca
TTTCTTTAGGTATATATATTCCTAAGTATTTTATTCTTTTCATTGCAATGGTAAATGGAATTGTTTCCTTAATTTCTTTTTCTACTTTCTCATTATTAGTGTATAGGAATGCAAGGGATTTCTGTGTGTTGATTTCATATCCTGCAACTTTACTATAGTCATTGATTAGCTCTAGTAATTTTCTGGTGGAGTCTTTAGGGTTTTCTATGTAGAGGATCATGTCATCTGCAAACAGTGAGAGTTTTACTTCTTTTCCAATTTGGATTTCTTTTATTTCTTTTTCTGCTCTGATTGCTGTGACCAAAACTTCCAGAACTATGTTGAATAGGAGTGGTGAAAGTGGGCACCCTTGTCTTGTTCCTGACTTTAGGGGAAATGCTTTCAATTTTTCACATCCTTAACAAAATTCTAGCAATCAGAATCCAACAACGCATTAAAAAGATCATACACCATGACCAAGTGGGCTTTATCCTAGGGATGCAAGGATTCTTCACTATCTGTAAATCAATCAATGTAATTCACCACATTAACAAATTGAAAAATAAAAGCCATATGATTATCTCAATAGATGCAGAGAAAGCCTTTGACAAAGTTCAACATCCATTTATGGTAAAAACTCTCCAGAAAGCAGGAATAGAAGGAACATACCTCTTAGGTCTGTTTTCAAACAGTGAGGGGAAGGGTCAGCTGGCTGCACTTCTTCTGCCATTTTTGACTCGAAGCAAAGAGGATTTAAACAGCTTTATATCCCAGAACTAATACCTGGGCCCTGTGGCTCTCTTGAATTAAAATTTTAGCATAGGGAAAATACAAGAGGACTTTTACTTAAATTTGGGCCAATATTTATGGACTTAGTCCTGGGCTGCTGATAAATTTGCTTTTTCTCTTTATTTTCGTTTGTTGTTATTGCCATTACCATTGTACACTATAAGGTTTGCTGTGTTTCAGGCACCATTGACTAAACCCCCACCATAAGATTACAAGTGGGCTCCCAAAAATTCAACTCTGTAAAATGTGAATATCTTTATTGAAAGATTGATTAAATGATCTCAGTCAGCCTGCATCAGAGCCAGGCAGCCTGGAGTTCCAGGGCCCAGGAGATAGTTGCCAATAATATTACATCTGAAATATGCAATATTATGGAGCTTGCTTTTATTTTTACACATAATATCTCACTTAATTTACATAAAATCCTGTAAGAAAGATAGGACTATTATTCCCATTTGACAGATGAGAATGTCACAATTTAGAGGGGTCAGGCACCTTTCCCACGGGCACAGGTCACTGTCATTTGTATCTCTAGCTCAAATATGGCTCACTGAAGTGCCCTAGCTTTTATCCACCATGTTATAATTTCCTGCATTTGTCACTCTCCTTAAAGGCTGCAAGCCTTACCCTGAACCCAAGCCTAGGCTAAACTGAAGGCAGACTTTCCTGATAACACCAACAGCCCCCAAAACTCAGGACATTGCCTCCTCTTCTACCCCACTGTCAAAATCTATCTGCATGGTTGAGACCGCACAACCTCTTCCAGGAACAATCCACCTCCCATGTTAGGTGTGGCTTGAGTCACAGTGGGTGGTGCTGGCACATAAACCATGCAACTTTTAGCCAAGTAATGTGGCCTGTCTGACCTCAGCTTCCTCTTCTACCAAATGAACATAATGATAATGGTCATGTACTTTTGTCATGTAAATGACAGTATAGATGTAAAACCCCTGCACTAATACCTAGATGCTCAATCAATAAAGGGTACCATCCTTTCTTTGGCCGGTGCAGCTACTTGTGCACAGTTCACTAGGCTTATCTGCCAGCTTTCAGTTGCTGGCTGAGTATCATGACAGCCTTGAGCTTTTTCTTTGACTGTGTTTATTCTTTGATAATAAGAAAAACCACCACCCAAGTTCTAAAACCCTGAGATAAAATAGGCCATCATTATTAATATAGTTTCTATTCTCTATCATAACATTGACTTTTAGAAAATATTCTGGTGGGGTTTTTTTAGGGCGTAGGTGAGGAGAAGAACCAATATTCTCTTTTGACAGCTTTAACATATGACTTAAAATTTAGTAAAGTCTTCAAATGTTTATCTGCCAGGAAAGCCTTCTCTCTTCCCCTCCCACTTTCCATATCTCTCTGGTTTCTCTCCTTTTTGAGTTGTTTTGGTAAAGGTGATTCAGTTGGAACCTCCTAGACTCAAATAGGTAGAAAGATTCCAAGATTCCAGGGTATCAGTTCTCTCTGATGATTGTAAAGGTCCATTTGATCCCCCATCCAGCAAAATCATGACTCTATTCAAAGAAACATAGTATTAAGATTCTTTTATGGGCCCTAATCTTACAGGGATACTGGTGTAGTGATATGAATGAAAGGTGTTTCTCCATAATTCTATGTGCCCTGGAAAATATTCAGCTTCAAAAATGCATTTCTCTAAGATCAGAAACAGAGAGGAGGGAAAAGAAAATTAGGAAAAGGGAGAACAGTTCAGTTCAGTCCCTCAGTTGTGTCCAACTCTTTGCGACCCCATGGACTGTAGCACACAAGGCTTCCCTATCCATCAATAATCAAAGCTTACTCAAACTCATATCCATCGGGTCAGTGATGCCATCCAACCATCTCATACTCTGTTGTCCTCTTCTCCTCCTGCCTTCATTCTTTCCCAGCATCAGAGTCTTTTCCAGTGAGTCAGTTCTTCCCATCAGGTGGCCAAAGTATTGGAATTTCAGCTTCAGTATCAGTCCTTCCAATGAATATTCAGGACTGATTTCCTTTAGGATTGACTGGATGGATCTCCTTGCAGTCCAAGAGACTCTAAAGTGTCTTCTCTAATACCACAGTTCAAAGGCAATAATTCTTCTGCGCTCAGGTTTCTTTATAGTCCAACTCTTTCAATTTCATATCAAGCGTCTTTTAATTTCATGGCTGCAGTTACCATCTGCAGTGATTTTGGAGACCGAAAACATAAAGTCTGTCACTGTTTTCATTGTTTCCCCATCTATTTGCCATGAAGTGATGGAACCAGATGCCATGATCTTAGTTTTCTGAACGTTGAGTTTTAAGCCAACTTTTTCACTCTCCTCTTTCACTTTCATCAAGAGGCTCTTTAGTTCTTCTTTGCTTTCTGCCATAAGGGTGGTGTCATCTGCATATCTGAAATTATTGATATTTCTCCCGGCAATCTTGATTCTAGTTTGTTCTTCATCCAGCCCAGCATTTCGTATGATGTACTCTGCATGTAAGTTAAATAAGCAGGATGTCAATATACAGCCTTGATGTACTCCTTTCCCGATTTGGAACCAGTGAAAGAGGCTCAGGAGAAGGGAAACGAGAGTTTAGAATTGGAAGAATTGCTACAAAGAGAGGACTTCCCTGTAGCTGAAATGGTAAAGAATCTGCCTGCGATGCAGGAGACCAGGATTCAGTCCCTGGTTTGGGAAGATCCTCTGGAGAAGGGAATGTCAGTCCACTCCAGTATTCTGCCAGGCTTCTCTGTCCTTGGAATTCTCCAGGCAAGAATTCCAAGGACAGAGAAGCCTGGCAGGCTACAGTTCAGGGGGTTGCAAAGAGTCAGACACGACTGAGCAACTAACACACACACAAAGAGAGTGCTTGTACCTGGCAATCAGTTACTGGAACATTGCCCCAAGCCAAAGACCTGGGTCTTTAAAACAAGGTATTGTGGTATATCAGAAAAAGGCTGTGAAGTCAGACAAATCCAGCTATAATCCTATTTATAATCTCAAATTTGCTCTGTATCTTTGGGCAAGCTACTTAGCCTATCTGAATGTTTTATCTATAATCCATGTGTACCGGGGATACTAAGACTTACCTTACCTGTTGTGAGAATCACATTCATGTAAAGTTTTTTATCAGATGGATTCTAGTGTTAAGACACATATTGCTTCTCTGTTTCTTTTACTCCTAGTCGTAAGAGGTAAGAACAGGACAACCTGAAACAGCATTCAGTGGCCAAAGCTGAAACAGTTTCAGCAACAAAATGAATAGCTAAAATGTTAGATCATAACCCATAGATAAAACAGACACCCATAAGTCTATATCAATATGAATAAATAATTGTTTCTATAAATAAAGAATGGCAGTTCTTCTTTAGAGAAGCATTTCTATCAATAATATGTAACAGTTGTTGTAGATAAATGTTGTGGATAAAGAGAAATGGTACTAATTAGTAATAAGAACATATACCAAAGTAAAAATCTTACTAGAAAAGGTAAAGTTAATGAATAAATCACTTATAAAGTCAGTATGAAAGTTAAAAGAAAAAAGTATTGTAAAACTACATTACTTAGGTAAGAAATACATAAAATACAAATATGTAAACGGTAACATCAAACTTATTCAGTGTAGAGGAAGAAAACTAGAAAAAAAATGTGGAGATAAACAACATGCTACTGAATATTCAGCGGGTCACCGAAGAAATCAAAGCAGAAATTAAAAAAAAATACCTAGATACAAATGAAAACAGAAGTACAGTATACCAAAACCTATGGAAGGCAGCAAAAGTTTTACAACAGAAGTTACTAGTAATACAGGTTCACCTCATTAAATAATAAAAACCTTAAATAAACAATCTTTCTTTTCATTAAATATCTAGAAAAAATAAACAAAGTCCAAAGTTAATAAAAAAAGAAAAAATAATAAAGATCAGAGTGGAAATAAATAAAATAGAGACTAAAAAGATAATAGAGAAAATCTGTTTCTTTAGATTTAGGCAACTAGCTCTTCTTAGTTCTTTGAAAAGATTTTAAAAATTGGCAACATTTAGATAGACTGACCAAGGGGGAAAAAAGGGTTCAGAAAAATCAGAAATGAGAGAGAAGTTGTAACTGATACAATGAAATGCAAAAGATCACAGGACTCTACTACAAACAGGTATATGCCCACAACTTGGGCGACATAGAGGAAATGAATAAAGAATAAATTTGTAGAAATATACAGTTTTCCAAGACTGAATCATGACGAGATGGAAAATCTGAATATAAATAAATTCAATCAGTAATAAAAACCTCCCCCAAAACAGTCTCAGACCAGACAGCTTCACTGTTTAATTCTATCAAACATTCAAAGAAAATTTAATACCTATCCTTCCCAAACTCTTTGAAAAAACTGAAGAGGAAGGAATCCTTCCAAACTCATTTTATAAAGCTAGCATTATCCTGATAACAAAACCAGACAAGGACACCACACACACAAAAAAAAAATCAAGGTCAGTAGCCTTGCTGAATATAGATGCAAAGATTTTCCAGAAAATAGTAGTAAGCCAAATTCAACAATACATTACAAGGATCACACACAGTGATCAAATGGGATTTTTCCCAAGGATGTAAGGATGATACAACATCAATATTGTAAAATAAAATAAAGTAAAATAAAAAATAAATAAAAATGAATCAATATATACACCACATTAACAAAATGAATGATAAAAATCACATGATCTCAGTAGATTGACAAAAAGCATTTCACAAAATTCAACATCCATTTGTGTTAAGAACCTCTCCATAAAGTAGATATAGAGGGAGCATCCTCAACATAATAA
This sequence comes from Redunca redunca, assembly GCA_006410935.1. Classification (NCBI taxonomy): domain Eukaryota; kingdom Metazoa; phylum Chordata; class Mammalia; order Artiodactyla; family Bovidae; genus Redunca; species Redunca redunca. Next base: position 572,253 of record SJYQ01001656.1, read on the forward strand.
AGATCGTTTATGACAAACCCACAACTCATACCGTATTCAGTGGTGAAAAGTTCAAAGCTTTTTCTCTAAGATCAGAACAAGAGAAGAATGCCCACTCTCACTGTTTTTATTTAACGTACTATTGGGAGTCCTTGCCGTGACAGTTAGGCAAGAAAAATAAAACAAGAGGTATCTAAATAAAAAAGGAAGAAGTAAAATCATCACTTTATGTGTGACTTGTACTATATACAGAAAATCCTGAAGATTCCACTTTAAAAAAAGTTAGAAATAATAAATGAATTCAGTAAAGTTACAAGATATAAAACCAGTACACTGAAATCTGTGGCATTTTGATACACTAATGTTTAATTACCAGAAAGAGAAATTAAGAAAAGAATTCCATTTACACCTGCATCATAAAAGATAAAATACCTAGGAATAAATTTAACTAAGGAGATGAAAGACATACACTGAAAATGGTAATATATCATTAAAAGAAATTAAAGAAGATACAAATAAATGGAAAGATATAGTCAACTCATGGATTAGAAAAATTAATACTGTTAAAATGTCCATTCTGCTGAAAGTAGTCTACAGATTCAGTGAAGTCTCTATTAAATGTCATTTTTCGCAAAGCTGGAACAAAATTCTTTTTTTTTTTTTTTGGAACAAAATTCTTAAATTTGTACAGAGACACAAAAGATCCTGAGAAGCCAAAGCAATATCATACTCCCTGACTTCAGACCATATTACAAAGTTATGATAATCAAACAGTTTAGTAAGGGCACCAAAAAAGGGGGGGGGTCACAGAGATCAATGGAACAGAATAGAGAGCCGAGAAATAAATCTATGTTTGTATGATCAGTGTAACACAAAGGAGGCAAGATTATATTATGGTGGAAACAGTCTTTTCAGTAACTGTTTTGGGGGGAGATGGGCATCCATATATAAAAGAATAAAACTAGACCACTCTCTTACATATAGAAAAAATTAACTCGAAATGGATTAAAGGCTTCAATGTAAGACCCCAAACCATAAAATTCCTGGTAGAAAACATGTGGTGAGCTACTTGAAATCAGTCTTGGCAGTGTTTTTCTGTATATACCGCCAAAAGCAGGAGAAACAAAAGCAAAAATAAACAGAATTACACCAAACAAAAAACTTTTATGCAGCAAAGGAAACCGTCATTACAATTAAAAAGCAACCTAGTGAATAGGGGAAGATATTTTGAATTATGTATTTAATAAAGGGTTAATACTGAAAATATATGGAGAACTAATACAACTTAACAACAAAAAAACAAACAAATTTTTAAAAAGAGGAGCTAAATAGGCATTTTTTCCAAAGAAGACACACAAACGGCCAACACGTATGTGAAAATGGTCAACAGCACTTACCATAAGGAAAATGCAAATCCAACCACAAGATATTGCCTTATATCTGTCAGAATGGTTATCTTCAAGATGACAGGAAAGAGCAGTTGTTGACAAGGAGGCTGAGAAAAGGGAACTTTTGTGCCTTGTTGGTGGGAATGTAAACTGGTGTAGCCATGATGGATAAAAGTATGGAGATTCCTAAAAAAATTAGAAGTAGAACCACCATGTGATCAAGCTATTTCACTTCTGTGTACTTATCCAGAGAATATGAAAACACTAATTTGAAAAGAAATATATGTACCCCATCAAAGCATTATTTATAATAGCCAAGATATGAAAGCAGCCTAAGTATCTGTGGAAAGTTGAAGGGATAAAGATGATGTGATACACGCATGTGTGTGCGCACATACACACACACAGAGAGACACACACACAATATGGAATATTACTCAAGCTTAAAAATTGATACCTTGCTTTTGCAACATAAATATACCTTGAAGATATTATATTAATTGAGGTAAATCAGACAGAGAAGAAAATTCCTATGAAATAACCCACATGTGAAATCTTAAAACAAATGAGCAAAGAAAACAAACTCATAGATACAGAGAACAGGTGCGTGGTTACCAGAGGGGAATAGTTTTGTGGGGTGGGTGAAATAGGTGGACATCAATTGTATGGTTGTTGTAGTTCAGTCGCTAAGTCATATTCAACTCTTTGGGACCCCATGGATTACAGCACATCAGTCTTCCCTGTCTTTCTCTATCACCCAGAGTTTGCTCAAACTCGTGTCCATAGAGTCGGTGATGCCATCCAACAATCTCATCCTCTTTTGCTCCCTTTTCCTACTACCCTCAGTCTTTTCCAGCATCAAGCTCTTTTCCAGTGAGTCAATTCTTCACATCAAGTGGCCAGTGTACTGGAGCTTCAGCATCAGCATCAGTCCTTCCAATGAATATTCAGGACTGATTTCCTTTAGGATTGACTGGTTTGATTTCCTTGCTGCCCAATGGACTCTCAACTGTCTTCTCCAACACCACAGATTGAAAGCATAAATTCTTTAGCATTCAGCCTTCTTTATGGTCCAACTCTCACATCCGTACATGACTACTGGAAAAACCATAGCTTTGACTATATGGACCTTTGTTGGCAAACTGATGTCTCTGCTTTTTAATATGCCATCTCGGTTTGTCATAGCTTTTCTTCCAAGGAGCAGGCGTCTTTTGATTTCATGGCTGCAGTCATCTTCCACAGTGATTTTGGAGCCCAAGAAAATAAAGTCTGTCACTGTTTCCATTCTTTCCCCATCTATTTGCTATGAAGTGATGGGACTGGATGCCATGATCTTAGTTTTTTGAATGTTGAGTTTTAAGCCAGCTTTTTCACTTTCCTATTTCACCCTTGTCAAGAGGCTCTTTAGTTCCTCTTCACTTTCTGCCATTAGGGTGGTATCATCTGCATATTTGAGGTTATTGATATTTCTCTCGGCAATCTTGATTCCAGCTTGTGATTCATCCAGCCCAATATGTACTCTGCATATAAGTTAAATAAGCAGGGTGACAATATACAGCCTTGACATACTCCTTTCCCAGTTTTGAACCAGTCTATCGTTCCATGTCCAGTTCTAACTATTGCATCTTGACCAGCATACAGGTTTCTGAGGGGGCAGGTAAAGTGGTCTGGTATTCTGATCTCTTTAAGAATTTTGCACAGTTTGCTGTGATTCACACAGTCAAAGGCTTTGGCATAGTCAGCAAAGCAGAAGTAGATGTTTTCCAGAATTCTCTTGCTTTTTCTATGATCTATGATTTGGCTTTGGAGAAGACTCTTGAGAGTCCCTTGGACTGCAAGGAGATCCAACCAGTCCATTCTAAAGGAGATCAGTCCTGGGTGTTCTTTGGAAGGAATGCTGCTAAAGCTGAAACTCCAGTACTTTGGCCACCTCATGTGAAGAGTTGACTCATTGGAAGAGACTTTGATGCTGGGAGGGATTGGGGGCAGAAGGAGAAGGAGACGACAGAGGATGAGATGGCTGGATGGCATCACTGACTCAATGGACGTGAGTTTGAGTGAACTCTGGGAGTTGGTGATGGACAGGGAGACCTGGCGTGCTGCAATTCATGGGGTCACAAAGAGTTGGACACGACTGAGTGACTGAACTGAACTGAACTGAAAGCAGAATATATCCTCGGAGTACTGTAGGATACCATCTGGTTTAGCAAGGAAAAGAAATTCCCAGAGAATAAAACCAACACAGGGAAAGGTAGATTTGACACATGGTACACAGGAGGAAAAGAGAGAGAGAGAGAAAGAGAGAAGATTGGAGAGGGTGGGCAGTGGATAAAGAAAGAAGAGAGAAAGACAGAGACAGGAAGAAAGAGAGCAGGACAGAGAAGCCAAGGTTTCTGTGAACACTGGACATGAGAGCTTCCATCTGTTTGAAGTCTGCACTCTTCTGTTCTTGAGTTACACGCCCAAAGATATTCCTGTTTTTCTTCAGCCCATCTGTCAATCTGTCATAGTGAAAAATAGACATCTTCTTTGTCACTTATGCCTCAGTAAAGTTGAGTGGGGGGAGAGATATGATTTATCATTTGTAATAAGGAAATAAAGGAATAGCATTCATGGCAAAAAGCATTTTAATAAACATCTTGATGGGCATGATCTCTTTATGTGTCTCATCAGATAAAAGAAGCCTCTAAGCTCTATGTCAACCTTTCAGCATGCCTTTGACCATGTAGTAGATCAGGTTGTGAAATCTAAGTTCATACTCAATCACAATTTTTCAACCAGGGCCTCCTCTACAGATAATTCCATAAAAGTAAAGTTGCTTTTGAGGCTAGTTTCTCTTCATTGTTTCCTATACAAACAGACTTTCATTGCTTATGTGCAAAGGAGAGAAAGATAATCTGATACATTTATTAATACTTAAAGATCAATGAATTTACATTTTACTCCTTCTGGTAATATGACTGTGTTTCATAAGGTTTAACATCAGTGTTTAATCCAAAGAAATGAATGTATAATGGTAGAATTACAAGGGCTGTAGCATGTGGATGGGAAGATATTTTCTGTTAAGGAAGTTACCCTCCTTTTTATGTGAGGAACTCTAAAAGTGACATTTTAAATATCAAAAGCTTCGGCATCTGTTTACATTATTTAAAATTCAGATGAGTGGTCATACAAGGGATCAACTCATTCTTTGTTTCTTAGAATAGAATAAGGCATATAATTTCACAAAAATAATTTACAATTATTTATTTCAAGTTCCTTCAAAATCTGGACACATTAATGTCCCAATTCCCTTTGACTTATTGCCCTCAGGGACTTTTACCAGCAGGTCATTCTTCACCATCCAGGTGTATGAGAGATCATAAAATCTTCTTCTTAATTAAAATAGTATCATGTTTATGATTTTGGTTCATTTAAGCCAAGTCATGCCAAAGGACACTAAACACATGGCTAGTTTACACAATTAAATAATCAAAACATATAGTAAAAATAAAAAGAACATTGACATCTGAATTTCTAGAGGCGGTAAAGGATAATCCAGATATGTTTTAGACACATTTCCATCATGCACTCCAGTGAAGATCAACTTTTGATGTTCTCCCCTACTCGTGATTTGGATCATTTTTTTTCTTCATCCCCCTCCATTTTTCATTCTTTTTTCATTTTTCCTCCTTTATCTCCTCCTTCTATCATCCTTTCCTCTTGCCACTTCCTTCAGTTTATTTGGTTAGCATTTATTGGGAAGCTAATCTGTTCCAGGCACTAGGCTAAACACTGGGGATTAAACATAAAAAGGCAGAGTGCCTGCTGTACTATTTTTCTATTGCTCAGTAACAAATTACCACAAATTTAGTAACCTAACACCCAGTCATTAGCTCCCAATTTTGCAGCAGTTGTATGTCAAAAGTCCAGCCTGGGAGGGTCTCACCAGGCCAAAATCAAGGTGTTAACCAGGCTTAGATCTCAGGTACGGATTCTGAGGACAAATGCATTTCCAAATTCATTCATGTTGTGGGCAGAATTCATTTCCTTGCCATTATAAAACTGAGGTCTTAAGTTTCATTGCTGTGTCTCTTCCAGGGGCTCTGTCAGTATTTTTCACAATCAAAAGTCATCCACATTTCTTTACACATGACCTTTCCATCTTCAAATGGAGTGCTGAATACCCCTCATGCACTGTATCTCTCTGCCTTCCTCTTCAGTCACCAGCTACAGAAAATTCTGTGCTTTTAATGGGCCTCCCCAGCTAATCCAGTCTTCCCATATAACAAAACAATCTCAAGATTGATAGCTCATCATATTCACAGATAGGCAGAACATTTGTGGAGATCCATTGCAGAAATTCTGCCCACTACATCTGCCATCATGGTGCCCACAAGCTAGTGAAAACAGGAAAATTATAGCATTATAATAATTATACAAGAAAGAGTGGTATAACAAAATGTGGTATGTGTCATAAAAAGGAAAACAATTCTGATTCATGTTACAACATGGATGAACATTGAAGACATTGTGTAAGGGAAATAAGCCAGACATAAATGACATATATTGTATGGTTCCACATATGAGGTACCAGAAAAAGCAAATTCATAGAGACAGAAAGAATAGACTTTACCAGGGGTTGAGGGAAAGGAGGAAGAGGGGGATATTGTTTGATGGGTACAAAGTTTCTGTTCAGGACAATGAAAACATTCTGGAAATGCATAGCATCATTAATATACTTAATTGAACTGAATTATACACTGAAAAGTGGTTTAATGGTAAATTTCATGTTATATATATTTTATCATGGTAAAAGATTAAAATGTTGAAAAAATGTAGTAGGAACATAGGAAAAGACCAGCTAAGAAAAGAAAAGCATAAGCTATTTCCTGAAATATCGAAGTGTCAGATGTGGTAGGGGAGATCACAGGAGTGTGGGTGGGGAGAAGGGTGCGGACTATGCAATAGGGAGGGTAGTGGCTTAATTTCAGTTCTCTTTTTGATCATCTCAAGATGAATGTGTTCATTTTGTCCAGATATGGTCTTCCTTTCTCACACAGGTTACCTGGAAAGCAAACCTTACTTAGCAATCATTGGTAGTCCTAGAACCTTGAGTGTTGGTGGTAGAGGTGTGAATTAAGTTAGCTGCTATTTGTTAAATGTCACATTGGTGACCCCAAGTTCAGTTTGTTTCTAGGAAATAAAGAAAAAAAGGAAACAGAGACTGAACACTCCTCTGTGCTGGCCTCTGGGCTTCTTCACAGAGCATCCATGTCTCACAATAACTCTGCCAGTGGAGTACTGTTATCCCATTAATAAAACTAATTTTATTAGTTTCACCAATAAAATACTTGAGGTTTTGAGAGTGTAGATAATTTTCCCCATGTCACGAGTTACCTTCCCACGTCTGGGTCATGTAATACGTGGTTCCCTCTTCCATGACTATCTGCCTTCTTTTAGCACTATCACTAGCTACCCCCACCCCCCGCCCACCCCACCACCATCTGCTTAAGTTGCCTCATTTAATTCCTACCTAATATTTTTCAGGGCTATCATGTTCAGTACTCTTGCCTGGAAAATTACATGGATGGAGGAGCCTGGTAGGCTGCAGTCCATCGGGTTGCTAGGAGTCAGACACGACTGAGCGACTTCACTTTCACTTTTCACTTTCATGCACCGGAGAAGGAAATGGCAACCCACTCCAGTATTCTTGCCTGGAGAATCCCAGGGACGAGGGAGCCTGGTGGGCTGCCGTCTATGGGGTCACACAGAGTCAGACACAACTGAAGCAACTTAGCAGCAGCAGCAGCAGCATGTTCAGCTTTATCGGTTGGGCTCTGCAAAAGATCCAGGAGCACTATTCACATAGATTACAGTGTAGAAGATGCCCTCTGGTGTTGTACAAACACACACAGCAGATGTTTCCTCAGTTTCAGTTTAGATATTTTCCCCCAGAGTAGAGGGCTTGGTTAGATCTCATACTCAGATTACATCTGTAGTCTCCTTCAATGTGTGTATTACAATCCTGAAAGTGAAAGTGTTGGTCACTCAGTTGTATCCCACACTTTGAGACCCCATGGACTTGCAGCCCATCAGGCTCTGTTCATGGGCTTCTCCCAGGTGAGAATACTGGAGTGGGTTGCCATTTCCTTCTCCAGGGGTTCCCAACCCAGGGATTGAACCTGGGTCTTCCACATTGCAGGTAAATTCTTTATCATCTGAGCCACCCAGGGAAGCCACTTAAATAATTATTTGCATAATTAATGTTTGGTATCTGACTTCCTGGCTAAACTATAAGTTCAATAAAGAGAGGAATTTCATCTGCCTTTAAATATTTTTTTAACAAATAAATGAGACAGAATTGGATTTATGTGAGTTCAGTTCAAAGCAGACTTCTTTTGATTGCAATTTACTGGTGGTACCTGGATCTGAGGCACAGAAGCATGTGAAACAAAGAATAGCACACTGGCTCTCAAAACCTTCACTCTTATGTTAAGCATTTTTTTTTCCAGCAGGTTAGACAAATAACATTTTTTGCAATTTTATTTATAAGTTGATCATAATAACAACATGCCTTATTATCTTCTAAAGAAGCACTCTACAGAGCCACATTTTGTACTAGATGACTATTCTGAACTGAACAGTGTCCTGCAAATACTCATGTCCACTTTGAAACTCAGAATGTGACTTGATTTGAAAATAGGGTCTTTGTAAGTATAATTGGTTAAGATGAGGCCATATTGGATCAAGATAGGCCCTCAAACTCAATAGCTGGTGTCTTTATAGGAGAAAGGGCAGAGAGACTCAGACACAGGGACAGATCAGACATAGAGACCATGTGACAACACAGTCAGAGATGGCAGTGATGCAGCCGCTCACCAAGGAACAGCAAGGATTACTGGCCACTACTGGAAGTAGGAAGAGGCAAAGGAAGATTTTTCCCGAGAGCCTTTGGAAGCAAAATGTCTCTGCAGCCCCCTTGACTTCAAACTTCCAGATTCCACAACTATGAGTGAATAAATTTCTGTTGTTTTAAACCATCTAGTTTATGGTGCTATGTTATAGCACTCTTTTAATTTTTTAAAATCGCTCAGTTGTGTCCAACTCTTTGTGACCCCATGAACTATACATACAGCCCATGGAATTCTCCAGGCCAGAGTACTGGAGTGGGTAGCCTTTCCCTTCTCCAGAGGATCTTCCCAACCGAGGGTTGAACCCAGGTCTCCCACATTGCTGGTGGATTCTTCACCAGCTGAGCCACAAGGGAAGCCCAAGAATACTGGAGTAGGTAGCATATCCCTTCTCCAGTGGATCTTCCCAACCCAGGGATTGAACCAGGGTCTCCTGCATTGCAGGTGGATTCTTTACGAACTGAGCTATCAGAGAAGCCATCTTATAGCACTCTTTGGAAACAAAAATAATAACCTTTTCCATGACTACATAGAGTCAAGGTGTGCTAAATGCTTTGACAAATAAACCTCAAAATTTCAATCTTACTGGTAGAAGTTTGAGACTCAGGAGTTGGAGTCTATTGTAGATATTCCAGGTGTATTGGTGGCCATCCTCCACATGATGATTCAGTGATCAGGCTCTTTTTGTCTTGTGATTCCACTATTGTCTGTAGAAAGAGAAAGTTTAGAACAGATAGTACCTTTCAGTTGCCTTAAGTGACATACATTCTGTTCATAATCTGTTGTCAAGAACTGGTGACATGGCTATACTAGATAGAAGAGCAAATACAGGTACTTTTGAATGGCAGTGCTGTATTGTGGGAAGGGGATACAAATTTTGCTGGACATTTTGCCATTTCTGTCCTGTTGACCTCCAAACATCAGTAGATTTGGCCAGTCTGAGCAATGACCTCATACTTGGCATAAAACAATGAGCTTGATTAGTTAGATCCTCATTCTTGGGAGTTTTGTTTTAGAGCCTTAGAAAGAATCAAGCACTTAGTAGAGGAGCTGATGCTGAAAGGATGTACTTGGAGAGCCATAGGTAGGGCCAAGGCCATAAGCAATTATGAGACACCCAAGTTCTCAGAAAGCAGAGCTGTGAATAATCAGAAACCTTGAAGAATATGTAATTTAACAAGAAGAGGATAACTAGCTGACATACGAGAGAAGCTAGATCATGTTAATAGCAGAGCACCAGAGTGAAACTCTTCAAACTCCTTCTAAGGCACCTAAAGCAGCTGTGCATCAAGTGTCAACTCTTCTAACACTCAACTTGAGTATATATCCTGTCTCTGGAATCCCATGACACTTCAGTTGCTATTGTTACTCATGTATACTTGCCATTTCTTTCCCTATGCCATCTACCTCCTGTGACTTAGCTAGCTTGAGTATTTGTTTCTTGCAATCCAAAGAATATCACAAAAACAGTTATCCTGTTCTTATTTCTTGTTATTCAGTCACTAGGTTGCCCTCTTCTTTTGCCTTCAATCTTTCCCAGCATCAGGGTCTTTCCCAGTGAGTTAGCTCTTCACATCAGGTGGCCAAAGTATTGGAGTTTCAGCTTCAACATCAGTCCTTCCAGCAAACACCCAGGACTGATCTCCTTTAGGATGGACTGGTTGAATCTCCTTGCAGTCCAAGGGACTCTCAAGAGTCTTCTCCAGCAGCACACTTTGAAAGCATCAATTTTTTGGCACTCAGCCTTCTTTATGGTCCAACTCTGACATCCGTGCATGATTATTGGAAAAATATAGCTTTGACTATGCAGAAAAGTTGTCAGCAAAGTGATGTCTCCGCTTTTTAATACATCTAAGTTTGTCATATCTTGGAGAACAGTAATTACTAGCACTTATCACCAGGTTTCTAGAAATTATTGTAAAAGTTTTAAAATAATCTGATACTTAATTCCAGATCTTTGAGCATCAAGAGGCAGTAGTATGAAATCAGAGTATAGTAAGGTACTCAACTCAGAAAATTTTCAGAATCACTGATAAAGGAGGGAGGGCAGACAGTAAGAAGGAAAGGAAATTTTATTAAATCTCTAAGAATGAAAAATATGGATGATAAATATGAATAGTTGTGTGTGAGTAGTATAGTCACCTCTGATTTTTCAAGCTAAAGGGAAAAGCATTAGATTGGAAAATAATGACAATAGCAGATAATTGTCTCAGGGGCTTCTTTAGCATGCTCATCTCAAAAATGAAGATGTATAATTCACTGTACATGTCACCACCAAATTAATCTTCCTGACACATTTCTTTAATCATGTCACTTTCCAATTTAAAAACCTAAACAGTTTTTAATTATTTAAAAAATAACTAATTTCTAACAGTTGGGACCCTCCATGTTCTGAAACCAGGGTAGCTTTCCAGTTTATATAGATTTTATGTTTTCTGGTCAAGCTAGTCTCTTGCTTGTCCCCCAGAGTGCATGGCTGTTGCCCACCTCTGTACGTTTGTTCATGTTCCTTTCTCTGCTGAAATCACCTCTGACCATCAAAGTTATACTTTCTCTACAGAGTTCATACCCTGCCACCAGCTGCTGCTTCTGCAGGCTTTCCTGCGTTACCATAGTCAGGAGCAAGGTCTTCATCTCCGACAACCTACAAAGCTCTATTACAGCACATGCCCTCTTCTGTTAGAGTTTTTGGTATATAAGTTTTTTTAGCTCTTGCTTCAACGTCTTACCAAGCTCTTGAAGTCAGCGACTATATCTGATTCATCTTTATACCTTCATATTTCCTTGTCCAATGATTTACTCATAGTGGGGATTTAATACATACTTGTAGTGTGCATGTCCAAATGTATGAATGAATTAGGAAGCATTAAGAATAGTTACAGTGCCTATAATATGAATGTAGATAATAAAATTGACCATATTCAACTGTAGTTTAATTTTACTTATTTATTTATTATAGGGTTTATACAATAACTTTTCTCCATGTATAGAGATCCATCATTGCATCCTAATTTTCAGTGTTTTGCCACACTGCTTTAAATAGTACAAGAGGTATATGTGACAGCAGAAGTGATGGCTCTTTAGTTGCATGAAACTTACTTAGGATTTTGCACAGTGGCTTGCCATTTGTCAGTGCTAGCATGCACCTCAGCAAAAAAGCCACATCAGATAAATTATGGTTTCCTTTTTGCTCTCAGAACAGCAGTAACCCCATGGCCGTATCTAGTTAGGGCACAAAGTCGTTAACCACCGTTACAAGAGTCAGCCTTGACATGGAAACACTTCAGCAGCTCTTTGGCAGAAGGCTGCAATATCTGGGTTAATCAGTGTCAGATTCATTTTGTGCACATCTGTGGGACTGCTTAAAGCCGAGTGAGGTTATTGGGGCCTGAAAGGTATAGCAGACTGACACCTAGAAAAACTCCAGTGTTGGGCAACTAGATATGTGTACTATGAGATTTTTAAAAGATGTGTGTGTGTGTGTGTGTGAGTGTATAGTTGTAAATCAAGGGCATTCTTAGCTAGATTGCTCGTAGATCTGCTAGTTTCCCACTGAAGATGTTGAGCTTTGTTTTTCTCCCCTGAGGAGCAGCACCTTAGGATACCACATAATTCCAAGAGATATCAGAAAGTAATTTCCTCAGTTCCCTTATGAGTTTCAAGAGCTTATCCCCGGGGGAAAGGGAAGAATTTTGTGATTTATCAGCTGCCTTGCTTAAACACTTCACACGTGAATTATTGCAATCTGCAGGCAGCACTCAAAATAACAACTCTCTCTAAACACTAACCATCACTCAGTCACCGAAGAAGTGGGCAGGGAAATATGACCAGTGTAAAATGACAGTCCTTTTCTTGAAGCCAAAAGAGGTTCATAAAATCATTAAATTCTGCCACAAGTCACTTTATTAAAAGTGAAAAACTTGATCAAAGTAGGGACATCATTAAATGGAAGCAACTGACATGTATCATTTTGACCATAGGAGTGACAACTTTCAATAGGATTAGATGGCTGGGATTTCTTATAGTCAGAACTCTTTGAACAGGGAAGAGAAAATTCTAAGCTGTCATTCTTAGATACTTTTTTCATTGCCTTTATGCTTTATATCCAAGATGAACCTAAAGGATGATTTAAAGTAACCCTTAGTGGAACAATACTGGTTGTTGATTGTTCTATTCCAGGTTGAGGGAGTGAAATTTGCTCCTCTTTGCCCAGTAGAAATAAGCTCAAAAGTGATAAAATGCAACCTGCTTCAGCAATACCAGAGTAAGTTAAAAAAAAAAAAAAAACCAGGAGAACAGTAAAATGCACTCATGACAAGTTGTCTTAGAAATATCACCTTGGAGTCAATGAAGAAAGAAATGTGAAGAGTGACAAAATTTTTTTCCCACTGATTCCTAGGAGAGGAGAAAATAGTACATTTGAAAATGACGATAATGAGTTTTATAGTGATAAGTCTTTTAGACACTTCTAAAAATGGCATTGCTTATTGAATATTAGGTATGTATCATGCATTCCCCTTGACACTTTCTATAAGTTATCATTAATAATAACCACCATCTAATAATATTACTATATTGCTATTTTTATTTTATACAAAAGAAATGAGACAGTTTCTCATTGAAGCTCAGAAATGAATCCAGAGCATCACAGCTAGTGATTTGTGGTGCTGGCTTCAAATCCAGATCATGATACTAAACCCTGTGCTTTTTCCATCATCTTCAGTCATTCCCAACCATGACACCTGCATCAGAGAAATCTTCTGAGGTGTATCTTAGCTATACTGCACAGACCTAGACGGTATATAAAGGAAATTTCTAGTCATAGTCTCCAGTTTTGTTTGGAATTCAGAATTTCCCTGATGGAGCAGTGGTAAAGAATCCACCTCTCAGTGCAACAGACAGAAGAGATGCGAATTGGATCCCTGGGTTGGGAAGATCCCCTGGAGTAGGAAATGGCAACTACTCCAGTATTCTTGCCTGGAAAATCCTATGGACTGAGAAGCCTGAAAGGATATAGTCCATGGGGTCACAAAGAGTCAGACATGCAAAGAGTCAGGTAGTTTAAGAACTACCCTAATATGAGCAAAGGGAAAGACCATATTTGGGTAATTGAATTTCTACACAATTAAATGAATAAATAGACAAGTATCTCCAGTCAGAAAACTTCCTGTCATTATACTACCCCTATGGAAATAGAAACTTTTCCTTTTCAGGATGTCCTTTATTTCTCTGTGTAAGCATTTATCTGTTGGTCCTTAACATATCACAGATTCTCTCATTGCTCATGTCTAGCTATCTGGGGCATAAACTCTACGAACTCAGCTTACAAAGGTACAACCTCATTTTGCTGCTCTTCATGTCATTATTTGACACTGTATATGTTTTTCTCTTTCCTTTGTCCACAGGTGACTTTACTAACTGAAACAAGAATACTTGAGAATTTCTCATGATGCTTGAAGCCATTCTGTTTTTTTTTTGTTTTTGTTTATTTTCTTGGACCCATTCTATATTATCCAGGTCAAAATGATTTTCTTCTAAAATGTAGAGGCTCTGCATTTGAAGTGTTTTGTCTTCCTGGATTAACTGAGGTTTTATAGGCCACATTTTCCTTTCTAGCTAACTTGTCCTTTGTTGGCAGATGAGCACATTTTTGGCCACATCCTGCCTCTGTTACCCTTCACCCAAATCACAGTGCATTCTGGTTCGCTGTTCTTAAAACTTTTCCTTGCATACCCCCTCTCCACTATCTTGACTTTCTCTCTTACATGTCAACTGTTCGATTATTTGCTTTCCCATATGTACCTCTGTCTACCTCTGCTGACAGAAGCACCCTCATAGCTGCATGTGATTTGGAGAGAACAATTTTTGCCACATGAATATCACCATGAAGATATTCCCAAGCAGCCCAATGAGGAGACCACAGACCTTTTCTTTAATCTAGAGCATTTGCTAGAAGAATCCTGATGTTGAATCTGATTACATATCAGGACTCCCCCAGCCACTGCTTTGGCTTCCTGGTTGAATGATGGTCTGTGGACCTGTCAGCTGAAGCATCCTCTTCCAACTCCCTCTAACCCAGCTGGCTTGTTTCAGTGAAGGGCACTGGTAAGGATGAAAATCTAAATGGTCTTCTCTCCCTTGTCACCTTCCTCCCCCTCTTTACTTATTTTATACACAGTATGTGTGATTCACAAAATAACATTTATTCTCTTTCTTTGTGTGTCCCTTTTTATGTGTAAATTTTATTTCTTAAGTAGACTGAAGACTTTTTAAGAACAGAATCCTTATCTTATAATATTCACCTTCCCAACAAAAACTAACATGATAAGCAACAGAATCTCAAAAACTGTTCTTTAATTTGCTCTTTAAGTTGACTTGAGCTATTTATAGCATCATTTGGTACTTTTGATAATTTGAAGATGAGATCTGCACAATCCCAAAACCTTTTATCATAGAATGAAATTTATTTTAAGGAAAAGCAAGGAGATATCTGAAAACTTTGGCTGAAGGAAAAGGACATTTAATCTGTTGGCCCCAATATTGGCACCAAGTTAATATTTAGTTTCTGGAACTTTTTATTTCACTTGGAGTTACTCTTACCCTCTCATCAAAAATGTGAATTCTCTTGTAGAAGCATGCAGAACAGACAATATTTACTTATAATTTTCCTAATTAATTTCCCAAGAAATAGTCACTAGAGTTGAAGAATTGTCTTTTCTACATCTTAGAAAATAAAGATCATATGAAACTGAAACTACATAAACACCATAGAGATGCTAAAGTGTACATTTTATGTACATACAATAAGTTTAACAAATACTGAGAGTTTTGATCTAAATTTGTTTCCCCGTAAAATTCCCCCTAAAATTCACATATTGAAATCCTTATGCACAAAAGTGATGGTGTTGGAAGCTGGGCTCTTTGGGAGGTGATTAGGTCATGAGCTAATCCCTCTTGAGTGGGATTAGCTTTTATAAAAGAGGACCCAGAGAGATCCTTAGCCCCCTATCTACCTCGTGAGGAAACAAGAAATCTGCCACCCTGAAGAGGAATATCAGCTGAACATGCTGGTACCTTAATTCCAGACTTCTGGCTTCTGGAACTGTGAGAAATTTCTGTTGTTATAAACCCCCCAGTCTGTGGTATCTATAGCAGTGTGAGTGGACTCGGAACAGACTGTGTTGTCTTATTAATCTCCTATAACTAAGTTTCAACCTGTGTGCCTCAACAGTATGATCTCAAGATTGCTAAAATCTATAAGATCAAATAGATAAGTTTTGTTTTATATTTAATTTTTTGAAATTTAAATGTGTTCTTTTTAATAATTTATTTTTACTGGCTATCCTGTTTGAGTCAGTATTACTGTAAAATTTCCATACGTTACACTATACACTATATGTCTCTATCCATTTAATGGAAGATAATATTCTTTACACAGCTTTAAAATCATTGTTTTTAATAACAAAAAGCTTTCTTTCTCCCCTCTTCCGTTGTACTTTATTCCTTAACTCAACCAGGGATAATGATTTTAACATGGGAAGTATCTTTGCAGTTTTTTTATTCTCAGGAGTTTTCCATATTTAATGTCTCAAGAGCCCCATTAAAATAGGTATATTATGGAATTATTCTAGATATACATAATTATATCAAGTGTTCAGTGTATCAGCAGTTTTTCCCCCCTAAATTTGTCAACACAGAGCTTGCATTCAGTATTTAAAGCACATTATATCTAGCCTCTCTCAGTGCATTAATTTGATATGTACAATTTCATTTCTTAAGTTCCAATGAGTCTTTATTTAAAATTATTTAGTACCTTGAATTCACAATATTGAGCAAATTTCTCCCAACATGTTTAATACCAACATTATACCCTGAAAATATTAGTTTCTTCAGTTCAGTTCAGTTTAGTCACTCAGTCATGTCCGACTCTTTGCAACCCCATGAACTGCAGCACTCCAGGCCTCCTTGTCCATTACAAACTCCCAGAGTTTACTCAGACTCATGTCCACTGAGTCGGTGATGCCATCCAACCATCTCATCTTCTGTCATTGCCTTCTCCTCCCACCTTCAATCTTTCCCAGCATCAGGGTCTTTTCAAATGAGTTGGTTCTTTACATCAGGTGGCCAAAGTGTTGGAGTTTCAGCTTCAGCATCGGTCCTTCCAATGAACACCCAGGACTGATTACCTTTAGGATGGACTGGTTGGACCTCCTTGTAGTCCAAGGGACTCTCAAGAGTCTTTTCCAACACCACAGTTCAAAAGCATCAGTTCTTTGGCACTCAGCTTTTATTATAGTCCAACTCTCACATCCATACATGACTACTGGAAAAACCATAGCTTTGACTAGATAGCCCTTTGTTGGCAAAGTAACGTCTTTACTTTTTAATATGCTGTCTAGATTGGTCATAGCTTTTCTTCCAAGAAACAAGCGTCTCAATTTCATGGCTGCAGTCACCATCTGCAGTGATTTTGGAGCCCAAAAAATAGTCTTTCACTGTTTCCATTGTTTCCCCATCTATTTGCCATGAAGTGATGGGACTAGATGCCATGATCTTAGTTTGTTGAGCTTTAAGCCAACTTTTCACTGTCCTCTTTCACTTCATCAAGAAGCTCTTTAGTTTTTCTTTGCTTTCTGCCATAACGGTGGTGTCATCTGCGGCTGTGGTTATTGATATTTCTCCCAGCATTAATTTCCTACGGATGAATAAGTCCATAATACTCTACCATCATACTAATTGATTAACATTCATCCCACTTATTTATTCAGCTAATAATTGAGCACCAACTATGGGCCAGGTACTGTGCTAGATACTGAGCACACAAAGATTCAAAACGACAAGAGACGCAGCATCTGTTCAGTGCCACAAAAGCAATAAATTCAGGAAGAAAATAGGAGGGGCAGCTAACTTAATTCTGTGTGTGTGTGTGTGTGTGTGTGTGTGTGTGTGTGTGTTTGTGGTGGGGTGGAGGAAGTAGGGTGTTTGTTAAGAGAATATCCTCAGAGGGAGAGGAAAAAAAGCCAAAGCTGAAGCTCAGATACTGAGTGAGAATTACCCTGGGAAGTGGAGGAAGGAGGTAATTACAGTTAACACTGCCAGTACCTCCTTACGTATAGTAACTCATTTAATCTTCTAAAGAACCTGGATATGCAAGTACTATTAGAACATATAGACAAGGAAAACACATCACACCGAGGTTAAATCATTTGCTTGAGGTCACACAGTTGGTAAATGCAGAGTCAGATTAAGTCCAAGCATTTGAGCCCTGCTTGTTCCATCTTTTCCAGTAAAGATAACACAGACCTGGGGGCAACAATAGGAAGACTAAATCTTACATTTGCTGAGCACCTTGTCAAGTACTCAGCATGGGTGACTTTGTTTATCCCTCATATCATCATGTGACTAAATGCTGTTACCTGCCTTATCATCACAGATGTAGGTTCGAAGACTCAAAAGAGGTGAGTCACGACACAAGATACGACTTCACACCCACTAGGATGGCTGTTTAACAACAACAAAAAAAGACAGAAAATTACAAATGTTGGTAGACAGTAGACAAACTGGAACCTTCATACCTTGTTAGTAGGAATGTAAAATGCCGCAACCACTGTGGAAAACAGTTTTGGTGAATCCTCGGTAAGTTAAACATTGATTACAATATGACCTAACAGTTACAACGTGGGGTATATACCCAAAAAAATTGAAAACAAATGTTCAAACAAAAACTTGCGCTTGAAAATTAGTAGCAGCACTATTTACAATAGCAAAAAAGTAGAAGCAACCCAAATGCCTGCCACCTGATGAATGGATAAATGAAGTGTGCTCAGTCAGTTCAGTTTAGTCATTCAGTCATGTCCGACTCTTTGTGACCCCATGAATTGCACCACGCCAGGCCTCCCTGTCCATCACCAACTCCCGGAGTTTACTCAAACTCATGTCCATCGAGTCAGTGATGCCATCCAGCCATCTCATCCTCTGTCGTCCCCTTTTCCTCCTGCTCCCAATCCCTCCCAGCATCAGGGTCTTTTCCAATGCATCAACTCTTCGCATGAGGTGGCCAAAGTATTGGAGTTTCAGCTTTAGCATCAGGCCTTCCAGTTAACACCCAGGACTGATCTCCTTTAGGATGGACTAGTTGGATATCCTTGCAGTCCAAGGGACTCTCAAGAGTCTCCTTCAACACCACAGTTCAAACGCATCAATTCTTCAGCGCTCAGCTTTCTTCACAGTCCAACTCTCACATCCATACATGACCACAGGAAAAACCATAGCCTTGACTAGACGGACCTTTGTTGGCAAAGTAATGTCTCTGCTTTTGAATATGCTATCTAGGTTGGTCATAACTTTCCTTCCAAGGAGTAAGCGTCTTTTAATTTCATGGCTGGAATCACCATCTGCAGTGATTTTGGAGCCCAAAAAAATAAAGTCTGACACTGTTTCCACAGTTTCCCATCTGTTTCCCATGAAGTGATGGGACAAGATGCCCTGATCTTCGTTTTCTGAATGTTGAGCTTTAAGCCAACTTTTTCGCTCTCCTCTTTGACTTTCATCAAGAGGCTCTTTAGTTCTTCTTCACTTTCTGCCATAAGGGTGGTGTCATCTGCATATCTGAGGTTATTGATATTTCTCCCAGGAATCTTGATTCCAGCGTGTGTTTCTTACAGTCCAGCATTTCTCATCATGTACTCTGCATATAAGTTAAATAAGCAGGGTGACAATATACAGCCTTGACGTACTCCTTTTCCTATTTGGAACCAGTCTGTTCCATGTCCAGTTCTAACTGTTGCTTCCTGGCCTGCACACAGATTTCTCAAGGGGCAGGTCAGGTGGTCTGGTATTCCCATCTCTTTCAGAATTTTCCACAGTTTATGGTGATCCACACAGTCAAAGGCTTAGGCATAGTCAATAAAGCAGAAATAGATGTCTTTCTGGAACTCTGTTGCATTTTCCATGATCCAGCAGATGATGGCAATTTGATCTCTGGTTCTTCTGCCTTTTCTAAAACTAGCGTGAACATCAGGAAGTTCACGGTTCACGTATTGCTGAAGCCTGGCTTGGAGAATTTTGAGCATTACTTTACTAGCATGTGAGATGTGTGCAATTGTGCGGTAGTTTGAGCATTCTTTGGCATTTCATGGGAAATAGATGGGGAAACGGTAGAAACAGTGTCAGACTTTANGAAGGGGACGACCCAGGATGAGATGGCTGGATGGCGTCATGGACTCGATGGACGTGAGTCTGAGTGAACTCCAGGAGATGGTGATAGACAGGGAGGCCTTGCGTGCTGCGATTCATGGGATCGCAAAGAGTCGGACATGACTGAGCGACTGAACTGAACTGGACTTCTTTGGGATTGGAATGAAAACTGACCTTTTCCACTCCTGTGGCCACTGCTGAGTTTTCCAAATTTGCTGGGATATTGAGTGCAGCACTTTCACAGCATCATCTTTCAGGATTTGAAAGAGCTCAACTGGAATTCCATCATCTCCACTAGCTTTGTTCATAGTGATGCTTTCTAAGGCCTACTTGACTTCACATTCCAGGATGTCTGGCTTTAGGTGAGTGATCACACCATCATGATTATCTGGGTCATGAAGATCTTTTTTTGTACAATTCTTCTGTGTTTTCCTGCCACCTCTTCTTAATATCTTCTGCTTCTGTTAGGTCCATACCATTTCTGTCCTTTATCGAGCCCACCCTTACATGAAATGTTCCCTTGGTATCTCTAATTTTCTTGAAGAGATCTCTAATCTCTCCCATTCTGTTATTTTCCTCTATTTCTTTGCATTGATCCCTGAAGAAGGCTTTCTTATCTCTCCTTGCTATTCTTTGGAACTTTGCATTCAAATGGGAATATCTTTCCTTTGCTCCTTTGCTTTTCACTTCTCTTCTTTTCACAGCTATTTGTAAGTCCTCCTCAGACAGCCATTTTTCTTTTTTGCATTTCTTTTCCATGGGATGGTCTTGATCCCTGTCTCCTGTCCAATATCACGAACCTCCATCCATAGTTACTTTCATACAATGGGATATTTTTCAGTCATAAAAAAGGAAAGTACTGATACATGCTACAACATGGAAGAACCTTGAAAACATTATGTTATGTAAAAGAACCTAGACACAAAATGTCACGTATTGTATGATCCCATTTTACGACATGTTCAGAGTTAGCAAATCCATAGAGACAGAAAACAGGTTAATTCTTGCCAGGAGCTGCAGGAACAGGAAATGAAAAATGATCACCTAATGGGCATGGACTTTTATTTGTGTTGATGAAAATGCCTGGAACTAGATAGTTGCAAAAGTTGTACAACATGACCAGTTTATTAAATGTCACTAATTATAAATTTTATGTGTGTTTTACCAAAATGTTTTTAAAAGGGAGAAAAGAGATGGTTTAAAAGAGAATAATTGAGTAACTTGACTGTATTGTTGTTCAGTCACTCATTCGTGTCTGACTGTTTGTGACTCCATGGACTGTAGCAAGCCAGGCTTCCCTGTCCTTGCCCATCTCCTGGATCTTGCTCAAACTCATGTTCGTTGCATCAGTGATGCCATCCAACCATCTAGTTCTTTGTCATCCCCTTCTCCTCCTGCCTTCAGTCTTTCCCAGCATCAGGGTCTTTTCTAATAAGCCGGCTCTTCTCATCAGGTGGCCAGAGTTTTGGAGCTTCAGCTTCAGCCTCAGTCCTCCCAATGATTGTTTAGGATTGACTGATTTAATCTCCTCGCAGTCCAAAGGACTCTTGAAAGTCTTCTCCAACACCACTTTTCAAAAGCATCAATTCTTCGGCACTCAGCTTTCTTCACAGTCCAACTCTCAGATCCATACATGACTACTGGAAAAACCACAGCTTTGACTAGACAGACCTTTGTTGGCAAAGTAATGTCTCTGCTTTTTAATATGCTGTTTAGGTTGGTCATAGCTTTTCTTCCAAGGAGCAAGCGTCTTAATTTCAAGGCTGAAGTCACCATCTGCAGTGATTTTGGAGTCCAAGAAAATAGTCTGTCACTGTTTCCATTGTTTCCCCATCTATTTTGCATGAAGTGATGGGACTGGACACCATTATCTTAGTTTTTTGAATGTTTAGTGTAGCACATCAAATAAACGCTGGTTTCAAAATCATGCAAGGAAAACACTTTTCAGGATCTCCAAGTTGTTTGATCTGCACGCAGTGTGAGGTATATGTATTGGGGGAGGGAATGAAGGCAAAGACCGAGGTCAAGGAAGAATCAGTTTCCATTATGAATACACCTACCTTGTAAGGTGATAGAGACAACCCTAGAGGCACAGACACAGGAATGGGGGCACTCAGGAAGAGGTCACCAACCTGTCACTTAAGTGAGGATCTTCCCTCGTGACATGCCCCTCCCTGAAAGAACTGCGTCCTCTGGGTTTCTGGATAGAGAAAGTGCTGCTGAAACATAATAAACACAGCAGTCAGTCATTATCCATCTTCTACCCCAAAAAAACAGTGAAGTTAGAAATATTCATTTCTATACCTCAAATATCTCTTTTGTAAAATGAAGATAATAATAATAGTTCCTATTTCGTAATTCTGCCTCAGCATCAATGAGTTAATACACACAAAGTCCCTAGGATAGTGACTGGCCCAGTCAACACCTGTAAATGTTTGCTCTTATTACCTTGATGGTTTCCATAAAGTGTCCCTCAGATATTTCCATTTTTATCATATGATAAAAATATGAGTGCTGTCATATCTGGAATGTTTGCCCAAGAACAATACGTTTTGTTAACCTAGGACTAATCACCCAAACCTGACCTCGTGGGAAGTGGCATTATCTATCATTTCATTTGTATTTTACAACTGCAGAATAAATTGCCTTCCTGGTTACTTCATTTACTTTGATGACAGAGAAAAAGTGTTTTTTTCAGGTTAGCCTGTACTTGTCAATGTAGAACTTAGTGGCTCTAATTAGGAGACTCCAGAAAAATTAATATAATACAATAACATAATGAAGTATACCAAATAGTTTGGGTGAAAGATGATTTTTCAGATTTTCAAGAAAAAAACATGCTTTTTATCAAAGCACATTGCATAAACATTGTAATCCTTCATTCAGATTACCAAAGAGGACAAAGGCAAGAAAATATTAAGCATTTTATAGGCTGCAACTGTCCATCATGCTTTAGCGCTTTCTGCACCACGATTCACTAATCAGCTCTCTCTCACACAGACTCATTATGTAAAATGTGTATCAGTAAAATGTGAAAATGAGCCCTCCTCACTGTAACCAGGCTTGAGGAAAGAAGAATTTTAAATCTTGACATTTGGGACTGTTTGTTAGTGACAACAGTGTGACAAGTAGGTCATTAATCCTATTTTATCAGACGGTGAAATAAGTCAAAATTGCTATGAACAAGTAACAATATAAATAGTCTTCTAACAAACAGGGTCCTTACGATTCTTGAATCTAAACCAAGAGCTTAGACTTTTTTGTATGGGGTCATATAGTGGGTATCTTAGGCCTTGCAGGTGATAAAGTCTCTGCCAGAGCTACTCACTTCTGCCATTGTAATGTAAACTTGGCCCTAGATAACATGTAAACAAATGGGCCTGACTGTGTTCCAATAATACTTTATGTAAACATGCTACAACATGGATGAAACATGAAACATTATGGCAAGTTAAATAAGCCAGACACAAAACAACAAGCACCGTATGGTTCCACTTATATGAGGTAACTAGAATCGGCAAATTCATGGAGACAGAAAATAATAGTCGTTATCTAGGTTCTGGAAAGGAAGGAATAGGTGCAGAGTTTAAATTTGGGATGATGAAAAAGTTCAGGAAATAGATAGTGGTAATGACTATACAGCACTGTGCATGTATTTAAAGCTACTTACACACTTAAAATGGTGAAATGGTACATTTTATGTACAGTTTACTGCAGTTGAGAAAACTTCATTTTACAAAAACATGCACTTGGCCCTCAAGTCTAAGTTTGCTGACCCCTGAGCTAAATGATCATTTGTCGAGCTGACTGTGCTTCTTTCTTCCCTTCCTACATCTTTGCTGTTGTTTCTGCTGCTGCTGCAGCTGCTCTTTATTTCATTCCTTGACTAAACTGTGCAGTCAAATGTTGCCTTGTGTGCAAAGGAAAAGAAAACCATTTGCATTCACTGGGGCCAGTTTTTTCTAGACATAGTCCATTCTGAAACCCCCAGTTTTTGCAAATGATACAGATCTAGAACTGTGAATATGAGTATGCTGTTCCATGCATATGAAAATGACCCTTTTCACATACCCCAAAACATTAGAAGATAAACTAGGACTGTTTTTCACTTTTTCTGCTGGGATCTACAGATTTTCACTTTCCTTTCCCTAGTTTTTCAGTGGCTAGAAGCATAAATGAAGGTGCTAGTGTTAGGGCACTCAGGCTATGACTGTCAGTAGAGCTGTTCTTTTCAAGATTATTGGATCTTAACAGGGTGAACCATTGGCCTGGACTAACAAACAGCTTGTGTCTACCCAATTAGGTCAATTGATCTTGAGTTAATCATTTTCAGAAGACAGTGATGAGTGCTTAACCTCTAAGGACAAACCCGATTCCTCAAAATAGAAACTCAGGCAATTAAAAAACTGAGATTTTTAAAAGGGAACCTATTTGCAAATATATATTATTTTTGGAAGATACCTTTAAGTGAACTAACTCAGTCTACTGAGACCTCTTAAGGATTAGAATCCCTAATTTACTTCAGAGTTTAGTCCATCAAAATTGATGACCTAAGAACTGACTTGGGTAAACCACCTTTGACAGAGTCATAATAGTAAGAATAATCAATCCTCTGTCTTTAACTAATGAAATGAAAATTATTTTGCTGAAGTGAGAGAAGACAAGGCTCTTGATTTCAAATAGATTTTTAGCTAAGTAAAAGAACAAAAAAACTCACTTTTGTTATGTCACTCATCATGCTACAGTTTTAAAGCATCCCAGTATCTGCTTAAAAGACTAAAATCATATGACTTATATACTTCATTAATTACTAGTGTTTTTATTTTTTCCCTAATTCCTATCATGAATCTTTGTGTGTCAAAGTGGAAAAGACATTGAATCTAGAAGTCTTAAAAGTGCAAATATCAGATAACCTCAACAATATCATTTGATACCAAAATAGATTGTTTAAAATTTTTAAGGCCATTTCTGCTTTTTTCTTTCAACACTTGGCGCTGCTACAAATAAGACACTAATTGATGGAAAACAGCTTTTATCTTTTTAAGCCTAAATACTATTTTCAATTAAAATGAGAAATATATTTGTATTCAAAACTCTATTTTCTTAAAATCTCTTTAATCTACATATGATAAAACTTATGTTAAAATATTTTATAAGATGAAATACAGAAATATCACAAGAGAGTCAACTTTAGCTGTAAACCTATATACATTGTGCAGATGCTCAGATATAAGGGGGAAGACAGCAATGATGTCTGAAAATTTATAGTCACCAAAATGATTAGGTTACAACATTCACTTCTAAGCACTTGAAGTATTTACAGATCACTTGAAAAATCACTCTAGTTTTCAGGATGTTACCTGTTGACCTTTGAATGTGGAAGCAAGTGAATTTTGCCATCAGTATCCTCCTTTCATTTTGAAGTGTAATATAGTGTCATTGGTTCCCCAATATACAGTGCCAATTTCCCACTGATGTCTTGTATCTTGAGTTTCTTTTCCCTTGTTAGAAAAGTGTAGTGATGAAATAGGTGCAGTAACTTTGATCACAGAAAGCTTGTGTGATTACATAGTGTTTCCAGCACAATCCACAATGTTCTGACACTGGAAATAGCACAATGATAAGAAAGATCAAAAAGCTTGTCAGCAAAGTTTGGCGAGTGTAGCCTCAGGTGAAAAGGTGGTGGCTTTGAATACTTAGAAATCAGAATGTATATGTGGAAAATAATTTGCCTTCTCCTGGTCATTTCTAGGAGATCTTTTTGTGAGGCTCATTTTTCTTTTAAAAAGATAGAATGTCATAAAGAAAGTGAAATGTTTCTCTTCTGAGAAGAAACATTCTTGGAAAGGATTGCTCCTAGACTGAACAGGACATGGACTATTGTTAGAATTACATAAATAATTCCTTCTTTAAAACTGACTTATAATTCTGCAATTTGACAAGCTTTGACTAGCTGCACTAATTGGACTTACACAAATACAGCCCAGTTTCCCTTTGAAAACTGTGGGCCACCCTGCTGGTATTTTCCCTTGATAATTATGACTCCCCAGGGCCCTAAGTGCTGAGCATTCCAAAGTACCTGTTTTTGTCCCTTTCAATTATTTCTCTCTGACTATGCATAAAATTGGTTAGAACAAAAGCTTTTACTTAAGCCCAGGTGATACTACCCTTTTTTCTTTGGTTTGTTTCTTGTTTTTGAATTTCTTATCATGAGTTAGCTTGTATTCACCATGAGTAGCTACTACAGCACATTCCCAACTCTGTGGTAGTCACAATGAACACTCTTGACTATATGTGCAAAAGAGAGAATAAAGGATCCTTCCATGTCTCTGATGTTCCTTAACCTCAGAGGCACCTGAGATCACATATTTACCCAAATACATCTCTGAGACCAATCTCTAGGATTCTATCAGATGCTGCCTTATGCACTTTAAATATCAATACTTCATTTCCTCAAAAAGCAAAGTAGGTAGTTATTATCATGTCTACTTCACAAGTATGGAAACTGTGGCTAGGGGGTGTTGAGAAACTTGACCAAGGTCTTCCTGGCTAGTAAACACTGAAATCAGGATTTAACCTCCTTTCTAACACCAAATTCCATGCTCCCTCCATCACTTGCTTCAAACATCACCAAAGCTTCTTGGTTCTCTTCTTGACATGTAAAATCTACAAGAGTCATCATGGTAAAAAGCTTGTTTTTTAAAAAAGAACTTAGGTGCTTTACGTTATGTTGTTTGTGTATGGCTGCAGTGGATCTTCTCTGCTGCGAATGGCCTTTCTCTAGTTGTGGCTAGCAGTAGCTACGCTCTAGCTGCAGTGCACGGGCTTCTCATTGCAGTCGCTTCGCTTGTTGTGGGGCACAGGCTCTTGGGCATGCAGGCCCAGTAACTGCAGCACCCAGGCTCTGAAGTGTGGGCTCAGTTGTTGTGGGATATGGGCTTAGGTGCTTTACCTCACAGCATGTGGAATCTTCCTGGACCAGGGATCAAACCCGTGTGCCCTGTATTGGCAGGCAATCTCAAACACTGGACCACCAGGGAAATCCAAAAAGTTAAAATTTTAGAAGCAACATACTAAAAAACACATGTTCTACATGTATGGTACATTGCTAATGTACTTTAATGATTAAAATATATAAAAAAGACTGAGAGCTAATACACCAAAATATTAGCAATGGGTATCTTTTGGTCAATTACTGATAATGTTTACCTTTTTCTTACACTTTTCTTTATCTTACTATCTTTCTATAATAAATATGATACTTTTAAATATTGTGTTTACTTAAAATGCAAGAAATGTCCCTATTTAAATGCAAATGGTATAATGGGCTGGATTTTGCAGAGTGCCTTACACATTTGTCGTTTGTCTTTGACTGTTGACAGTTCAGTTGACAATTATCGTTGGGCTTCACATGTCAATGAATATTTTAATGTCCAAGGGAGGCCTTTATATGCAAAATGAATCACTTAGAGTTGTCTAAATATACAATTTGTAATGGTAATTAATTAAAAGCTGAGTTTTTCTTCAACCAATCAATTTTCTTCAACATAATCAGTTTAAATAAATTCAACTTAAAATTCTTGCTAGTTGATTTATGAATTATATAATTTTATTAAAAATAAGTACAATCACTTTTACTTCTTGATTAATTTTAACTAAGTTTAATTTAGTAGGTGATCTCATGTCATTATTAAAACCCATTCAGAAAACTTACTTCACTAAATTCCCCTTAAACATTTTAACCTACATGAGCAAATTAATTTTTTTTCCTTAAAGACATCACATTCACAGTAAGGCCAGTTTACAAACTAAAGCAATTTTTATAAGTTCTTGGCAGCTCTTAAAAATATAACAAATCGAATTTACAACTTTAGTAAGCATTCAAACAACTGTTAATAAGCTTAATTAATTCCATTCTCTAATTCATGTCAAATTTGTCACAAGTATCAATCAGGCATTTCTAATTAAAAGAACAAGGCAAATAATTAGATTCTCTAACATGTCAGAAACTCTCTAACATGCTTTTCTTGGACTGCATATAAGGAACATAAATCATCATTGTGACTTAAAATATATTCTGCATAAACTGACTGCTGCAGGATTAACACTATCTATAGGTCTTCATTACCACTATAATTATGTGTACAACGTTCTAGGTTTGCAAAATCATTTCTCCAGGAGTAGAGATTACTGTCTCCGCAGAGCCATGTTCCTTGGGTAAAGATTCAGAACTGCAGATCTGGATAATTGATTTGAATTTGGGGACTAGAATGTGAGATCAAATCTGTGCTGCTTTTCCCAATCCTGAGTTGCTTGCCATATCAACAGGGGAATTCAAAAGAATGCTTTTAGCTGCCATATAATTTTATACCCCTTAAAACATTCCCTGAAAATATTTAAAATTTCACCTTTACACATTTTTAAAAACTTTTTTGTGGACTGATTTAAATAGATGAAATTATGCACCACCCATATGGAATCCTGCTAACTGCCTTCAATAAGACTTAGTTGAGTTCTGTACCCACTTCATGGTTATAGCATCTTTTTTATATGTTGCTCATTATCTGTCTCCTTGACCACTATTTGATAGGCATTCTATTAACAATAAAGTAACAATATCATACTTGTAGATTATATAGTCACAAAATGTTTATAACTTGCCTTAGATCTATACTACAGCACAAGAAAACATTATATCCTTGTTAACTTATTAAGATTATATTTAGATAGCTGGCTTGTTAATATATTAAAATTGTACTTAGATTGCAGTTGAGGGGCAGCTAGTTCATCTGACCATCAAACCCCAAGGGCAGCCATCACCCACCTATAATCATACAATAATAATCTTTCCCACATAGGCATGAAGTGTTACTCATAATGAATGTAGGATTTTGTAAACCTACTGCAACACACCTAATTAACTTCATTTTTATTATTGTTTTCAGAAAGTCTGAGATAGATGCATAATAGAAATGATGGTCATCCTCCAAATTACCACAACATTTTCAAATTTACCTTTGGCTGTTATAATTGGGGCTGTTTCCAGTTTTTAGTATCAAATGAAGTCACAGTGAACATGTATTTGATCATGAACATAGTTTTATTGTCCTGTTGGATTTTTTTCCTTAGAAAAAATTCCCAATAATGATATTATTACTCAGTGAGCAGATGGACTTAGTTTTGGATATTAATAGGTATTGTCTTTAATGTTTTCCAAAGAGTTTGTTTGATTACAACACTGTCAGGATTTATTTGTTTTGTTTAGATGTTCTTTAATTTGGACAGATTAATATATGTTAAGTGGTACAAAAATGTCACTGTGATTACTAGGGACAATAGATTTTTTTGTAACATTTGTTCACTATCTGCATTTTTACTTATATGTTTTACCTCTTTGTAGCCTTTATTCATTTACAACTAAGGCTTCATGTTTATCCTGTCAACTCATGTTAATTCTTTATATAATACTAACCTACTGGTGTTCACATTTTATACAACCTGGTCTTCTATCTAGTGGAGAAGGAAATGGCAACCCACTCCAGTACTCTTGCTTGGAAAATCCCATGGATAGAGGAGCCTAGTAGGCTACAGTCCATGGGGTCGCGGAGTTGGACACGACTGAGCAACTTCACTTTCACTTTTCACTTTCATGCATTGGAGAAGGAACTAGCAACCCACTCCAGTATTCTTGCCTGGAGAGTCCCAGGGACAGAGGAGACTGGTGGGCTGCCATCTATGGAGTCGCACAAAGTTGGACATGCAACTTAGCTACAGCTGCTGCTTCTATTTAGTTTTATTATATTTTATACTTACATTAAAATGATTTGCTTCAAATATTATGGCAGTAACACAAAGAAAGTAAGGGAATTCCAGAAAAACATCTGCTTCAAACAGTGTGAAAGCCTTTGACTCAGAATCACAACAAACTGTAGAAAATTGTTAAAGAGATGGGAATACCAGACCACCTTACCTTCTCCTGAGAAACCTGTTTACAGGTCAAGAAGCACCAGTTAGAACTGGGCATGGAACAAAGGACTGGTTCAAAATTGGGAAAGGAGTACATCAAGGCTGTATATTGTTACTCTGCTTATTTAACTTATATGCAAGAGTACATCATGTGAAATGCCAGGCTGGATGGATCACAAGCTGGAATCAAGATTTCCAGGAGAAATATCAACAACCTCATATGTACAGATGGTACCACTCTAATGGTGGAAAGGGAAGAGGAACTAGAGAGCCTCTTGATGAAGATAAAAGAGGAGAATGAAAAAGCTGGCATAAAACTCAGCATTAAAAACTAAGATCATGGCATCTGGTCCCATCACTTCGTGACAAATAGATGGGGAAAAAAGTGAAAACAGTGAAAGACTTAACTTTCTTGGAGTCCAAAATCACTGTGGAAGGTGATTGCAGCCATGAAATTAGAGCACTCTTGATCCTTGGAAGAGAAGCAATGACAACCTAGACAGCACATTACAAAGCAGAGACATTACTTTGCCAACAAAGGTCCATATAGTCAAAGCTATGGTTTTTTCAGTAGTCGTGTATGGATGCGAGAGTTAGACCATAAAGAAGGCTGAGTGGTGAAGAATTGATGCCTTTGAACTGTGGTATTGGAGAAGACTCTTAAGAGTCCCTTGGACAGCAAGGAGATCAAACTAGTTAATCCTGATGGAAATCAACCCTGAGTATTCATTGGAAGGATTGTTACTGAAGCTAAAGCACCAATACTTTGGCTACCTGATGTGAAGCGCCGATTCACTGCAAAAAAACCCTGATGCCGGGAAAGATTGAAGGCAAAAGGAGAAGAGAGCAGCAGAGGAAGAGATGGTTAAATAGCATCACCAACTCAATGAACATGGATTTGAGCAAACTCTGGGAGGTAGTGAGGGACAGGGAAGCCTGGCATGCTATGCTACTGTCCGGGGGTCGCAAAGAGTTGGACATGACTTAGCAACTGAACAATGACAATAAATATGGCAATGAATCTAGCAGTCTTTGAATAGTGATTCTCTAGCTTTCTTTTAAGAAATATAATCTATTTTAAAATATATGATTGCTCTGTGAGGGCAATGACCATGCCCATTTATTCACAAGAATTTCCATAATCTGACAAACACATCCTGGCTCATGGTGGTTAGTCATCACTTTTTCTTTTTTTCTATCTAAAAATGTACAGCATTTCCAGAATTGTTTGGCAATTAAATAAATTTAGGAAACACTGAAAATTATAGTCTACTTTATGAGTTTTATAATGTATATTAGTATGTTAAAGGCTCTGAGTAGTCTGGTTATTTTTTAAAAGCTGGATTAATTTTATTTACCCCAAAACTATACACATTTATTTAATCATAGAATGTTTATTGAGTAACATCACAGAACAAATTTCCAATAATGGGTTTCAGAAATTATAGACTAATATTATAGAACATTTATTTACCTAATTTATTTACAATAAAGATATTCAGGATAGCTACTCACATAGACAGTATTAGGGAAAGAACTATTAACTTAGTTTGTATACTAAGAAAAATATATGTATTTCAAGAATGAAGGATAATTAATTTTTACAGCATGCAGTACCACCAAACCTGTATTATAGAAAATATTCAAGAAGATTCTTTGATAAAAAGAATATGAGATCAGACAGATATGGGGACTAATGCAAAGAAATAAAGAGATTATTATTATTATTATTTCTCTATTTGGACTTTATAGCATATATAAAAGTAAATTATCAATAATATCACAAAGATGGGAGGAAGATGGGGAGCTTCCTGTTGCAAAGTTCTTATATCTCACAAAAAGCAGTATAATACTATTTGAAAGTAGATAATCATTAACTGCAGATGTATATTATAAACTCTAAGAAAAAATTCTGAGAAAATAATTTAAGGATATATAAACAATGTGTGGATCACAATAAACTGTGGAAAATTCTGAAAGAGATGGGAATATCAGACCACCTGACCTGCCTCTTGAGAAACCTGTATGCAGGTCAGGAAGCAACAGTTAGAACTAGACATGGAACAACAGACTGGTTCCAAATAAGAAAAGAAGTATGTCAAGGCTGTATATTGTCACCTTGCTTATTTAACTTATATGCAGAGTACATCATGAGAAACTCTGGCCTGGAAGAAGCACAAGCTGGAATCAAGATTGCCGGGAAAAATATCAATAACTTCAGATATGCAGATGATACCATCCTTATGGCAGAAAGTGAAGAGGAAGTCAAAAGCCTCTTGATGAAAGTGAAAGAGGAGAGTGAAAAAGTTGGCTTAAAGCTCAACATTCAGAAAACGAAGATCGTGGCATCTGGTCCGATCACTTCATGGGAAACAGATGGGGAAAAAGTGAAAACAATGTCAGACTTTACGTTTTGGGGCTCCAAAATCACTGCAGATGTTAATTGCAGCCATGAAATTAAAAGACGCTTACTCCTTGGAAGAAAAGTTATGACCAACCTAGATAGCATATTGAAAAGCAGAGACATTACTTTGCCAACAAAGGTCTGTCTAGTCAAGGCTGTGGTTTTTCCAGTAGTCATGTATGGATGTGAGAGTTGGACTGTGAAGAAAGCTGAGTGCTGAAGAATTGT
The DNA here is from genome assembly GCA_006410935.1 of Redunca redunca. NCBI lineage: Eukaryota > Metazoa > Chordata > Mammalia > Artiodactyla > Bovidae > Redunca > Redunca redunca. The sequence goes on from SJYQ01001656.1 coordinate 604,307, forward strand.
TGCTTTTGAACTGTGGTTTTGGAGAAGAGTCTTGACAGTCCCTTGGACTGCAAAGAGGTCCAACCAGTCCATCCTAAAGGAGATCAGTCCTGGGTGTTCTTTGGAAGGCCTGATGCTAAAGCTGAAACTCCAATACTTTGGCCACCTCATGCAAAGAGTTGACTCATTGGAAAAGATTCTGATGCTGGGAGGGTTTGGGGGAAGGAGGAGAAGGGGACGACAGAGGATGAGATGGGTGGATGGCATCACCGACTCGATGGACATGAGTTTGAGTGAACTCCGGGAGTTGGTGATGGACAGGGTGGCCTGTCATGCTGCAATTCATGGGGTCGCAAAGAGTCGGACATGACTGAGCGACTGAACTGAACTGAAGCAATAAGTAAAGAGTAGAGGTAAAAATGGAATATAAAAATTTACTAATCTAAACACAAGCCAAAAAAAGAATAAAATGTTTTTTAAAAAATGCTGTTGTGCAGTCGCTCAATTGTCTGACTCTGCAACCCCATAGACTGCAGCACTCCAGGCTTCCCTGTCCTTCACAATACCCTAGAGTTTGCTCAAACTCATATCTATTGAGGTGATGCCATCCAGCCATCTCATCCTCTCATCCCCTTCTCCTCCTGCCCTCAATCAAGTCTTTTCCAGTGAGTCAGCTGTTAGCATCAGGTGGCCAAAGTATTGAAGCTTCAGCTTCTGCATCAGTCCTTCCAAAGAATATTCAGAATTGATTTCCTTTAGGATTGATTGGTTTCATCTTGCTGCCCAAAGGACTCTCAAGAGTCTTCTCCAACACCACAGTTTGAAAGCATCGATTCTTCGGCACTCGCCTTCTTTATGGTCCAACTCTCATATCCATACATGACTACTTGAAAAACCATAGCTTTGACTATACAGACCTTTGTTGGCAAAGTGATGTCTCTGCTTTTAATATGCTGTCTAGTTTTGTCATAGCTTTTCTTCCAAGAAGCACGGATGTTCTAATTTCATGGCTGCAGTCACCTTCCAAGTGATCTTGGAGCCCAAGAAAATCAAGGCTTTCACTCTTTCCATTGTTTCCCCATCTATATGCCATGAAATTATGGGACCAGATGCCATGATCTTAGTTTTTTGAATGTTCTATGCTAGCTTTTCCACTCTCCTCTTTCACCTTCATCAAGAGGCTCTTTAGTTCCTCTTCACTTTCTGCCATAAGGGTGGTGTCATCTGTATATTTGAGGTTTTTGATATTTCTCCCAGTAATCTTGATTCAAGCTTGTTATTCATCCAGTCCAGCATTGCACATGATGTATTCTGCATATAAGTTAAATAAACAGGGTTACAATATACAATCTTGATGCATTCCTTTCCCAATTTTGAACCAGTCTGTTGTTTCATGTTCCATTCTAACTTGCTTCTTGATCTGCATACAAATTTCTCAGGAGGCAGGCAAGGTGGTCTGGTATTCCCATGGGGCTGGTGCACTGGGATGACCCAGAGAGATGGTATGGGGAGGGAGGTGGGAGAGGGGTTCAGGATGGGGAACATGTGTATACCTGTGGTGGATTCATGTTGATGTATGGCAAAACCAATACAATATTGTAAAGTAATTAGCCTCCAATTAAAATAAATAAATTTAAATTAAAAAAAAAGAATTTTCCACAGTTGTGATCCACACAGTCAAATGATTCAGCATAGTCAATGGAGCAGAAGTAGATGTTTTTCTGGAATTATTTTGTTTTTTCTATAATTCAGCATATGTTGGCAATTTGATCTCTTTTTCCTCTGCCTTTTCTAAACCTGCTTGTATATCTGGAAGTCCCTGGTTCACATACTGTTGAAGCCTATCTTGAAGGATTTCGAGCATTACTTTGCTAGCATGTGAAATGAGTGCTGTGTGCCATTTTTAGAAAATGGCATGGAACAAATAGAGAACAATTAGCAACATGGTAGATTTTAATTTAACTGTATCGGTACTTTACAAGTAAATACTCTAAACACAGTAGAGGACAGAGAGTGTAGATCAGACAAAAGAAGAAACTCATTTTAAATAAAAAACATCTAGTTTAAAGATACACCATTCAAATAGTAGTCAAAATATTTTTATTTTTAAACAAAGTTCAGCACCCTTTAGTGGTAAAATTATTTAATGTTTTGGGACTGTAGCCTGATTTATGTATATTAAGAAGTAAAAAATGTCCCTTAAACATGTAGCTTTCTTTCCAAAGTTATTGTTTAGAGATGCCCTTCACCTTTGTCTTCCTGATACAAGCTAGCACTTCAAAAGAGAGCCAAAGCTAATAATAACTTGGTAGTTTCCTAATGAAAATTGCTCCACATATAGCCCTGGACTCAATTAGTTGAGTTGTCACTTTTCTTTCATCAAAATAGGAATAAATGACTATTCTTATATTAATGTTAATGCAAATGCTTATTTACAAGACTCCATAAAACTGAGTGTATTAGACACTTAATGTTAAGTTTCTCTGTGTTTCTTCTACTTGTACAATTTTGCTCCCTGATTATACTGCTGTATGTTCTTATCATCAGCTAGCTCTCATCTTTCTTGTAGAACTGAAACTTGCTAATGGGTAATCTGTTTGTTACTCTACAAGCTTTCTTTTTTCTTAATTTGTATATATTTCCTATGCAGGGCTCAATAACATAAAGTCAATTTTTAAAACACTTTGGTTCTGTCATATCAAGAATTTCCTATAAAATAAAATTCATCTGAGGATCCTTTCTAAAACATGAAAAGCAAACTGCCTCTCCTTTTGGGAATCTCCAACAAAATAGAAAGCCCAGAGATAAACCCACACACCTATGGACACCTTATCTTTGATAAAGGAGGCAAAAATATACAATGGAGTAAAGACAATCTCTTTAACAAGTGGTGCTGGGAAAATTGGTCAACAACTTGTAAAAGAATGAAACTAGATCACTTTCTAACACCACACACAAAAATAAATTCAAAATGGATTAAAGATCTAAATGTAAGACCAGAAACTATAAAACTCCTAGAGGAGAACATAGGCAAAACACTCTCTGACATACATCACAGCAGGATCCTCTATGATCCACCCCCCAGAATTCTGGAAATTAAAGCAAAAATAA
>SJYQ01001656.1:607541-627941 GCA_006410935.1 Redunca redunca
AAAAAAAAAAAAACACTTTGATTCTGTCATATCAAGAATTTCCTATAAAATAAAATTCATCTGAGGATCCTTTCTAAAACATGAAAAGCAAACTGCCTCTCCTTTTGGGAATCTCCAACCACAAAAAAAATGCCAATTTATTTTTGGCATTTTGGCAGTTATCTTTAGAGCTAAAAACTGTGAATTAGAATGTTTAAAAGTTAGATTTGAAGCCTGATAACATCTCAGGATAGGTAATTTAAGCAACAAAGAATAGATGGTGCCTCCAATTTATGTTTAATAACTTAAATTGTAACAAATTGAAATTTTGTCTTTAGTAAAGTCCTTGACAATGGAAATCCTGGGTTTAGGGCGAAATATTACAAATCTAGTTAATCTCTTTATTTAATTGCTTTTTCTTAAAGTCATTACTGTTTTTTTATAAGGGCACACAAATATAAAGCAAACAGATTTGTCCTTTTTCATAATCTTAAAGCATAACAAATAACAATCAAAAAGTGAAAGAAGATGAGATGAGTTAAGGACTGCTTACATGTTATAAAAATTGTGTGAAAAGTGAACTTTAGAAAGCTACTCAGAAAACTAACTGATATCCTGATTTCATTAGTTGAAGTCTTTACAAGCCCAAGCATTTTTAACTGGAGTGGATTCTTTTGCTTATGGAAGGAAGCCTTGTCAGATGAAGAGCAGCTCAATGGAGGGGAAACTTGTAACAAGACACGGGACATTTTATTTTTGAGATTGATTTGTCTCATAAAGGCTAATAGTGACCACACAGCTGCCATCTTATTATTGTGCAGTTGCTTATGGGAAATGGATCAGCGTTGTTTAGTTTCTAATAGAAGTATTTTCCATACATCATAAATTGCTAACCCAGTTAATGCCCTTGTTACAATAAAGTGTTGGTAAATTGAATGCATCTGAGACTTGTGTAGGAGGATGATCCCTTTAGGGCTGATCCATTTTAATATTGCTATTTTTTGTTATTTTAACAGAGACGGAATTTCATTCCCAAAAATAAATAAGTTCATAGCAAGGCTTTTGTGTGCTACTGTTCTTTATCCTGCAGTATCATCAGTCAAATTCCTTTCTGAGGAAAAATTAGCCCTGATTATGCCTTACTAAATGTTTTTTAGGGATGCTGTATAATATATACTAGAAATTTGAAAGAGTGGCATAGATATTTATTTGTAAAAGTTATTAATTTAATACCATATTGTCTAAAAATTGATGGATAGATTGAATGATTAGTCTTTCAAAAAGAAAAACTTCTAGCTTAATTAAACACTTACATACATTTGGTCCCAGTCTGTCAGTGCAGATAAAGATGAAAAAGTGTAAACAATGGATAACTGAATCAATCAGTGGTATTTTCAGTCGTATTCATATCTGTCCTATCTATAGTCTTCTGTATCTGTCATATCTATAGTCTTCTATACTAAAAAGGAATGATCTTAAAGAGACACTTTAACTTAAAAGCATCTATTTTATGTTTGGGAACTAATCTCACACAAAGGGGTAGACCTGTTGTTTCCAAATTACTTTGAGATATTAGATTTTACCCTAGCCATCCAGCCATCTCATCCTGGGTCGTCCCCTTCTCCTCCTGCCCCCAATCTCTCCCAGCATCAGAGTCTTTTCCAATGAATCAAATCTTCGCATCAGGTGTCCAAAGTACTGGAGTTTCAGCTTCAGCATCATTCCTTCCAAAGAAATCCCAGAATTGATCTCCTTCAGAATGGACTGGTTGGATCTCCTTGCAGTCCAAAGGACTCTCAAGAGTCTTCTCCAGCACCACAGTTCAAACGCATCAATTCTTCGGCGCTCAGCCTTCTTCACAGTCCAACTCTCACATCCATACATGACCACAGGAAAAACCATAGCCTTGACTAGACGGACCTTAGTCGGCAAAGTAATGTCTCTGCTTTTGAATATACTATCTAGGTTGGTCATAACTTTTCTTCCAAGGAGTAAGGGATTGGGGGCAGGAGGAGAAGGGGATGACCCAGGATGAGATGGCTGGATGGCATCATGGACACGATGGACATGAGTCTGAGTGAACTCCGAGAGATGGTGATGGACAGGGAGACCTGGTGTGCTGCGATTCATGGGGTCGCAAAGAGTCGGACACGACTGAGCGACTGAACTGAACTGAACTGATTTTTATATTGGGTTCTTTTGGAAGCTTAAATCACCTAGAATGAACTAGAAGTTATTAGTCATAATGTTTTATCTTGTGAGTGCATGGAATTCTCCAGGCCAGAATACTGGAGTGGGTAGCTGTCCCCTTCTCCAGGGGATCTTTCTGACCTTGGAATCAAACCAAGGTCTCCTGCATTGCATTCTCCTTAAAGTTGCTAATTAGTGTATGTCTTAGGCTATGTGACTTCCCTGGTGGCTCAGACATTAAGGAGTCTGCCTGCAATGCAGAAGAGCCGGGTCTGATCCCTGGGTTGGGACAATTCCCTGGAGAAGGAAATGCCAACCCACACCAGTATTCTTTCCTGGAAAATCCCGTGGACTGAGGAGCTTGGCAGGCTATAGTCCATGGGGTTGCAAAGAGTCAGACACAACTGAGTGGCTTCTCTTTCACCTAAGCATCGTATGCAGTTAAAGTTAGCAAAATACCTTACAATTAGGATAAACAGGTCCAAGTCAATAACATGACAAATAGTTGGGCTTCCCTGATAGCTCAGCTGGTAAAGAACCTGCCTGCAATGCAGGAGACCCCGGTTTGAATCCTGGGTCAGGAAGATCTGCTGGAGAAGGGATAGGCTACCCATTCCAGTATTCTTGGGCTTCCCTGGTGGCTCAGCTGGTAAAGAATCCACCGGCAATGCAGGAGACCTGGGTTTGATCTCTGGGTTGGGAAGATCCCCTGGAGAAGGGAAAGGCTACCCACTCCAGTATTCTGACCTGGAGAATTCTATGGACTGTATAGTCCATGAGGTCACAAAGAGTTGGTCACAACTGAGCAACTTTCACTTTTATATTATAGTATTAAACTAATCTTGAAATCTCAGGTTTAGACTTGATATTCATGTGGAAGTCTCATCAACTTATTAGCTTCTTATCTTTTTGAAATCCAGTAGTTTTAGATACCAATTTCACTGTAACCATTTTTCTGAGTTTTTCTGTTAACCTTTTATTTATATTTTTTTGCAATTTTTTTCAATAAACTATATATTTTTTAGATTTTTGTGTATTCCTCTGCAGCTTGCTTTTTTGATTGAACATTTTCTTTTTAGGTTCATTCATGACAATTCATGTCACTGTAGTTCAGTTCTTTTCACTGCCATTTAGTAACATTTCATTGTATGAATATTCTCAATTTATCTATTCTGTTGAATATTTGAGATGTTTCTAATTTTTGGTCCCTGGAAACAGTTGCTACTATGAATATTTCTATTTGTGTAAGAGTTTAAGGTTTAGAAGGGGAATTGCTGATAATGTATATTGTTTTCTAAAGTGATTCATACTTCTCACCAGCAGTGGATGAGAACTGCTATTACCACCACTTGCAGTGTTCCATGTGGATAGGTTTTTAAGTCTCATCAGTCTGATTTGTATAAAACTGTATCTTAGAGGTTTCTTGGTCATTTTCCTGATTTCTTATAAAATTGAACATATTTTCCTAAAAAAGATGTATTTAAAATGTTACGATCAAGTTATATAATTAGTTATGGGGGGAGTATCTAACTGAAATATGGTGGAAGTTGGGGCATCTCGGGGCAGGCTGTTTGAATGAGATGTCAGTTTTTACCTGTATCTTGTATAAAGGAGTCAGCCAAGTAAAAGCCGATTTGGGAGAAAGGCAGAAGGATGCTGGAGGGAATAGTGTGTGCAAAAGCAATGATGGCATAGAATATCAAGAATCACAGATGTCAGAAGTTCATTATGTTCGTGTTGAGGAGGTGACAGAGAAGTGGACCAAGGCCAGATCATGATGAAACCTCCATGTGTTGTTACGGACTTTGATTTTTCCTGAAAACGGTATGAAGCTTTTGAAGGACTTTAAATAGAGATAAGACATAATAATCTTTGCGTTTTAAAAAACATTGCCCTGTATTCAAAACTGAACATAAATTGGAGAAGAATAAGAAGGCAAACCCAATATCGAAAGGACTGCAATAAAACAGGAAATTACACAATCCTAGAAAAGCAGTATCAGTAAGATGGAGAGAAAAGGTCAGGTTCAATATACTTAGAGGATAAACTGACAAATCTGGCAGATGATTGTAAGTGAAGTATGAAGGAAAAGGAAGAATTTCTAAGTAATTCTCAATTTTCTGAATAGTTGCCAGAAACAAATTGGCTGAGCATGTTTAGGACATTTAAATTTTTGGTGCACTTATGCGATTCATTCACATATCAGCATCCAAAAGGAAATGTACAGAAAGATACACTCCTAATCAAGGGAGAGATTAAAATAGATATTTGGAAATTATGACCCCTGAAGGGAATTGGAAACTATAGGTCAGATTTTTATCTAGAACAGAGGTTTTTAAAGTGTAATCATGATACCTCTGCTTGACTCACATGGTTTGCAACTTCTCTGTCCATATGAAAGGAAAAACAGAAGAAAACTCTATTCACATGCATCTCACAAAATTGAAGTATAAGGTTAATTATATAAAATATTTGTTTATGATATTATCAGTATATATAGGAAACCCTAAAGACTCCTCCACAGAAAAACTAATAGAACTGGTAAACAAATTCAGCAAGAGAGGAGGATACAAGATTAACATATAGAAATCAGTTGTATTTCTTTACACTGACAATGAAAAATCAGGATGGGAATGTCAAAAACAATGCCTTTTAAAATCAAACCCCCCAAAATAGAATATTTAGGGATAAACCTGACCAAGGGGTGAAAGACTTATATGCTGAGAACTATAAAACATTAATAAAACTGAAGATAATTCAAAGAAATGGAAAGATATCCTGTGCCCTTGGGTTAGAAGAAATAATACTGTCAAAATGGCCATACTACTCAAAGCAATCTACAGATTTAATGTGAACCCTATCAAATTTTCTAGGATATTTTTCACAGAACTAGAACAAATAATCATAAAATTTGTATGGAAACATAAAAGCCCAGAATTGCCAAATCAATCCTGAATAAAAAGAATAAACCAGGAGTCATAACCCTTCCAGACCTCAGACAATACTGCAAATCTACAGTAATCAAAATGGCATGGTATTGGAATAAAGACAGACATATGGATCGATGAAACAGAATAAAGAGCCAAGAGATAAACCCACACATCTACAGTCAGTTAATCTTTGGCAAAATAGACAAGAATGTACTGTGGGAAAAAGACAATCTCTTCAGCAAGTGGTGTTGGGAGAGTTGAATAGCTGCGTGAAATCAGAACATACCTTCCCAACATACACAAAAACAAACTTAAAAACTTAAACATAAAATATGACTCCTAAACATAAAACTCCTAAAAGAGATCAAAGGCAAAACATTCTGTGATGTAAACTGTACCAATAGTTTCTTAAGTTAGTCTCCCAAGGTAATAGAAATAGAAACAAAAATAAGACCCAATCAAACTTACAGGCTTCTGCACAGCAAAGGAAACCACTGACAAAATGGAATGACAGTCTGTGAAATAACAGTAAATATTGGCAAATGATATGACCAATAAGGGCTTAACATATAACATATATAAAGAGCTGATAGAACTCAGCATCAAAAATAAATAAAAAATGCAATGGGGAAAAAAAAGGCAAAAGTCCTGAATAGACAGTTTTTCAAATAATACATACAGATGGCCAAAAGGCACATGAAAAGATGCTCAACATAGTTAATAATCAGAGAAATGGAAATCGAAACTACAATCTGTCATCAAAGAGGCTACAAATAATAAACATTGGTGAGGATGTGGAGAAAGGGGAACTTTTTAACCCTGTCCCGGGAATGGAAATTAGTGCAGCCACTATGGAAAACAGTACTGAGTTTCCTCAAAAAGCTAAAATACAAAAATTTGATCCAGCAATTCCATTCCTGGTTATTTCTTCAGATGAAGAAAATGAAAACACAAATTTGGAAAGATACACATACCCTAAAGTTCATAGCAGCATTATTTGTATTTGCCAAGATATGGAAGTGACCTAAGTATGCTTCAACAGATGAATTTACAAAGAAGTGTGTATACACACACACGCACACACAAATGGAATTACTACTCAGCAATAAAAAATAGTTAAAATTTGACATTTGCAACAATACAGATGGATTTGGAGGTTATTAAGCTTACTGAAGTAATTCAGACAGAGAAAGGCAAATACTGTATGTTATCACTTATATGTGGGATCTATTAAAAAATAAATGAATATAACAAAATAGTAACAGACTCACAGCACAAACTAGAGGTTACTGGTGGGGAGAGGGAAGGAGGAACAGGAAAGGGTAAGATTATGGTAGGGGATTAAGAGGTACAAACTATGTATATAAAATGATAAGCTACAAAGGTATGTTATATAACACAGGGAATATAGCCAATATTTTATAATAATGCTGAATGTAATAAAGTCTATGAAAGTTTAAATCACTATGTTATAAAGCTGAAACTAAAGTAATATTATAAATCAACCAAACCTCCTTAAACAATTATGCTGTTTATGTTGGACAATATCCATTAGTGTCATTTGGCAAAGATTTTTGCCAAAATTTGTTTTGTTGCTGAGCAAAATGTATATTATTAATTTTTATGACTAGTTTTACCAGCCTGTTAGCAACAGTATGACTTGTGCCTATTTTTGCTGTGAAGTCTTCAGTGTTGAAGAAGATCTTGTTAGTTTTGGTTTAAGTAATATAAATTATCAACTTTATGTTGGAAAAATATTATTCGGTTCTGGAAAAACAATTTAGTTTTAATTTAGGCTTAATTTTTAGCTTTTGAGGAAAACTGTACTTTTTTAGAAAATGAAGCAAAAGTATGGAGAAATTCATGCTGTTTTTTGACAAAGCTTCATTAGAGAGGATGAGGTAAATGGACTGCCTGTACAATAAAATGCAGCCTTCAGTTATCCATAATGGCATTTCCCGTGTGCACTTTTTCTTTTCAGTTCCTTATGTGAAACTAGTCCACTCTGTATTCATTTCCTCTGCCCAGAAAGACTCACATTTAGATTTCACTGCAAGGTTATGTTACTTACCTTTCTTTATTACTTTCTTCTGTGTTGTTGGGATTGTTGTTATTGCCATCTTACTTTTGTGCTTCAGTGAGGCACTGCTGGATCATTTTTGAGACTTGGGGATAAAGCACCATGGCACTAAATAAAATGAAAAACGTGTGCTGTGCTATGCTAAGTCACTTCAGTCATGTCTGACTCTGTGATCCTATGGACTGAGGCCCACCAGGCTCCACTGTCCATGGAATTCTCCAGGCAAGAGTACTAGAGTGGGTTGCCATGCCTTCCTCCAAGGGATCTTCCCAATGCAGGTATCAAACCGGGATCTCCTGCATTGCAGGTAGGTTCTGTACCATCTGAGCCAGCAGAGAATCCCCTAAAATGCAAAATAATAGATAGTAAAAAATAACATGAAAACTATTTTCAGAGATATACTTACTAATTCAGTTTTTATAAAATATGCAAAAGCAGCAATTATTAAACAGGTCATGGAATTTCTGTGAGAATAATGCTCAATCTTTAAAGAAATAGTTTCCTTTTATTGAAGTATACTTAATTTACAATGTTGTGCTAATTTCTGCTGTATAGCGAAGTGATTCAGTTATACATATATACATATTTTTAATGTTATTTTCCATTATTTATCATAGGGTACTGAATATAGTTTCCTGTGCTATATAGTAGGACCTTGTTGTTTACCTGTTCTATACATAATAGCTTACATCTACTAACCCCAACCTCCCTCTCCATTCCTCCCCTAACCCCTCTCCTCCTTGACAACCATAAGCCTGTTCTCTCTATCTGTGAGTCTGTTTCTCTTTCATAGATAGATCTATCTGTGTCATATTTTAGATTCCACATTTAAGTGATATCATATGGTATTTGTCTTTCTCTTTCTTACTTGCATCACTTACTATGATCATTTCTCGTTGCACCCATGTTTTTGTTCTTTAGTATGACTGAGTAGTATTTCGTTGTATATGTTTAACACATCTTCTTTATCCATTCACCTCTCTGTGGACATTTAGATAGCTTCTGTGTCTTGACTATTGTGAGTAGTGCTGCTATGAACATAGGACTCCATATATCTTCTTTATTTACTTATTTTTCTCTGAGGTGAGTCTCAGTTGCATTGGGCAGGCTTTCTCTAGTTGGGGCAAGCAGGAGTTATTCTTCCTTTGGCTTGCGGGCTTCTCATTGCAGCGGCTTCTCTTGTGGTGGAGCAGGAGCTCTAGGCTTACAGGTTGCAATAGTTGCAGCCCACAGGCTTATTAGTTGCGACTCGTGGGTCCTAGAGCTTGCAGACTTCAGTAGTTGTGGCCCGTGGGCTCAGTAGTTGCAGCTCGTGGGCTCTAGAGTGTCGGCTCAGTAGTTGCGCCGCACCTGTTTAGTTGCTTCACAGCATGGGGAATCTTCCCAGCCCAGGGATCCAACCCTTGTCCCCTGCGTTGGCAGATGGATTCATATCCACTGTGCCGCCAGGAAAATCCCATGTATCGTTTTGAATTAGAGTTTTTGTCTGGATGTATGCCCAGGAGTGGGATTGCTGGATCCTAAAATAATTCTAATTTTAGTTTTCAGAGGAACCTCCATACTGTTTTCCATAATGGCTGCACCATCTTATATTCCTACCAGTGGTATAGGAAGGTTCCCTTTTCTCCACACCCTCTGCAGCATTTGTTATTTGTAGACTTTCTAATGGTGGCCATTCTAACAGGTGAGAGGTGATAGCTCATTATTTTAATTTGCATTTCTCTAATAATTAGTAATGTTGAGCATCTTTTCATGTATCTATTGGCTATCTGTATGTCTTCTTTGAAGAAATGTCTATTTAAGTCTTCTGCCTATTTTTCCATTGGGTTTTTGTTCATTTTTTCCTTGTTGAGTTGTATGAGCTGTTTTTATTTTGGAAATCAAGCTCTTGTTTTTTGTGTCATTTGCAAATATTTTCTCCCATTCTGTAGGCTGCCAGATCCCCTAGCTCACAATGCTAATGGAAAAGAGAGCTTTGTTTTGTTTTGTTTTAATTATTTATTTGAAAACCATGATATGAATTGGAAAGTGTCATATGTACCCATGACATGTGGAACAAGAAAGGATGTCAGTACATAAATAAAAGGAAGTTCACCCCAAGTGCCAATCCTCCTCAGGCTGCTTCCTCAGTAAAGAAGAGCAGGAAGATAAAAATATGTCTCTAGATATTAATTCATAATTTAGAGAAGCTGTGAAAATTGTGAATGGGATCAAAGTATGCTGATCTTATTTTCAGCATGCTGAGCAAAGAGATGGATAGCAATTCAAGGTTCTGATTTTTCACATTTAAGTATACTAGCTTTTGAGAGGACATGAGAAATAAGATAATAACCTTTCCTCATCACTTGACAAAACAAGTATTAGGTTGGTGCAAACATAATTGTGTTTTTTGTGAATTTTAAATCATTATAACTAAGCTCAAACACATCTTCATTAATCAAAATAGGAACCATTACAATCAACACATTTTTGCTAATGTGAAATAAGTTTTTATCCCTGTAGTGTAAAAATCCATGCTTCAGGATTTGACAAACTCTTAGATATTATTTGCTGAATCCTACTAGTTGTGGAAGCATTTTCCCTGCAACAAGTTGTCGAGATGCTTGAAGAAATGGTAGTCGGTTGGCAAGGGGCCAGGTGAATACGGCATATGAGGCAAAACTTTGTAGCCACATTTGTTCAACTGTTGAAGCATCGATTGTGTGACCTATAGTTGGGCATTGTCACGAAGAAGAGAATTACACCCTTTCTGTTGACCAACGTTGGCTGCAGGCTTTGTAGTTTTCAGTGTATCTCATCCATTTGCTGAACATACTTCTCAGATTTAATGGTCTCACCAGGATTCAGAAAGCTGTAGTTGATCAGATGAACAGCAGACCACCAAACAGTGACCATGACCTTTTGTGAGTGCAAGTTTGGCTTAGGGAAGAACTTTGAATCTTCTTCTTAGTCCAGCCACTGAGCTGGTTATTACCAGTTGTTGTACAAAATCTACTTTCCATCGCACGTCACAATCTAATAGCAAGATGTTTCTTTTTTGTTGCCTAGAATAAAAGAAGACACAATTTAAAAAAGACTTTTTAAAAAAAAATTTACAGTCAGCCAATGAGGCACATACTTATCAAACTTTTTCACCTTCGTAGAACGGTCGATGTCAAGTTCTTCAGAAACTTCTCGTGTATTTGTAAGAGGATCATCTTCAAGGGTGGCTTTAAATTCATAGTAGTCAACTTCGATGGCCATCCCTGAGCTCCTTGTCTTCAGGGCTCTCACTTACTTCCTTTGCAAAACTTTTGGGACCACTGCTGCACTGTATGTTCATTAGCAGTTTCTAACATTGTGAGTTGTCTCCCCTGCTTTACTATCCATTTTAAACTTGAATAAGAAAATTGCTCAAATTTGCTTTTGGTCTAATATCATTTCCATAATCTAAAATAAACATAAAATAAACATCAAGTAATAAGTCATTAGCAAAAAAGCATAAAGCAAGAAACTCACTTTAAAATGATGTATAATATAACCATGGAGAAGGAAATAGCAACCCACTCCAGTATTCTTGCCTGGAGAATCCCATGGACAGAGGAGCCTAGCAAGCTACAGTCCATAGGGTCGCAAGAGTTGGACACAACTTAGTGACCGAACAACCTTAACATAATCACAGTTATTTAAGAATGTATTCCAGTATCAAGGGTTATGGGCTTCCCTGGTAGCTCAGATGATAAAGAATCTCCCTGCAATATGAGAGACCTGGGTTCAACCCCTGGCTTGGGAAGGTCCCCTGGAGAAGGGAATGCCAACTCCCTCCAGTATTCTTAACTGGAGAATTCCATGGACAGAGGAACCTGGTAGGGCTACAGTCTGTGAGGCCACAAAGAATCAGATGCAACTAAGCAGCTAACACTTTCACTTTTCCAACATTAAAATGACAAATTTCAACAATGCGAAACCAAAATTACTTTTGCTCTAATCTAAGAAAGCTAATTTCTGTGATTTTAATGGCTTTGTTCAAGTGGACGTTGTTCAGTCGCTCAGTCATGTCCAACTCTATGTGACTCAATGGACTGCAGCATGCCAGGCTTCCCTGCCCTTCACTATCTCCCAGAGTTTGCTCAAACTTCCATCCATTGAGTCAGTGATCCCATACAGTCATCTCATCCTGTCACCCCCTTCTCCTCTTGCCCTTCAATCTTTTCCAGCATCAAGGTCTTTTCTAAGAGTTGGCTTCTTGCATCAGGTGGCCAAAGTGTTGGAGCTTCAGCTTCAGCATTAGTCCTTCCAACGAATATTCAGGACTGATTTGCTTTAAGATTGACTGGTTTTAGTGTCCAAGGGACTCTCTCGAGAGTCTTCTCCAATACCACAGTTCACAAACATCAATTCTTTGGCACTCAGCCTTCTTTATGGTCCAGCTCTCACATTTGTATATGACTATAGGAAAAACGACAGCTTTGACTAGACAGACCTTTGTTGACAAAGTGGTATCTCTGCTTTTTAATACACTGTCTAGGTTTGTCATAACTTTTCTTTGAAAGAGCAAGCATCTTTTAACTTCATGGCTGCAGTTACTGTCCACAGTGATTTTGGAATCCAAGAAAATAAGGTCTGTAATTGTTTCCATTATTTTCCCCATTTATTTGCCATGAAGTGATGGGACCAGATGCCATGATCTTAGTTTATTGAATGTTGTTTTAAGCCAGCTTTTTACTCACTGTTTTTACCTTCCTTAAGAGGCTCTTTAGTTCCTCTTAACTTTCTGCCATTAGGGTGGTATCATCTGCATAACTGAGGTTTTTTATATTTCTACCAGCAGTCTTTATTCCAGCTTTTGATTCATCCAGCCCTGCATTTCACGTGATGTACTCTGCATATAAGTTAAATAAGCAGGATGACAGTATACAGCCTTGATGTACTCCTTTCCCAATTTGGAACCAGTCCATTGTTCCATGTCTGGTTCTAACTATTGCTTCTCGACTTGTGTACAGGTTTCTCAGGAGGCAGGTAAGGTGGTCTGATATTCCTATCTCTTTAAGAGTTTTCCACAGTTTGTTGTGATCCACACAGTCAAAGGCCTTTGCATAGTCAATGAAGCAGAAGTAGATGTTTTTCTGGAATTCTCTTGCTTTTTCTATGATCCAACAGATGTTGGCAATTTGATCTCTGGTTTCTCTGCCTTTTCTAAATCCAGCTTGAACATTTGGTAGTTCTCAGTTCACATACTATTGAAGCCTAGCTTGCAGAATTTGAAGCATTACCTTGCTATCATGTGAAATGAGCACAATTGTGTGGCAATTTGAACATTCTTTGGCATTGCTCTTCTTTGGGATTAGAATGAAAACTGACCCTTTCCATTCCTGGGGACAGTGCTGAGTTTTCCACGTTTGCTGGCATATTGAGTGCAGCACTTTAACAGCATCATCTTTAAGCATTTGAAATAGCTCAGAATTCTATCACCTCTACTAGCTGTGTTTGTAGTAATGCTTCCTAAGGCCCTCTTGACTTCACATTCCAGGATGTCTGGTTTTAGATGAGTGATCACACCATTGTGATTATCTGAGTCATGAAGACCTTTTTTTGTATAATTCTTCTGTGCATTCTTGCCATTTCTACTTATACTCTTCTGCTTCTGTCCTTACCATTTCTTTCCTTTATTATTTGCCTCTTTGCATAAAATGTTCCCTTAGTATCTGTAATTTTCTTGAAGAGATGTCTAGTGGTTCAAGTGGTATAACTCTGCAACTTGTTTTCAATTTTTTTCAACAATGCTATTATTATAATTAATTTGAGAAAGCCATCATAGTAAAATATTAACAATTGGTTAATCTAGGTGAAGTAAAATGGTTATTGTGCTTGTACTTGTGACTTTCACATATCTTTTAAGTTTTTAATTTAAAAAGTTAAAAAATAACTCATGAGACTAAAACAATTAGTGTCTGTTAAACATCCCTAATTAAGGTTCTACAATGCTTTATTCTTTGACTTAATTGTGTTTCCATTGAGGGAACTTTGTATATTAGAAATTGCTAATTTGGTGCACTTTGTGATTGGGATATACTATAGGATGGGGCAGGAACCACTTACTGTGTAACCTGATTACTTTTTAAGAATGGATCCTGGTTTTAATAAAAAATTATAATTGTACTTTTGTTAGTATAAAAACTATAGATTATTTTTGCCCTTTTTTTCAGAAAACACATAATTTCCAGCACAGTGTACATAATTAGGTCAAATAAAGTATAGGCAGTTTTTATGAGGCTTGAGGCTTATCTAATTTGTGGAGGGGGAGGGGCACTTTAAGAAAAGGTATGCAAATTTATATATGAATGTAAATATTTAGCATGAGAAACTAAACATTGCATTACAAATTACATTACAAATGTTATTATGCCAAGGGATAACACAAATCCTAAATTTATAATGTTTTGATCTTAGTTTGGCTGATCTTTATTAAAATACCACAAACTGGGTAGTTTATAAAAAGCAGAAATTATTTCTCACAGTTTTAGAGAAGTGGGAAGTCCATAATCAGGTGGGAAGTCCATGATCAAAATATCAGCATGGGGGACTCCCGGTGAGAGCCCTCTTACTGGTTCATAGCCAGCACTTTCTGCTTGTATCCTACATACTAGAAGGGGCTAGAGAACTTTGTAGGGTTTCTTTTTTTTTTTAAGGAATTTTAATCCATGCATAGAGGCTCCACCCTCATGACATAATCACCACCCAAAGGTCTCACCTCTTAATACCATGACAGTGGACATTAGGATTTAAATATATGAATTTGGAGGAGATGCAAATATTCAGACTGTACCCAGTATCTCATACATTTCTAACTTACATAGATACATACAGAAGTAATTGTCAACCTTACAAATATATAAACAATGATACACACCAAATGTGTCCCCAACTCAACTTGCCTTTAGCAAGTTCCCCAAAAATGCTCACAACCATTTAAAAAATACAATGTAAAGCAGGAAGTGTGAAGGAGGGAAATACAGGTGGAAAGAGCCATATTTACCAATTATAATTAAAATAATTTCTAGATATTTATGCAAATGGTTGTTGGGAGCAATTGAATGCCAATAGTTACATCAATGATAATTCATCCCATAAGAGAATTTTATAGTGAAAGTAGAATAGAAATAGGAGTTCATAGAAAATAAGAAACAATGTAAAATTTCTGGCTACTAAAGAAAATCTGTTCATGTATTTTAAATGGATAATGATGCTATCAAATCTGTGTGGTGTTTAAATGATCCATAAATGTGCTTTTAAATATGATGTTAAAGCTTTAATTTTAAAATACCATAGATAAGTATGCTAAAAATTATATCCTTTAAAAATTTTTTTAACTTGTCATAGAAATTCTTAGATATTAGTTTTTAAATGTTTAAAGGGCATATGATTTTTCCAGATTATTTTAGGATGTACATGAATAAAAATGTCTAAGGACCAGTACCCTAGTTTCTCTAAGATTTTTACCTGTACAAAACAGTTCAGTGGTAATCTGTCAACCTGGATAAAACTAGTTCCCCCCCAAATTTTCACAGAGCCACAAGTCAACATTTTATGCAGTTCATTAGTGGGATTAAGATTTTAGTGGAATAAAATTGTCCTCTCCGTAAGAAACACTTTTGAATGGCTTTTATTATGCCAGTCAAGATCTGATGGAGTATATACCTCCCCAAGTACAAGCTAGAGAATTTTGTTCATCTTAATACAGAGGTGTGACCCCATAGCACATCACAATTTTATTTTCCATTGGCTTTTCCCAAAGTGCAGAGTCAAATTTAGCACTGAATTTATGTAGTTTTCATTATACCGTGTTTCCTAGCACCTAATTGTCATGTTGGCCACCTCAGTTGTTACTTACATTGCACCTGCTTTATTTATCTTAATGATTTTATGGTTTTATTGTACCTATGAGTGAATGGATTGTTTTCTTTCTTTGACCTTTAACTCACCCACTTGTTAAACACAAAGTGCCTTGGATAAATTCAATTCGAACTAAGCAAATCAGCAGAGAGTCAAAATATTCAGTTTAGATGGTGGTATTATGACAGCTAGAAATAGTCATAAGAGTACCAAATTAGCACTGTATTTATTAAATAGAAGCTTAAATGACTAAAATCATTGCATTTTTCTTTTCCAATTGATAATTCAATTAATTATTCTTGTTTTGTGGCCCAAAATTAAGGGTTTAGGATTAAGGCAAATGGGAAAATTACTGATGTTATCAAAGGCAAACAGTAGCCACTAGACATATATTATGATTTTTAAATTAATGACAATAAGCTTCCCTGGTGGCTCAGAGGGTAAAGCGTCTGCCTGCAATGCAGGAGACCCAGGTTCCATCCCTGGGTCGGGAAGATCCCCTGGAGAAGGAAATGGCAACCCACTCCAGTATTCCTGCCTGGAGAATCCCATGGACAGAGGAGCCTGGTGGGCTACAGTCCACGGGGTCGCAAAGAGTCGGACACGACTGAGCGACTTCCCATTCCCATTCCGACAATAAGCCAAAATTATAGTTAGCAGTCCAGTCTTAGTAAATGCAAGGGAAAAAAATTACCCAGGAAGTAGCTATATCGTAAAATAGCAGACGGTAATAGCAACCCACTCCAGTACTCTTGCCTGGCAAATCCCATGGATGGAGGAGCCTGGTAGGCTGCAGTCTATGGGGTCGCTAAGAGTCAGACACGACTGAGCGCCTTCACTTTCATGCATTTCAGAAGGAAATGGCAACCCACTCCAGTGTTCTTGCCTGGAGAATCCCAGGGACGGGGGAGCCTGGTGAGCTGCCGTCTCACGACTGAAGCAACTTAGCAGTAGCAGCTTAGCAGCTATATAAATATATATAATATATAATAAAATAGCCGATGGTATTAAGTTCTAAAATATTTTGCAGAGCTACTTAAAATAATGAAATATAATCAGTGTTATATTTACAAAACATTACAGAGGCTCCTTCAGTTTACGAAGTGAATACAGTTTGTGATAAACTCTTCAAAGGTAATACTGCATATAATGAATTGATTCCTTTATTTAAATTATTCATTTAAAAATGTATATGTGAGAGCAAAAGAATTCACACAGTAAACTCTATTGAAAATTTTAATAAAGGAAGAAATTAAGTTGAGGGAATACCAGTGATGATTTCACATAGAAATTATCATCCCCATCTATAGTTTACTTGAGAATTTCAATAAGGTCTTACTGATTCTTTACAATCACAACAATATAAATAACAATCAGACACCACTTTAGTTACTCTTCTGTACCCTCACTGTGGCAACGTGTAAGAAAAAATATTAAATTTTCTTCTAGAAGATCCAGTTTTATCAATGTCTTAACTCTCAGTCTAATATATAAGCTGTTTTGGGCTGATCAAGGCCAAGGCATTTCCTGACCTGTTGTAGGGAGTGTTTCTCCTCAGGAATCACACAGTACTTACAGAGAAGTTCCTATTCAGGAGTATAAATATTCCATGTGATCTTTTGTTTTTAATGAAGTATTCACCATGAAAAACTTTATGCCCTTCTTATTTTCTCGCAAAAATAAAATGTTAATTGAAAGGTGAGCTCCTCGTATCTTATTTTAGCTCCCTGTGCTGTGCCGTGCTGTGCTCAGTCGCTCAGTCGTGTCCAACTCTCTGTGACCCCATGGACTGTAGCCCACCAGGCTCCTCTGTCCATGGGGATTCTCCGGGCAAGAATACTGGAATGGGTTGCCATGCCCTCCTCCAGGGGATCTTCCCAACCCAGGGATCAAAACCAGGTATCCTGCATCACAGGGAGATTCTTTACCATCTGAGCCACCAGGAAGCTCATATACTCAGCCATAATAAAAGAAAAATTTTGCCATTTGTGACAACATGAATGGATCTGGAGGGTATTATGCTAAGTGAAGTAAGTCAGACATAGGAAGAGAAATAGTGTATGCTATCACCTACATGTGGAATCTTGTTAAAAATAAAATAGTGAATATAACAAAAGAAACAGTCTTACAGATACAGGAATCAAATTGGTGGTTACCAGTCCAGGGAGGGGTAAGATAGGGATAGGGGATTAAAAGTACAAAATTATTATATATGAAATAAATAATCTACAAAGATACACTCTATAGCACGGGGAAAATAGCTAATATTTGCTAATAACTACATGGAATATAAGCTTTAAAAATTCTTGAATCACTGTATTATACCCCTATACTTATATATATTATATATCAGCTCTATTTCAATTATTTAAAAAAAAAGAATCTGGAATGCTGAACATAGGAAGGTACTGGACAGGTGGTTTCCTTGGATAGACCATAGGAGTTCCATGTCTTACTAAAAAGAGAATCAGGGCCAGACAGTAAGTTAAAGCAGTAGAACAGATTTTATTCAAAAAACTATTGCATATGTATGTCTTTGTCAATCCCAGCCTCCCAATTTATCACACTACTATATATAAAATAGATAACTAATAAGAACCTACAGGGCTTCCCTGGTGGCTCAG
Organism: Redunca redunca; assembly: GCA_006410935.1. Classification (NCBI taxonomy): domain Eukaryota; kingdom Metazoa; phylum Chordata; class Mammalia; order Artiodactyla; family Bovidae; genus Redunca; species Redunca redunca. Next base: position 625,217 of record SJYQ01001656.1, read on the forward strand.
ATGGTAAAGAATCTGCCTGAAGTTCAGGAGACCCAGGTTTGATCCCTGGTTTGCGAAGACATCCTGGAGAAGGAAATGACAAGCCACTCCAGTATTCTTGCCTAGAGGATTCCATGGACAGAGGAGCCTGGAGGGCTATAGTCCACAGGGTCTCAGAGGCAGACACCACTGAGAGACTAACACTACTACTGCTGCTAAGAACCTACAGTATAGACAGGGGACTTAATCAATACTCTTTTCCTATATGGGAAAAGCATCTAAAAAAGAGTGGATATATGTACAGCTGATTCACTTTGCTGTTCAGTAGAAACTAACACAATATTGTAAATCAACTATACTCCAATAAAATTAATTTTAAATAAATAATAATATATTTTTAAAAAATATTACAGTAGGGACAGAGAGATTACAGAATAGAGCTAGAATCAATTCCAAATACAACCAGAACAAGTATAGATTTATAACCAAGCAGTAAGTTTGGGTGGGACATCGGTAGATGGAAAATTACTACAAGGAGACAAGTCTGGGGAAGTCTGGCTGAAATGACTTAACAGGATTCTTGCTGAGGGCAGCCAGGCTGATCAGATACCACCTGGGGGGGAGGTGGCGGAAATGAGAAGTTTGATGGGATATTAAAGGTGGGAATTCTTGCTAAACTGATTTAGCAGGATTCTTACTGAAACTGGATTCTGCAAGGCAAAACAGGGATGGGCCTTGATGGAGAGTTTAGGGGAGCCTGATTGAAATTTGGCCTAGTAAAGCACCTTTTAAACCCTTCCCCTATACTTTGCCCTGTGCATCTCTTGCATCAGGATGTTCATCTGTAGCCTTTGAAGTATCTTTTGTTAAAATAAGCAATTGTAAGTAAACTGTTTCTCTGAGTTCTGTGGGCCATTCTAGGAAATAACTGAACCTAAAGAGTAGGTCATGGAAACCTCAGAGTTATAGCCAGTCAGAAGGTCAGATGCCCAGATGACAACCTGGCTTTGTGTTTGATATCTAAAGTGGAGTTAGAAACAGTATTGTGGGACTAAAGCCATAATCTGTGGGATTTTATGGTAACTCCAGGTAGACAGTGTCAGTTTAATTGTGAGATGGTGTCTGGAGAACCAGAGAATTGCTTAGTATGGGAGAGAAATCCACACACATTTGGTGAATGGAAGAGTCAAAAGTAAACTGTTCCATGATTAGAGCATTGAATTGAGAGTAGAGGAGATATACAGGAATTTTTTTCCTATAGAGTTGTTAACTTCAAGAATAATGTAATTGGGACTTTTTAGTAATGATAAGAACCCAAATTAAACTAGCTAACTTAAAATAGAAATTTGTCAGCTCAAATAATTGAGAAAGACTAGGATATTTCTGTTATTGGACATGACTTAATCCTTAAACATTTTATCAGGTTCTCTTCTCTTGGTTCTATTTCTCTTTGTATGTATCTCTTTGTATGTTCTCCATGTTCCAGAGATAATACTTTGATTTATACTTTTCCACACTGTGCATCCATATGCAAGATAAACTTTCCCCACAGATTTTTGCTCGAGGTGGTTCTAAAAGCAACCCCAAAGCATAACCAAGGGAATTGCCCAAGTCTCACACACACACCTACCTCTGCTGGCAGACTAAAATAAAACCAACTATTGAATGAGAGCAAAAGAAGGACAACTTGCTAGTCACTCAGAATGTTAGTACAATAGGGAACAGAAAGCAAATTATAATCATCATCAAACTCACTGAAATGACTGTGAATTTAGGAGTGTGCATAGTAGACCTGTAACATGAAGAAGGCTTAATTGGGTGGGACACTAAAATTATTACATGGTCTGTTCTATTAGAGGAGAATAAGTCAAAGAAAACCAAGTACATAATTAGTTAAAATCCAGGAAAATCCTATGGTCTGGACTCAAGAGTCAGCAAGTCCCCCAAGGGCCTGAAGCTTTCCTAGAAATTAAAAAGTGTTATCCCCACCCCAAATCATTGCTACCCTCAACCCTCCCCCGCACCCCCCCCCNNNNCCCCCCCCCAGTTTTTCAAATGTTTACATCTTTATGTAGAAGTCCAAAAGATTTTTGAGATGTCTTGAGCTTCATGGGATCTCTAGGGAGCTCCAGTAAAGTTGGTGGAATTTGGAAGACCCATGAAATTCCCTGGATTCTGACCAACTTAGAAATGTAGACTCTATATCCTCGATGCATATTAATTATGTACTGGAACAATATTTCTCAAAGCATGGACTCAACCAGCAGCATCAGCAACCTTTAGGCACTTTATAGAACTGGAGCTTCTTAGATCCCACCCCATGATGACTGAAGCAGAAACTCTGGGGAGAGTCCCAGCATCTGTGTTTCAACAAACTATCCAAGTAATTCTCACACAACTGAAGTTTGAAAACTGCTAATCCAGAGATGACTAGAAATGAAGTTCACTAGCCAGACTCTTGAAATATCCTGTATGATGGTTCATATTATTGATCTGTCAGAAGAAAATGGAATTGTTTCTCAGAGTAATTCCCAAAAGAACTCCCAACCAAGTTTGTGAAGAATTACCATAGCTTTAGTGTAGATTACACTGTTGCTGGTCATTTATTCTGTGAATAAATAGATTGTATAATTATATGGAAGCAAAGTGTTTTGGTGGATTTTTCCTTTTTCATCTATTCTGTATAAATAGGCTGTTGTTATTATCCAAATTAATAGTTGTAATACATTGTGATTTATATAATGCA